>CM056731.1:8140000-8740000 GCA_029844215.1 Przewalskia tangutica | reverse complement strand
ACTATCGGCCGAGGAGCGTAGATTCATCTTACTTCTTATAAAAAGAAAATGAGACATAAGTCATGCATTCAAGCTAGGGCCTTTGCCTTTCTTCGTCAATAGATGGCTACTAACCAACTTGACTCTTCAGCAATTCTGGAACTGCATCCATTATTGCTCTAAGAACAAGTTGTCTCCTTCATCTAACACCCAAAAATATAAGAGAACACCAATACCACTTCATAGAAGGTAAGACAAGAAAATGCAAACAAAAATAGCATTGGCACCTGAGGACTTTTGTCAGCTTCCAGTGACCTTGAGACGATTGACACTGTTTCTTGATCATATAAGTTGTCAAAAAGTGTATCTGTTGCTGTGACAATGATATCCCCCTCATCTAACTCTATCTTGTATTCCTGAAGCATAAGGTGCAACACAAAAGAAATGGAGTAATTTCTGAATACAAGCTTGGACACATCTCACAGACGGATGGCCTCATTAAACATGTGCATACATACCTCCAGAAGTTGAGATGGATCATCACCTTTTTCAATTTGTATGGGCAAATTGAATTCATGAATCACGGGTGATGACTTCCTATAAACACTGCCATTCCTTACTACGATAAATCCAGAGTCACCAATATTGGTGAATGGCAGTGGTTATAGGAAGTCATCATGTGGCTAATATTGGTGACTCTGGATTTATCGTAATAAGGATTTAAGAGTTTAGAGGCACCTAGTGTATATTTACTACAATGCTTTGGGACTTAATCATCATCGAGTTGGAAAATATACACTAGGTGCCTCTAAACTCTTAAAATTCCATAGAAGTTAATTCATGGATTCCAGACTGAAACTCAACGCAATACAGGTGCCATGCACGATAGAAAACAGATTCAGAGAGAAATTACCTTCTAATGACCAGGAACCAACTCCATCAACTACCCCTAGCCACTTCCAACGAGCAACAAAATATGCTTCATGTCCACCTACCAATGCCTGGTTTATTTAATATTTTTCAAATTAGTTACTCATAAATCATGATGTTTTATTGGCTACAAGAAAATGAGAACCAATATCTTCTAACATAAATTCCAAATTCAATTTTATTAAATAAATATTTACTTCATTTTGAAATTCAATATTTTTATTGTATTAAAAGCTGAACTACTTTTTATGCTGATAGCCAATACATTCCAAATTCAATTTTATTGAATAAATATTTACTTCATTTTGAAATTCAATTTTTTTTTATATATTTAAAAGTTGAACTACTTTTTATGCATCTTAATAGTAAAAAAAAAACATTACACTCAATACCTCATGACTAAGTGGTCAGTTTTAACTTCAAAAACTGAAAATTATAAGAAAGGAATATATCTGAGATACCTTGGATGGATATTGCAGCAAAGTAGCACCAGAAGACAGAATTAATTCAGCTGGTGTAGCTTCCTTGCTGTTGAAAATGAGAGATCATTGGACATTAGATGCATTATATCAGATCAATAAATGCTGCACGCCGCCAACAAACTTATTGTAGCATTTAAATACAAGTTTACCATATCTAGTTGAGCTTGAAGATCAGTCTTATGGCAGCTAAACTCAAAGAAGAATCATGCAAAGGCACATATTACATCCATAACAAGAATAAATAAGAATCTAACGTATATGCTGCTCTATATTTGGGAATAGCCAGATATTGCACAATATACACCATTCTACAATAAGTGCTTATTCTCTATTAGACAATCACAACATCAGCCAAAAAACATTTGATACACAAATTATTAACCATGAGCCCTAATTAAATCAGTTTAGGTGATTTCATCTGATCCACAATAGTATTACCATATACATGATAAAGGAGCAAGAAGAGTACTATAGTTACCACGTCAATCCTTATCGATAGGTGGATAGAACTCACCGGTAATGGACTTTCGCATTCATTAGACTCAGATATTAGGTTGTGATCAACTTCGTCATCAAGAATTGGTTCAGCCTTCAGCTTAGGAGACGGAGGAATTGCTTCAATCACATTAGTCTCACCACTATCCTTGAAGGTATCATTTTGGGAAGCCTGATCCTCCGTATCTGCAGACACATTGATCAACTCGGTTTGATCATCATTTTCGGAATCAAGGACTTCAGTACTCTGGTCTTCAGCATCCATAGACAAATGCCTAATATCAGCATTCTCTGGACTAATTTCGTCAACAACAGTTTCAGTGTTCCCCAGATTAATTTCCTCGGGAACATTCTCTGGACTAATTCCGTGCACAACAGTTTCAGTATTCCCCGGATTAATTGCCTTGGGATCATTCTCTGGACTAATTTCGTCCACAATAGTTTCAGTATTCCCCGGGATCATTCTCTGGACTAATTTCGTCCAGAACAGTTTCAGTATTCCCCGGATTAATTTCCTCGGGAGCATTCTCTGGACTAATTTTGCCCACAACAGTTTCAGTATTCCCCGGATTAATTGCCCCGGGATCATTCTCTGGACTAATTTCGTCCACAATAGTTTCAGTATTCCCCGGATTAATTGCCTTGGGATCAATCTCTAGACTAATTTCGTCCACAACAGTTCTAGTATTCCCCAGATTAATTCCCTCGGGAGCATTCTCAGGACTAATTTCATCAAAAACAGTTTCTGTATTCCCCAGATTAATTCCCTCTTGAGCACTCTCTATGGGCTCTTCCATTATAGGATCAACATGTTCAGATGTTTGTTCTGTCCATTGGACAATCTCAATATCATCGGCTGCTGCCTCAATTTCAGTTGAAACCTCACCATTTTCCATCGAACGAGTTGAATCATCATGGAAATCCTTGTCACCATCATTCTCTCTCAATTGACTTAAACCTTCTCCCTCAGATTCTTCCATTTCCTTAGCGTTTACCGAGTCAGAATATCAAGCATTGCTTCAGGTGAACCTAAAAGAGGTGAGTTGTTATCAACCAATTCTTCAAATGATTCATCACTTGCTTGACCCTTCATTTCTTCCTCAACTTCCAAAGAAGGAATAAAATTCTCTGGTGGAGGAACTGAAGCTTCACTATCATCTTTCTTTTCTAAAATCTCAACATTGACCTCAGCATCACATTGATCTTGAATTCCTACAGATGAAATTGAAGCAATATCATCCTTGAAATCTTCCAGAAAAGTTTCATTCAATCCAATCTCAACATTGACCTCACCACACTAAATTCCTCCTCAGTATCCCTTTCCACCTCTTCAACCCCCAAAAGGGGTTCCTCCAATTCATCCTCTCTCGCTACCTCGCTTGGGTCCCCAAACCGAAATAATAGACTGCCGTCAGAATTTTCTGCCATATAGCAAAACATCAAAACCCCGCTAATTTAAAGAAGTAATAAACCTCAAAAATGAAACGTCACAAAAGAATTCAAAGAACTTATCTTCATCAAAAAAATGTATAAGAATAAAAGGGAAATAAACGTACCATGGGTGGAGATGACATCAAGATTTGAAGAAGTGGGTGTGGAGCATAAAGCAAATTGAAGTGATTTTCTTCTTCCTCTTCTTCTAACATGAGTTGGGTTGTGAAGGGAAACAAGTGGGACTAAGAGGAAGGGCTTATGGGCAGAAAAATAGGTGGCAAAGAATTGAAAACCAGTTATAGAGCGAGCGTCAAAGAACTTGCACAAGGGATCAGCCATAACTAGGACAACAAAAAATGCTCTAACACTAAAGATTATTTAGTTGAACATTAGTTGTTTTTTTTGTGGATAGCGGTTGATGTGTTTTCTTTTCTTGGGACTGATGAGTGATGATGATCGTTATTTTCTGTTTGGTTTTACCCGGGAAAGGCCCTTAGGCTTCCTTGAAACTGTCACCAATTGCTATATGCGCTGCAGACCCAAATGAGATATTTGTCTCTTTCTTTTCTTCCATTATTGGCACACTCATCTTCATACTAGAATTTACTAGAGCAGTTTTATAGTATTCCATCATTTTTACTTGTTGTAATTAACAACCTACCTTAGTTTCAAAATTACAAATCCCACTTTTTAAGGAGAGTCACTTGCATATATCTTTTGGGTGATACACTATTGGTGTGTGTATAAGTTAGGCTCTATTTTGGGCGATCCACATTTGATGTCATACACTACTTTGAGAATATACATAAATCTCAGGTTATCCGCATAAATCTTTTGAACGATCCTGATATACTATGGTCATATATATGTTGAGCTCTATTCCCTAAAGACTTTCTAGGTCCTAAAAGTTCATGGATTGCGTCATGAGTAATGTTATTAAATGTAGACTGTAGAGATACTAATTTTGAAAACTATGGCTGTTACCCAAAAATTTCAAGTACTAGTACTAATAACCATAAGCAACAGCACGTTAGCTTCAAAGAACTTGGAAGAAGCTGAGATGGTCAATATATTATAATCAACACAGCCTTTCAACGACATTTGGCGCCACAAAAAAGAATAGGATAATCTTTTGTTCAAGCATTTGAGAGGTTGTGGGGGGCGGTGGGTGGGGTGGGGTTACAGATCATGTAGAGGCACATACTACAGTAAGAACAATTAGGACAGAATCAAAACTAAAGGAGAAGGAAGTGTACACGTGGATGGTACAAATAAGGGACGTAGAGATTTAACTCAAGACCTTATTGGTCCTAAATCTATCCACTAAAGATCTCAGATTTCATTTATCCTACTTGGCTCATTCCAAGGTCCCCTTTTGATCTCATACCCTTATAACCAGGAATCTCACTTCTTCAATACTAAAACAGAACCATCCACAACTTTGCATTGCAGCTTAGCACCATCATTCTACTCTACAGATATACAAAGTAAACATGGCTACAACATCTGCTGCAGTGCTCAATGGCTTGAGCTCCTCTTTCTTGACAGGTGGCAAGAAAAGTCAGGAATTTTTGGCTGCCCCACTCGCCGCCAGAGTCGGCGGCGCTGCCGCTCCCAAGAGGTTCATTGTGGTGGCTGCTGCTCCCAAGAAATCTTGGATTCCTGCTGTTAAAGGTGGTGGCAATTTGGTTGACCCCGAGTGGCTCGATGGCTCGTAAGTTCAATTTGATCTCCGACCCTCAGCCCCTACCCCTATAGATGAATCTAGGATTCAGAATTAGTGTATTCAAAACATGAATATGGTTCGAGCAGAAAGCTTGAACCTTGAACTTGCTCTAGATTCGTCGCTGCTCCTTCCCCCTCCTCTCCTCCTGTTCATTATCTTGCAAAGGCTTAACCATATTTGCACCTGCAGGCTCCCGGGTGACTATGGTTTTGACCCACTTGGACTTGGGAAGGACCCTGCATTCTTGAAATGGTACAGAGAAGCTGAGCTCATTCATGGCAGATGGGCAATGGCTGCAGTATTGGGCATCTTTGTTGGTCAAGCATGGAGTGGCATTCCATGGTTCGAGGCTGGTGCCGACCCTGGTGCTATTGCACCTTTTTCTTTTGGCTCACTTCTTGGCACTCAGCTTCTCCTCATGGGTTGGGTTGAGAGCAAAAGGTGGGTCGACTTCTTCAACCCTGAATCTCAATCTGTAGAATGGGCCACTCCATGGTCCAAGACTGCCGAAAACTTCGCCAATTTCACTGGGGAACAGGGTTACCCTGGTGGCAAATTCTTCGATCCTTTGGCATTAGCTGGTACACTTCAGGATGGTGTTTACATCCCTGACACAGAGAAGCTCGAGAGATTAAAGGTTGCTGAGATCAAGCATGCTAGACTTGCTATGTTAGCCATGTTAATATTCTATTTTGAGGCTGGGCAAGGGAAGACACCCCTTGGTGCTCTTGGTTTGTAAGGGCCTTCATATTAAACATTTCATTGTAAAGAGTCACTGGATGTAGAAAGAAGAAACCAAAGCTTGGATTTGTCCCCTTGAAAAAATTCAAAATTTTCCATTGAGACAGTTTATCATTGAACATAATATATATTTTTCAAGAAAACATTTAAGATTGCTCTGGCCCAAGTAGGACAGTATAACTGTATAACAATTGTAACAGCGCAGAACCGAGATATGGTAGTAGAATTTCCAATCAAATCATTAAAGAATCGTGACTTAACATCTGAAGAATCTAGTTCAATAATGAGCATGATTTGCAATCAAAAACGAAAATTTGATCAAAATGTGGCAGACACATTCATAACATAACTCAACCAGGAAGGCAACATCTGCCGTCTGGGTTATAAAACCAAAAACTCATACAATCAGAATAAAGATCATACCAATGCACGGAAGGACAAAGGGATCCTTGCGCACAGATATAGGAATTTGCATTAATCCTGAATATAACAAACATTTCGTTTAGCGTTGGCAAGGAAAGAAACCAAAAGCTCATAGTAGTACTCTTCAGATGATCCTTTTTTCTTCTTGAAATTCCCTAGTTTAACATTACTGAGGGCAGATGGAGGGAGAAAACTGATCAAGGTGCCAAAAAGTTGCCTAGTAATAGACTAATAGCTGCACAGCATTACCCACTACCTGTACCCATCAAAAACTCTCCCTCACAGACCACATCCGCTGCTATATATGTCATTCCTCTCATCTTTGCTACTCCAAACCGTTGTTGCAGCTTAATCAGTGTCATTCTCATTGCCAAAGTATCTCCAGCCACCACTGGCTTCCCGAACCTTTTTCTATTCCAGCAAAAAATAGTTCTCTCTGGAGCCTCCCACTTCAGGCTACAAGCATAACCTAAGAGGAACTCTTGAAAATTAAGGACCTGCCCTATCTGTTCGGTAATGACATGAACCAACATGCTACATGGAAAAGTTCAAAACAATCATCAGTTAAATTAGCATGGCGTTAAAATCTGAAGGTGGTAATTAGACACCAAATTTATCCAATTACTTCGATTTCGGAAAGAGGAACTCTAATATTTGCCAGAGTCAATAAGGAAAGACCATTGAACCAACACAAATGAACGTTCAGTATCAGTCAAGAAACAAGTCATATACATATCTCAACCATTAGAACACCATGCATGCTTGGCCTCTAAAGGAAATGCCCAAGAAAGAAGTCATCTTTGATAGTCATAGCTGAAACAAATGCAGCCCTCCTCACTAATCCCATCAAATTACTGAAACAAATGCTTCAATCAACTATGCCTCAATCCCAAACTAGTTGGGGTGTGTATATAAGTCCTACATATCCATTCCACCCTCTTCGGGTCCATTTCATTCCAATACGAAATAATTTGTCATTTTAAGTCTTAATGAAACAAATAAAACACATATTTTTACAAAGAGATAAGAAATGCGTACTGATGGCAAAATCTCGCGAATCTGATTGATATCCATCACAATAGGAAATTCAGGGTGCGCTAGAAACAAATCAAGATTCCAGACATTTGAAGGAGCTAAAGCAAAGAGTATAAAAAGAGAAGGGAGTAATTTCACTAATGCATATTCAATTCAATTGGGGTTTCAGTTTTGGGCATCATTTTCTGGAGAAGCAACTTTGGTGATGAAACTTTTCGGGATCTTCTTGACATGGGTTGACAGCGAATGATATCTGGAGACAGCAACTGTGACATAGAAGCCATTGGTGAAGGTGTAAGAGAGATTTGTGACAGGTAAAGCACTTGTAAAAAGAAAGGGTAGTTGGAGAATGATTCTAAATTCAATAATATAGTTTAATCATGAGAATTTGATCTTTGCATGTGTTACCACTTCAGAAAAGAAAAGAATTTTTTAATCTTAGGATGCCACAAAGTACAAGGTGTAGATATCTTATAATTTTTCCCAGAGGGAGTATCACTTATAGTCAACAGTTCCACTTCTTGTTCTGGAAATGTATCTTTGCATCCTAATCCACTTAATAGGGTACCAAGCGTCACATAAAATGCTTGCTCCTGTAATTTAGAAGAAACCCAAATAAGACTCCCAAAGAATGTGAGAGAGAGAGAGAGCCAGAGAAACCAAAAAACAAACAGTATCCAACATTCGAACAGATATATGTTCCTCCTTAAACAGCCGTAAGAACTATGTTTTCTGACAACCTTGGAATACAGGATCAAGTTAAAAGAAATACCTTATACCTGAGAGATACATCACCAAAAAGCACACAAACCATACAAATTTAAAAAGTCAATTAAATGGGCGAGAAAACTGTTAAAGCAGCTTAATGGTTGAGTCCATGTAGAATAGAGCTCTATGTAATATATTTAGACTAGGAAGATATTTGCTACGATATTTGCTATAAATCTGTTGTTTTGTTGTATGATATGTTTACAATTGTCAATGTTATGTAATTGAAATATCCTTCCTTTGATGTACGTATTCTCAAAATTACCATGTCAACATGTCCACGATTAATCATATTGCTTTTTCACATCCATATTCTTGCTTTCTAAATTAAAATGGATGGAGGAACTCACATTGATGAACTGCAATATAACTGTACCCTCTAGATAGACGTTATATGTAGAAGTAAATTCCTTTCTAATGACAACAATTATTCAGTGAACCCATAAGAGTTGCCAATTTTCAATATTGATCCATCAGAAGATGTTAAAGTAGAGATTCCATTCTCACATAACAGATAGACATTTATATAAATATAATATCCAGTTAAATATAACAACTAGCGACTACAATTATTCAGTGAACCCAAAAGAGTTGCCAATTTTCAATATTGATTCATCAGGAGATGTTAAAGTAGAGATCCATTTTCACATAACAGATAGACATTTATAGGGCAGCCCGGTGCACTAAGCTCCCGCTATGTGCGGGGTCCGGGGAAGGGCCGGACCACAAGATAGACATTTATATACATGTAATATTCAGTTCAATATAACAACTCAAGAGAGAGAATATCAGAAGTCAAGGTACCTCAAGAGCTTGAAATTCTCTATGTTGAGGGATGCTAGTCTTCATCACTACCTGTCTCTGCATCAGAAGTTCCATCACATTTATCAATCTCTTCTACATCAGCCAATTCAATCTCTTTTTCATCAGTAAATTCTTCATCAAGCACGTTGTCCAGCTGCGGCAAATTGTCCACTCCTTTGCTTCGGTAAATTAACCCAGTCCTCATAACATGATCTTATCCCTGTGGCGTGTCAGAGGATGTGGTTTTACAAGTCTCCCACGACGGTACCCCTCTCTCAATGCCACAGTCGTTGTCTTGCACTTAAGTGAGAGGTAAAATATTCCTGGATACCTAGTAAATATTCGAGTAAATCTATGTGGAAGATATAATTCCTCTCTCAGGTTCCTCAAGTAATTTCTCTTTGTTTTCTTGTATAGTGTCAAGCTCAAGAACTCATGTAAAACCCTAACTACTCTCTTTTCCATAAGATCACTATCGGCGTCGATTCCCCTTGAATCCTAATAAGGTGAGATGTAAGGCAGCTTCTGAAACTCATCCATCCACGCCTTGACCTTCTTCTGTGCCCCATATCCCCTTGGGGAAACTCATGGGAAATTCTAATGCAGCTTTCCCCCTTTTAAATTCCCTATACCCCACTGCCGGAGTGCTGCTGCTGCTATTATCATTCATCTTTTGCAACTCAGACAGCAGCATATTTTTCTGGCCACTGAACAAGCTTCAAGCACGGCAACCCATTTGTTCCCTTGACTATCCTAAAATCATCTGCAAATTTCTTAATTAATTTCTTATCAAAATCACCAGGCAATCCTAAATCCCATTTCAAAGGATGTAATGATTGCAGCGCCACCTGCAAATATTAAAGTCAAATTTGACAAAAACAGCTCCACATAGAGAAAAAGAGCAGTACTGGTACTGTATTTTCAAATTCACAAAAAGGCATTTTATCTTGTTACTTAAAAGCTACATCAGCACGTCTTTACAACTAAGCCAAATTGGTCCACTAACAACTATCATATACCAAAACTGCGATTTGCAGATAAAGCGTTTTTGAATTAATAGCAATCTCCACATTGGATACATGATAGGTAAAATGCAGTGACAGAAGTATAATTACATTCAATTGGCAATAATCCCAACAAAAGCAGTCTTACTGCTGTTTTCATATAATAATTACCTTTTTTAGATGAAAAAAAAAAGATCCTCAAGAAAAGCTAGCAGTAGGATATGCTATCGACATTCAACCCCAAGTTCTAAGTTGGACACAAACCCGTACTTTTTTTTGCCAGCTTGTTTGGATGGTTGTTACCTATTGTATTGTATTGTGTTGTTAGTTTAAATACAATGTTTGTTTTTATTTTACTTCAACTTTATTATGTAACCACAAAAAGTCCCATTTTATGTAACGACTAGTGCGATCACGTGTTACTTTTTTTCTCTCGTTATCTTTGCTTATTATCTAATAATCCTATTTTATCCTTTCTAGTACTTTTTTTCTAATAGCTCTACCCCATACCCCTATTTCAATTTGGTGGTGTGTGTCATTATGTAACGACGGCAAAAGATACAGTTTATCCAAACATTGTATTCAACGAAACAATACAATATAATAAGATACATTATGAAACAATATGTAACAACCATCCAAACAAAGTGTACTTACTGTTCTGTTGGTTATCATAAGAACTTTCGAAAGCCTTTCAACCAAATCAGTCTGATTATCTTCAAACGCCTTCAATTCTTGATCCCGAAGAATCTTAGCAATATGGGTAAGCTTAAAACAAGGCAAAGAAGCGTACTTTGGGTGAGGAAACTCCTCAAAAAGAGTTGGGTATCTTCGAATAAACCTAAGTGTAGGAACTACTGTAAGTCCAAGTAGTTTTTGGGAGTCAGCAAGTGATTTAGCAGTAAGATACTCAACTGGTGAACGCAAAATAGCGTCTTTAAGTAAACAAGCTACTTTAAGATCCGTTTGGACATCGATAATATGGTCTAAACCTCTATTTTTCACCCATTTCAAACGCACTTTTACTATACTTCTATGTTGCTGAAGATCGTGATAATGGGAGGCAAGGTTTTGGGTGACTATGGACTTTAGGGTTGAGACTAAAGATTTTTTTAATAAATTCATATGTGGGTTTGTGCTTGTGAGTAAAAAGCAATTCTTGAAATGGGTCGAAAAACGAATGATATGTGGACACAGCAACAATGATATAGAAGCCATTGGTGAAGGTGTATAAGAGATTTGTGACAGGTAAAAGTAAGAAAGGGTATTAGGGTTCGACAAAAAGAATGTGGGTTTTAGGGTTTAAGGTTAATGTTCGAACTGAGATTTGAAGACAAGAATGGAGTGGAGGCGGAACAAACATCGTTGCTGACACAGGAAGAACCGAAGAAATTGAACAACGTTATTTTCAGAGAAAATGACAAATCCCTTAGGTTTGAGGGTATGTTCAAAATAGTTCCTTTTAAGTATGATTATGAACTTAGTACATTGGATTAGCTTTTGGTGGGTAACTACTTTCGTCAAAAATGAGAAAATTGATATGTTTGGCTCAATTGATATTGGCAGAATCAATTTTGCCATTAATTTCAATTTAAATTTTAATATTTTCTTTATTATCCTTTTTAATTTTCATCAACAACTCTACCCACTTTCATTACTCTATTTAAATATCTAGAAATAATGAATTAAAAAAATTCAAATATACAACTTTCATTATCCTCTTTAAATATCTAGAAATAATTACTAAAAAAATATTCAAGTATACAACTTTCATTACTCTCTTTAAATATCTAGAAATAATTACTAAAAAAAATCAAATATACTACTCGTGTTCTGTTTTGAGTATGTTATTGTTAATTTTAGGACATTTCTCGTATTTAGGAATGAGAATAGTGTTGTTACACCTCGTAATTTTAAGACAATAGATTGAGAACGTAATTAAGAAAATAATATTGGATACAATAAATGTGGTATGGACTATGTGTCGTGCATAATAAAATTTGGACATGAAATTTTCAGATTTTAAATAAGATTGGTTATGTGGGAGATTGATTTATTATTTGTGGGATTAATTTTAGTGGAAGAATAATAATTAGTGGACTTTTGTGGGAACTTGTGCGCCCCCCCCCCCCCCCTCATGTTCCACTTATTTCTCTCCCCTCTATTTCAAAAACCACCCCTCCCACATCCCTCATATTCTCTCCTCCTCCAAAACATATTTTTATCCTCCCCCATAGCTAAGTTGAAGCTCTATTTAACTCAATTTTTCCAAGATTAACTTCTCTACTAAGTTTAAGTCATGGTAAACTCATAAACAGTAGCTGTTTTCGGTAATGCTGGCCGAAACTGCTCCAGGAATTAGCCCAACAACTTTAGTTTTGAAGATGAGTCATTTGAAAGAAAAACATGTAAGTAAGATGATTTTAAACTTGTAAAGAATGCATGCATGTCATTGTAACTTGAAGAAATGGTGAAATTGGTGCAAAAATTGGAGCAGTGGCCGTAGGGGCTGTTTTGGCTAAGCAAGATAAGAATTCTTCTTCTTGTAGAGTAATTGAAAGTTAAATGATGTTGTAGTTAAGAGATGAACTTGTGTTAAGAAAAGTTGGAAGTAAAAAATTACATGTGGTTGCTTCGGGTGTTGTAGTGAGGCGATTTTGGGACTGTTTTGTACACATTGGATTTGATTGTTGTTGTTGTTATCATTGCCACTAATTGCCTGTTAAAATTGAAGGAAACCTTGATATTTAAAGTTGTAGTTGGTTATATGAAAGTATTAAAACATGAGTTGGATTTTAAGGAACTATGAGAAGAACTATGGTATTATGTTGTGTGGGCCGAGACCTTCCCGAAATCGTGAGTATTGTGGTGTCAAATTTAGGGTTGTTTTGTTGAGTTATAATGCTGGAATTATAAGCTATGAACATGCATATACATTGTTGTAATTGCGGATATATGTCTTAAAGAAATTAAGGTGTAAAAGAGTGTTATGTTGCAAACTATAAGACTTGAACTCTCGTTGTTGCTAGAAGTATGAGCTGTTTTAATATGGATTAAGGGGCTAGATTAACATAAGAAATATGTGTATTAATCACCTTGGTTGTTGTAGTTGTTGTACTTCGTGAATGTAAAGAGAAAGAATATATAACGATGGCGTAAATGGAATATTTGGGACTGTTTTGGTTATATCCTTAAGTTGTGACTTGTTATCAATGTTGTTGACCTTGTGCGTGAATTGTGGATGTGTGTATAAATAGGGGAAGTACTGCCCAAAATTTTTATATAAAAAAAAGTTATCGTTCGATATATATAACGTATGTTAGTAATCATAGAGTTGATAGACATGTTATTATTGTTATAGGTTGAAGTACTAATTGAGACGAATTCTAATTATTAAGTTGGTATAGACGACAAACGGTATGTGAAACTATCATTTCTTCTTTTTGGCATGACTTATATAAAATGAGTGTACGACGGACATACATAATTCTATTGAATCCTAATTCCTAGTGATACTTGATAGATAGTTGCCTTTGATTTTACAAGTGATAGTTCATTCTATTTATTCCATTGAGAGCCAAATGATGATTTAAATTGTATAAGGTTACTCATGATATTCTATTCGTGCTTGATGTGATTATATTATTTCATCGAGTCCCGGGCCGGGTATGTATATATATATATGATTTATGTGGACATGCATCCACGGATATGATGATTTTATGTCGACATGCATCCACGGATATGATGATTGTATGTGGACAGACATTCACGGACATGACTATGTTTACACATTATATGTTTCACCGAGACCCTCACTAGGGGGCCGGGTACGATATATGTGGACAGACATCCACGGGTATATTATATGGACATGTATGACTCTCATTTCATAAGATACAGTTGCATTGGTATCTTTGATTACTATACTTGTCTCGTGTTATCTTTTGGCCAGTTATGATCATCTTTACAGTACTTCATGTTTTATATACTCAGTACATTATTTCGTATTGACCCCCTTTCTTGGGGGATGTGTTTCATGCCCGCAGGTGCATACACTCAGTTTGGTGATCCTCCAACTTAGGATTTCTGCTCAGTTATTTGGAGAGCTCAATTGTTTCGGAGCCTAGTTATTTTGGGTACAGATCATTTTGATATAGACTTATGCATATTTAGGGGTACGACGGGGCCTTGTCCCGTCATATTTTATTATCATACTCTTATAGGCCTGTAGACACGTGTGGGTTGTGGTTCGTATTTGATATTTTTGTGTATAGTGGCAGCCTTGTCGGCTTGCCTATTTTGTTATGATTAACTAGTTGTGACTCCTCAGGAGACAGGTTCATGTTGATATATAGCGTTATGAGTCAACAACTTATTTTTACACGATTTTTACATTGTTCCTAGTATCAGTCTGATTATATGTGACATGTCAGTATAAGGGTGCTCAACTAAGGCACCAGTCGCGGCCCGTCGGGTCGGGTCGTGACAAGTGCAACTGTTTGGATTATCCTTCTCCCTTTTCTATTGTCTTCTTTCAAGTACTCCGAATATTATTAATATTTTAAATGCGGCAAAATGTGATCTACAATTTTAACTGAAAACTGAATCAAATGTACTTTTTAAAATAACTATTAAGTATAATATTATTCCTTTTTCTATAATGTATTATTAATATAAATGAAGCTAGTCCAAGAATTTTAAATGAAGCTAGTCTCGAGAAATGCAGCAAAATGTGCTCTACAATTTTAACTGAAAACCGATTCCAATGTACTTTTTAAAATAACTATTAAGTATAATATTATTCTTTTTTCTATAATGTATTATATATAGAGTACATGCAAAATTAGTATTGTAATAATATTTAAATACTATTTGCACTTTAAATTAGTATTGTAATAATATTCTACTAATATTTAAGTACTATATTGCACTTTAAATTCTATTATCTATTTGTAATTTTTATTTACATACTTTCATCTATTTATATGTATATTTTTATTTATATGTATATCCATTTTGGTAATTCTACATTCAAAAGCAATTTTGATCAAAACTATCCAAACATAAATCAATTATAAGAATCACTTTTACATTGTTGCATCCAAACATAAATCACTTCTGCCAGAATCAATTCTGCCGGAAGTTAATCCAAACACACCCTTAATAGTTTTGGTGCTTCAAACAGGGGTGTACAAAACAGGACCGGACCGGAAAACCGGATCGGAACCGGACCGGAATGGACCGGACCGGTGGATTCCGGTCCGGTCCTCGGTCCGTCAAAATGGTGGATTCCGGTTTTCCGGTCCGGTCCGGGTAAAAACCGGAATGGACCGATTTTTTTTTTTTAAATTGAATTTCCAATACTGAAATTGACATTCTCAGATACGGTGCCACACAATTTTTACGTTGAAATCAATTGTACATCGCGAGATATTTAGATTTGAAAAGAGGAAAAACGTAACGATTTGGGGAAAGTGAAATTGAGGGGCAAGACGGACGTTTTTGGAGAAATCGGCAGAATCAAACGGCTGATGCAGTTTGGCCACCCCGTATCGAAAAAATACGCGAAATCATTTTTTTTTAAGGTAAAACGGACGTCCGAGCGCAAAGTTATCACCGTATAAAGTTTGATCAATTTACAACCTATATTAGATATGTCAATACGTCCGGCCAAGTGGGAGGTGGTGGCGGGGCTGGCGGGAGTGGGGTGGCCGTGGGACTGGGCAAATCATTCTTGGCCCATTCGGTCCGAGTAATCTGTAATTTCGGTCGATCCGTCCGGTTTAACCTTTTTGCACCCAGTTTTGGAATGTCCAAATTCCAAATAGAAAATAGAAAATATAAATGTGGTGTGTAACTTTAATTAATGAGTAGTTCAGTAGTTCGTATACGAATCAAGTACATTTGGTGATTTTCTTTAAGTTAGTCATATTAATGAAATAAAGTTTATTGAAGGATAAAGAAAACAAACATATTTAATGAGATTGATAAACGAACACATTCTTAAAAATTTATAATTTATAAATTGCATTTAACAAAAAAAAAAAAAAAAAAAAAAAAAAACCGGTCCAAGACCCCGACCGGACCGGAATTTTCCGGTCCGGTCCTCGATCCAGAAAATTTCTGGATTCCGGTTCCGGTCCGGTCCGGTTCTGGACCGGTGAACACCCCTAGCTTCAAATTTGCCACAAGTTTATAAAAATGGTCCCTTATATTTGAGAGTGGGTTCAAAATGGTCCCCTAAGTATGGACTTATCAGTTTTGATCCTTTAAATTTATTAAAGGTTAACACTTTTAATCTCTCGTAAAATACTTACCAAACTTATGTGTTAGATTTGAGAACTATGAAAAGAGGTTGTATGCATTGATGGTGTAATATTTATCTGAGTCAATTATAAGCTTTAATCATACATAAATTGCATAATCTAATAAAAGTGATAAAATAAATCTAGTATGACGAAAGTTAAATGTATTTTATCCGATATATCATAAACCGAATGAAAACTATAGTTGTTGTTCACAAATTTCAAGTACTAGAGGTTATATATAAAACTTATTTTCTCTACTTTTATTTTAAAAGTCATTTTCTTAACTTTTAAGTGGAGAACAATATTTTTACAAAATATTTGGACAAATTAAAAATGAGAAAATGAGAAAACATTTTCTAGATTCATACCAAATGCACCCAATATCTTCTTATCAAAATTCATAAAGCATTTGAGAGGTTGGAGAGTGGGGATTTACAGACACCATGTAGAGACAATTACTAAGTGTCCACGTGGATGGTTACAAATAAGGGAGATAGAGATGGAGCTCAACGTCTTATTGGTCCGAAATCTATCCACTAGAGGTCATAGATTTCATCTGCAGATTTCATTTATCTTACTTGGCTCCTTACCATCTGTCCTTTTGATCTCTTGACCACATAACCAGGAATCTCACTTCTACATTCAAAATAGAGACACAAGAAACCATCTACAACTTTGCATTGCAGCTTACACATACAAAGTAAACATGACCACCACATCTGCTGCAGTGCTCAATGGCTTGAACTCCTCTTTCTTGACTGGTGGCAAGAAAAGTCAGGCCTTGTTAGGTGCTTCCGTTGCGGCCAGAGTTGGTGCTGCTGCCACTCCCAAGAGGTCCATTGTGGCAGCTGCTGCTAAGAAATCTTGGATTCCTGCTGTTAAAGGTGGTGGCAATTTGGTTGACCCCGAGTGGCTCGATGGCTCGTAAGTTTACTTTTATACTCTCTCTTATTTTACTGGTTAGTCTGTTTCAGAAAGCAATTCTTTCCTAATTTGACAACTCTTAATATTAAGAGCACAAAATTAAAGGACATTTTGGTATATTATACATATATTTAGTTCAAGAACACAAGATTCAAAAGTTCTTTACTTTACTAAACTCCATGTCCACTCAAATTAAGACAAACAAATTGAAACGAAGGAGTATCTCCTAACCTCAATATCTCCCGCCCCGCCCTTCCAAGAGACGAATTTAGAATTTTGAGTTAAGAATGTGTATATGATTCAAGTGAAAAACACTACGTTCAACCAAACTTGTGGAGTCTGCTCTAGATCAGTCTATGCTCCTCACCCCTCTCCCTTTCCTGTTTCATTTTTTTGCTGGCTTAACCTCATATTTGTACCTACAGGCTCCCTGGTGACTATGGTTTTGACCCACTTGGTCTTGGGAAGGACCCCGCATTCTTGAAATGGTACAGAGAAGCTGAGCTCATTCATGGCAGATGGGCAATGGCTGCAGTATTGGGTATCTTTGTTGGTCAAGAATGGAGTGGCATTCCATGGTTCGAGGCTGGTGCTGACCCTGGTGCTATTGCACCTTTCTCTTTTGGCTCACTTCTCGGCACTCAGCTTCTCCTCATGGGTTGGGTTGAGAGCAAAAGGTGGGTCGACTTCTTCGACCAAGACTCTCAGTCTGTAGAATGGGCCACTCCATGGTCCAAGACTGCTGAGAACTTTGCCAACTTCACTGGTGAACAGGGTTACCCTGGCGGTAAATTCTTTGATCCTTTGGCATTAGCTGGTACACTTAACAATGGTGTATACATCCCTGACATAGAGAAGCTTGAGAGATTAAAGGTTGCTGAGATCAAGCATTCTAGACTTGCAATGTTAGCCATGTTAATTTTCTATTTTGAGGCTGGGCAAGGGAAAACACCCCTTGGAGCTCTTGGTTTGTAAGGGATTTCATATTAAACATTTCACTGTAAAGAGTCATTGGATGTAGAAAGAAGTAACCAAAGCTTGGATTTGTCACTTCAAGCTTTTCCCCCTTGAGAATATCTAAATTCTTCCCTTGAGACAGTTTATGATCTTACAAATTCTGTATGCTCTGACCCTAGTGGGACAGTATATAAATTGTAACAATGCAGAAGCAAAAATATGGTAGTAGAAGTTCCAATTAAATGATTCAAGAATCAGGACTTAAACTGAAGAACCTAGTTCAAGAATGAGTATAATTTGCAGTCACAAATGTAAATTTGATTAAAATGTTGCACAAACCATCACCAACTAAATAATTCAACCAGGATGGCAGAATCGTCAGTGACTTGCTGCCTCCTGGTCTATAAGATAAAAAGGTCATACAATCAGAATCAGGATTGTCATATCAATGCATGCAAGGACAAAGGGACCCTTGTCACAGATACATAAAATTTGCATTCATCCTGAATGTAACATACCATTTGGTTCAGCTTTGGCAAAGGTTGCAACTCTTCAGATGAATTTTTTTTATGAGATTCCTAGTTTAACATTAATGGGGGCAGATGGAGGGAGAAAAACTGATCTAGGTGCCAGAAAATTCCTAGTAATAGCTTCACAGCATTATTCACTGCCTGTAGCCATCAAGAATTCACCCTCGCAGACCACATCCCCTCCTACATATGCCTTACCTTCCATCTTTGCTATACCATACCGTTTTTGCAGCTTGATCATGTCATTCTCATTACCAAAGTATCTCCAGCCATTGCTGGCTTCCTGAACCTTACTTTGTCTATTCCAGAAAAATAGTTCTGTTTGGAACCTCCAACTTCAGGTTGTAGCATGACCAAGCCACCAACTTGGGCCATTGCCTGAATTGACAGAGATAGACTCCCATCAGAGTTTGATAAAATTAAAATCTTGCAGCAATACGGGTAAGATAACCAAAGAAGTGAAATCTAGACAACTTTGTTCATCTACATAACTTAGAAAGAAGAAGAAAATATGTAATCAGTTTTGCATTCATTGTTGCACGACTCTGCTACTACAAAAGGTCCTACCTACACATTTCTCCCCCTTTCCTCGTGTATTGTTATAACATTTTTTTATGATAAACTGAATTCTAGAACTCCCTTTTGAAAAAGAAAGATTCACATTGTAGTTTTGCCTGTATCTAGTATACCTGAATCCTGATAACCTAATACTCTAGGGTCGGGGATAGACTGATGTGTTAGGAACAAATCTGAAAAGACTGGAGATTTGGACTTCTCCAATGTCATACAGAATAGGTGCATTTAAACCCCCGAGTGATTACAGCTCTAGAAATAACTAATGTCATTTAGCACTTTCAGAGGCTATCAAGGTGTGGTCCTCCCCCTTTTTGTACTATTAAGTCTAAAACAACGGAGTCCAGCCATCACTTTTCACTTGAACTTACTCTACTTCAACTTCTATTACGAAAACTATGAAAAAGATAATTAAGGAAAACCAGGATCTGCTGCATTACCGTTAAAAGCATTTGACAAGAAGAAAAAAGAGTTAAAATTTCAAAACAGCCTGTACATTGCTAGCGTTATCACACATAATCTTCCCTGTTATAATGACATTAGGTCCAAGATGCTTTACTAGAGACGGTTTCCAAGAAGGATAGATCATAAATGTTGTCAAAGGAGGAGTCTGGGGTTCATGGAACAATAAGTTTTCCCACCAAAATAGCAGGCACACAATTTTCATAGTTTAACAAATCATGGAAAGCAGGCATTACATGTAGAGAATAACTTAGAATTTTATGGTAATTGGTAAGTATCAAAACTTGAAAACTATCTCCACATTAGTAGTGTTATCTTCCATGTTTGGACAACATTACATCCATGAATCAACATCCAGGAAGAGCAACATATAAATATAACCCATGGAGGAAATCTGTATCAGTACAACCACTATTTTTTCTCAATAATCACAGATGTTTTACTAAAGGTCAAATCGGAAGCTAAAGGAAATTCTAAAGGGTTCAAATGCCCATCATCACGAACCACACAACAACAACAAGTACACAGACATTACCTCCACCTTGGTAGGTAGAGTGGTTGTTTCCGGGAGACAATCATCACGAACCACACAAGAACAAATATTTTTTTATCTCTAAGCCAGATATTCTATTTTACTACTTATCGAAAAGAAAAAGTCTGAGCCATCAACTGAAAAGTATTAACCAGGATTCTTCTTCGAGCAATGAATTGATGTTGTTCTCAATCTTCTTGAACTTCATTACATTTCTCTAATAATGTACTACCAATCACCTTCACCCCCCCCCCCCCCCTTCTCTGTGTATGTGTTTTAAACTTGTAATATGTTCAGCCCTAAATCCCACTACTGTGATGCATGTCCTGAGAACGACAATTGACAGTGAGTACAGCCTAAAACTGACAACCTGGAAAATATATTCAATCAGTGCACATGGCTCTTAAGCACTCTGTTATAGATATCACAAATACCTTATTTTTTTCAAATTTGAGACAATGATTGGTGGGGTACACTACTATATGATCTAATTCTGAACTGTGGTACGATTTAATAGTGCGTAACCATCTTCCAAAAGGTTGGAGTGGGTACCAAGAAAAAAGGAGGACGGCTTTGTTTATGAATCGGACGACTGTGGAACATTCGTAATCGGTTGTTGAAGAAATCTCCAAAAATGAGTCAATTATCTCATGTACTTTCATAACTGAATAGAAGCACTCTTCCAAGAAATATTGAAAATCAAGCCACAATAATAACTCTTGAAATAAGGACTTCAGTTTTAATAACATGAACCAACATGCTATATGGAAAAGTTCAGAACACTCATCAGTTACATTAGGTGATAAGAAACTAAATATATTCAATTTCTTTGAAAAGAGGATCTCTAATCTATGCCACATCCAATAAGAAACCAAAAAAGTAGAACCATTAACTAATGCAAATTCAGTCTATTTTATGGATTAACATACGAGTCATAAGCATATCTCAACCATGAGAACACCAGGCATGATTGGCCTCTCAGGGAAATGCCCAGGAAAGAAGTTATCATTGATGGTCACATTCTTGATGGCCACAGCTGATACTCCCGGATTGTATTCAATCACTCTATCTACTAGAAGAAACGGAAGACTGAAAACAATGCAGCCTCGTCAGTGATTAATCCAATTAGATTACTGAAACAAATGAATAAATCAATCAACTTCACTTCAATCCTAACCTAGTTGGTGCCAGGCATGTAAGTCCTACACCCTCAATCCAACCCCATGAAAGTATGTATGTCCTAGAGAATCATTATTAGGGACAAATGTACTTTAACACATTCATATTATTAATAAGATTAATATATTTATGTCATTTGCAATTATTGAATTATTATTTGATTGTTTGTAATTATTCATTAATTGTCACGCCCCGACTTTTCTTAAGTCTTTCCTTAGGGCGTGATGACACCTCGACAACTATCCACTTTCCAGACGAATCATTAACTTCTTTTCTTCTTAAATTATACATGTACTTAAGTGCGGAAATAATATATATAATAGACAATTCGAAGTTAATAAAAACATAAAACTTTCTCTTGAATAACACGAGCTCATACTCGTACAATTACATTGTTCTAACTAGACACAATTAAAGGTTTAGATATGGAATAAGAAATTTAGAATACACGGCATTTCCTCAAGAACACCACGTAGTCCTTAAAACCTATTTATACAATAATGAAAGTCATCAAGTCCGAAGCAATGGATTGGTGGGACAATGAGGCTGTGGAACGGTCGCTAGCCCTGTTGCGGAGTTTTTCCCCTATCGCACTTTCCTGAAATATGTTAAATAAAAGAGTCAGCCCTACCATCCGGGGCTGAGTGAGAATCTCGCCTTACAATCCAAAGTAACTTCACAATATTTCAAATACAATCATATTATAACACAACAAACATACCCGCAAGGGTAGCCAAGTTGGTGTAGCAGTAGAGCGCGGGACCGCAAGGTCACGAGTTCGATCCCCTGCATAAACCTTCTTGGTTGAGCCTGTCACACATGGCTTGCCAAGTGTGGTTTACATGGCTGACGTGGTTTGCAGCTGCTGCGCTATCCGGTTTACTCAGGCGCACTGAAAGAAAGAATGCCATGGTTCCTTCACAACAAAAAAACACAACAAACATGTTATGAAACAAACTTCAGCACTTTCAATGTACCACAATTCAATATTCACATAATATTATTCCCTTTCAACTCGTTCCAGGAAATACCCAGTTTAATCAACATACATTTTTTTCCGTATAGTAGATTATATATTTATTTAGAATATCAACTTGATCTAAAACACTTAACATATAGATTCAAACAAGTGACCTTGAATAGCCCGAAGGCTCCTTGAATAGCCTGAAGGCTCCTTGAATGGCCCCAAAGGCAAAGTATTTATATATACAAGATTTTTTTACCTATTGTATTGTAGGACTGTTGACAGTCAATTTTGACCCGTTTTTTGCATATTTGTCGCAATTTCATGTGTTTTAGGACACTGCATTTTAATCATCATTTTTTGCATTTTTATCTTTATATTTTAAAATTAAGCGTTATGTTATGTTTCTATTATTACTACACCGTCGTTTATTTTAATAATATTTGCGTTTCTTTAAATAATTAATTGACATCCGGCTTTAATTTTAATTAGACATTAAACATTTGTCTAAATATTGTATTTTATTATTATTGCATCGGCATTTACATTTTTATAATTTTGTATCTTGTTAAATAATTTTTCTTTTAAATAATTAAACCGCTTTACATTTTGTCAAACCAACAAGATTAACCCAATCCAAATCATTCCAATCCAACACCATTTTTATATCATCCAAACACCCCCCTTTTTTTTCCCCCCCATTTTAAATTCCAAACATCCTTTTTTTCCCCCCCCCCCCCCCATTTTTAAATTTCAAACCACTTTCATTTCCCCCCTAAACACCTTACCCCCCTTTATTAAAAGAGGAGGCGGCAAATGACGGCGAGCATCAACGTTCACTTTGGTAAAAAAAAAAGATGGCAGCTCACGTTGAGACTGAGAATAACAGCATATCAGCCCATTCTTTGATTTGAGAAAAAAAAAAAGAAGCCCTCTCCCGTCGCCACCCTTCGCCGCCCTCCGTCGACACCACCGGCGAAACACCCCACAACCACCAGCGCACAACAACAATATCGCTGCCTCTTCCTTTAAAAAAGAATCACCTTCTCCCGCCGCCGACATCACCGCGAACACCTCTCACCTTTACCGCCGCTGCCGCCTGCCGACGCCCCATCGTCCCACATCACCGAACTACACCATCGCCATCATACCCGCCATCGCCCGTCACTCTCCGGCCGTCGCGGCGCCGCTCGTGTTCGCCGTGGAAGACGCCGCCTATCGCCGCTGGGTTTGGTTCCATTTTTCGATTTATGGCATATTTTTATTTGGACCGATTTTTTATTTTGAATCTCGCCGAGTTCTTCAAACTCCGCGGCCGCTGGTTTCACGTTCACCGCCGCGTGTTGGATTGATCGCGCATCGTTATCCGTTTGTTAGCGATCGTTTGATTTCTTGTTTGTAATACGCCGAGTTTTACTCCGCTGCTTTGTTGTTTTCCGGCCGATTTGGGTTATTTTCGTTGCTATACCGTCGTTTATTCCATCGTCACGCCTTGTTGTCCATCGATTTCGAGAATCGCTACAATCCGCCGATTTTGGACCGATTTTTGGGTCATGTTGTCGCTTTGGCCTATTATCTGACCGATTTTTGGTCATCTTGCTACGCTTTTAACATTTTTGTGGTATTAAATCGATTTTTGAACAAGTTACTACACTTGGTATTTATCGATTTTTGAACAAGTTACTACACTTGATATTTTCGATTTTGAATTTGATACTACATCGCCAAAGAAGGATTTATCCGTCGATCCGAGGCCTCCATGGTAAGCGAGACTAATATGTGGGCGAGGAGGAAAGTGAAAAGATTAGACGAGAATGCATAGTATCGCTCACCGAGGCGAGTCGGCCGCCAGAGCGATATCGCTTCTCATGTCTTAGTATCCTCGCATAACACTAGCCGAGCCCACACTATATAAAAATATATCTTTTATATATATATATCTATATATATATATATACATATACTGTGTTTGTTTGGTAATTTATTTATTATTTACTAACTCTTTTACTAAGTGTCTTTTGCAGGTACCCGGAGGCGCATCCCAAAGTTAAAGCCTGTGCATAAAATAGAATAAAAGCGAAATGTCGCTAATTTCTCTTCATTGCATCTTTTATGATTATTTGCTTTTATTACTATCTCTTTAAATATATATTTATTTTAAATATTTGCATGCCTAGTTTAAATATTTTTTTGATTAGTTTAATAATTAGAACACTTTTAGAATTGTAAATTGCATGTTAGCACAATAATTTTAAAAACCTAAGTTTGAACGGACAACCGCAAGTTAGCGGATCATTTAGGATGCCTAACCCCTTCCCTTTAGGATAATAAAGAACCCTTATCTAGAATCTCACATAGCTTTCACAGACCTTTAAAATGGAGATCATTCGTAGTATTTTATGCTACATTTTCAGTGTCCTAATTCACTATAATAATTAGGTGGCGACTCCTTTAAATTGCATTTTAGGAATCCAACCATGCGCAGCAGTAATCCCGTTTCCGACTCCGGTTGAAAATGGGGTGTCACAAGGACTAAACTCATACACATATAAATATATTGACATAACTTCAAGAGATTCAAATAATATTTCTTTCTTTCAACTTTCTCGTATCTCCCGCTTGTAAAGGTTGTAACATTAAATCCGTAGCTACAAATAAGGTGTTTATTGTGCCACATCGAAGGCAACACTAGGATCTTTTATTATGTCGAATTCCATATGAAAGTACTTGGTGTAGCTGGTAAAATTTACGAAAGAAACAACCCAATGAAATCTGTGTCGCCAGAGTTTTTGTAAAATAATACAGAAACTTTAAACAGTCATAATTTTCAAACCGTAAGTCAGATTTATCCCCGTAAGGTATCAAACTGACGGGAACAGAGTAATCTACAACTTTTATTCAGCACATACTTTTAGATTCTTTACGGATTTGTACAATTTTCACGTTTTACATGCTGCTCTTCCGGATTTTGGTTGATTCGAGGCAGAAACTTTAAACAGTCATAACTTTCAAACCGTAAGTCGGGTTTATCCCCGTAAGGTCTCAAACTGACGGGAACAGAGTAATCTACAACATTTATTCAACACATATTCTTTACGAATTTGTACAGTTTTCACGTTTTACATGCTGCTCTTCCGAAATTCGGTTGATTCGAGACAGAAACTTTAAACAATCATAACTTTCAAACCGTATGTTTGTTTTAGCCCCGCTTGGGCACAATCTGATCATAAGTGAGAAATGTACAACCTTGTAAATTTCATCTAATTCTAACAAGTATAACTCAACAAAATCAGTCCCCAAATACACGACTCAAACTTGTTACAAGACAATACTGATTTCAATTAATCCATCACAACTTATGTTTCCCAAAAATATATATTATTTTAACATGAATACTATGTTAACATGCATTGTAATTCAAAACAAAGGATGTTACTAAGAATATGTGAGTGAGAAAAACTCACCTTTGTTTCTTCGTAACCGTGAATAGAAATCTCAATCTTTGACTACGCCTTTTCGGAACTTCTCAATTGCTTAAGATAATCTGTTTGTTCTCTGTATATATTTTTTCCCTTCTCTGTTCTTGTGTATTGTGTTATATAATGTGGTTGTGTGTGTTGGGTATGTGCAGTATATTAAAAGGAATGTGTGGGAGTAATAATGGGGAGTTAAGGTGAGCGAAATAAGGGAAGAGATGTGTGAGGGTTTAGGGATGTGTGGGCTGAACGTGTTTTGTTGGGGTAGTTTCTAGGGTTTGGGAGGGGTTTAAATATTTCTCTTTTATGTTTTTTTTTTGTTTTATTTCAGGACTTCACATTAATGTGCATCCCTTGAGCTTACGTTAGCATTAATAGAGTGCGATATTGATGATAGAGCGTAACTCTCAAAATAATCTCGACTAATGATCATCGAGAATGAGATATCTATGATATGTTATAAGCCGACATGTGGTTTGCATCACATTCTTGGAGAATGTAGTATGTCTCACCTGCTGCTAGTAATGGTTACTAGTGATGGACACATGAATACTTTTGGAAAGTATCAGTATACTCTGCTTATAAACTATTTGTTATACATGTCTAGAGTGTTATCAGTGTGTGAGAGATAAAGGTCATTTGACTTGAGTTTAATACACACCTTGTTTACAGAGTAATGTACTTTGACCATGTCCTAAGCTTAAACTCCTTATAGGATAAGATACGGCTTGTGTTGAGTGCATTATGATGTAAACTAAGGTGGTAATTGAGCTAAGAATAGGATTCATTCCTCGATTGAATATTCGAAGAGCACTCAACTTCTCAGTGATATTAGGTCGACCAAGTCATTGGCCAATGCAAGAGACATATTTAGAATATGGTCTAGTTATCGACTAATATAGATGAGATAAAGTGATCAAGCCATTTGGATAGACACATGACAAATCCTAAGTTTGATCGAGTGTGTCGCGAATGAAAGAAATTTATCATCTCACATAAAGGTTATGTTTGTTGGATTCATATAAACATTCTTCACATATTGAGTTCGTCGTACGGCGCAGTCTAGGAGTTCCGTATGGACCTTAATTGAATTAGTGTCAATATATGAAGGCCTATAGGGTCACACTATGTTGATTGTCTCTTCGTCTAAGGGTGTATTGAGAAAGTATTAAATATTCGATTTTAGAATCGAAATATTTAAAATTGATAATAATTATGAGATAATTTCTATTTGATGAAAATTATTTAATTTAGACAAAATTAAATTTTGGATTTAATTAAACGTGTTGAATATATAAACGAGGCGTCGGTATGACGCTACTAGGTACTGGCATGGCGTGATGACAGATCGCCCATCGCACTTTTGGGCTAGACTTAGAGTAACCCTAATCCGATTTTGACTTGAAATTAACAATATATATAACACTAACCTCATTGATATTAGAGTTAGACTAATGATTCTATTAAACAATTCTAGACTTAGAGTTTAGAATAAAACTTTCTCAAACCCCTATCAAAATTTCTTGTCTTTCTTGACGGAGGAATACACTATAGCAAGGTGCTTGCAATTGAATGGATGTGTTCGCCCTTAGTAAAAGACTTCAGATAATATAACATGTAAGTGTTCATGTTTAAGTTTAGAGGTATTGATTGTCATATAACCATACCAGAAAAAATTATTGTGGCAAGTAACTTAAAAAAAAAAAACGTTGTGTCTTAGAACCCAACAAAACCCAACACCCCATTCACATCACATTTTCACAACAGATAAGGAGATGCATACCGATGAGGCAAAATTTCGCGAATCTGATTGATATCCATCACATTAGGAAATGCTGGGTACCCTATAAACAAATCAAATAACAAATAAATGCACTAATACATACTCAATTCAATTGGGGTTTCAGCTTTGGTATCATTTTCAGGAGTAGCACAGTTGGTGATGAAATTATTCCGGGTTTTCTTGAAATGGGTCGACAATGAATGAGATCTGGAGACAACAAGAGATTGTTTGAGCATTGAGCTGGGCAAAGAAAATGAGGCATTTTCAAATCTTTGAGAACTGAGAGTAGAAAAGATAGAGCCATAGAAGCCATTGAAAATAGACTAGTAAAAATGGCTTCTTTGGAGAAGAATGGAGTGGAGCCGGAGCTAACAACGTTGCTGACACAGGAAGAAGAACTGAACAAGTTGAACAACCTTATTAGTCTGACCAATGCTATGCAAGCAAGTGCAACTACCACAGACTTGTTTGGCATCACTACTAATTCGAAATTAATGATTCTTTTTTCATAATTAATTGGAAGTAAATCAGTACTCCTCGTGTTTACTTAACCATTCGAAATTAATGTTAAACTTTAGTCATATGTGCTTTTAAATTCGTTCAAAAATATCTGAATTTTAGCCATATGTATGTGATCTCCCATTTCAATCAAAATTTATGTAACTTTAGGCCCATATGTCTAAAGTTGCTCCAAAATGAGTAAACTTGCAATTGTTTTTATACACTATGGGGTCGTTTGGTTGGAAATAATGTTATTTCATGATAATTAATCTGGACATTTCACGGGGATAAAATAACATTATAATTTAGAAATTAGTTATATTTTAATTTTATTCTAATCAAGTATAGGATAGACACATCTTAAATTTACCTATGAGTATGACTTAAATGGTTGTCCCAAAAATCAAAATTGATTATGCGTGGACTTGGCACCCAACTTCATCTCTGCGAATCCATTAAAATTAGGGGCAAGTGTGCTAATTTGCGATTTCTGACCATCTACAATTTCAAGTAACGGAGTAAGCAAAGTAGGTTTTGGTTATTCCAATATTTAATTGTATCAAATCTTTTAAGTCCAAAATGTTCTACTCCCACTATTTATTCTGTAGTACTCCACGCCCCTCTTAACAAACTAAAATAGCGGAGTGTGTGACTTCCACGTTGCTCCATCTGTCTTTTTTGTTTCATTTTTAACTTTCAAAATATCACACTGAACTCTAGTCAGAGTTACTTTTAGGAACCCGCATAGCAGAAATGCCAGAAGAAGAGAAATATGACCGCAGGCCACGAGTTCGATCCTCGCATAAACCTTTCTTTGAGCACGCACACTGGCTTGCCAAGTGGTTTACATGGTCGACGTGGTTTGCGTGCTGCGTCGGTCAAGGTTACCTACCTGCGGCGCACTCGAAAGAGTAGCGGCTGCGGGTTCCTTCGTCAACAAAAAAAAAAAAAGAGTTACTTTTAGGATTAATTTTCATAAATTTATAGGATCAAATGACAATAGTGCAAAGTACACTAGTGAAACTGTCACCTAAAGGATCTAAAATTAAGTTTTACTATATTGTATATATTTATCCAAGTACGTTTGACAAAAAAATTGATATAAATATATATATCTATAATCGTAGAATTGTATTAATCTCTCTTGATAGAATCTTCTCATTAATATAATATATAGTGTGTACAATATGAATCTTAATTGAATGAGGATCTCTACTTTACATAATTACATTCAAATATTAATTACAGAATATATGAGAATCTATAAATATATTCGCTATCACGCCCCCTCAGTCAGAGCGGGAGGAGGTCAGACACTGAGACTGGATCTGAAGTCAAGGAACAATTGCAGAGGAAGCCCCTTAGTGAAGATATATACGTACTGATACGAAGAAGTCACATGCAACATCTTAACATGACATATGACAACTTTCTCACGAACAAAATGGATATTGATCCATCTCAATATGTTTGGTTCGCTGATGTTGAATCGGGTTATGAAATAAATACACCGCATATGTGTTATCACAGTAAACCATATACGCCTTACATAAGGGACAATGAAGCTCTAGGAGGAGGTTTTGGAGCCAACAGATCTCAACAACAACATCCGCATTGCCTCTATATTCTGCTTCTGCACTCGAACGGGAGAGTGTGGATTGTCGCTTGGTAGACCACGAGATGAGATTATCTCCTAAGAACACACAATATCCAGAGGTGGAACGATGTGTGTCCGGACAGCCTGCCCAATTGGCGCCGTATATGATATCAGCCTGGTCGATGCAGAGGGGTAGAAATGTAATTCATAATCAAGAGTACCCTTAATGTATCGAATGATACGCTTAAGAGCTGTAAAGTGAGGCTTCATGGGTGTTGTGCATAAATAAACACACCTGCTGAACAACATATGCAATATCAAGCCTGGTGAATGTAAGATACGGAAGCGCACCAGCGAGACTCCTATAGAGTGTGGGATCGAGCACCGGATCCCCGTCAGCAGCACTGAGTTTCGACTTTGAGTCGACTAGAGTAGGCATGATCTTGAAGTTTGCCATTTTAGCCTTGTAAACAATTTCTTCGACATACTTACGTTGATACATGAACATAGCATTTGCAGATCTTGTCACAGAAATCCCCAAAAAATAACTCACCTTCCCTAAGTCTGTCATAACAAATTCGAATTTGAGCAGGGCAATAATCTCATTTTTCAACACATCATAAGAGGCAGTCAGAACAATATCATCCACATATAGCAAAAGGTATGTAGTGTCACTACCTCGATGAAAAATAAAAAGTGAATGGTCACTTTTACTGCACACGGACCCAATCTGCATGATCAAAGTGGTGAAGCGCTCATACTAAGCCTAGGGGCATGTTTCAAATCATACAATGACTTACGGAGACGACAGACGTACTGAGAAGCCTCTAGATGCACAAAGCCTGGCGGTTGGTGCATGTAAACAATTTATTTCAAATCCCCGTATAAGAACACATTTTTCACATCAAGTTGATTAATCGGTCAGTTCTTATCCATAGCTATGCTCAGAACAGTGTGAATGATTGTTTGTTTGACCACCGGACATAAAATATCACCACAATCAATACCCTCATGTTGTCTTGTGCCATTTGCCACAAGTCTGGCCTTACGAGTGAGGTGGAGTCTTCTCATTAATACTATATATATAATGTGTACAATATGAATTCTAATTGAATGATGATCTCTACTTTATATAATTAAATTCAAATATTAATTACAAAATATACAAAAATATATAAATATATTCACTATCAACCATTAATATAAGTATTCTTCTTCATACATGCTGGATCGACCAAAATTATTATCTCATTGAGCTTTTCTTAATCGTGTCACGACACTAAGAGAATTAGGCATTAATGGTTTGTTTGTTTTGAAATTTGAATAGTAGACTAACCAACCTAATTTTGTTGTTGCATGAGAAATGAACAACGATGTTCATGTTTAGGTGAAAAATATATTTCATAGATAGTTTTTTTTGTTGACGAAGGATCCCGCACTCACGCTTCTTCGAATACAAGACAGCAGAACCCCGATCGACGCAATACCGCAAACCACGCCACCGCTTAAACCACACTTGGCAAGCCAGGTGTGACAGGCTCCCCCCAAAAGGCGAAGACATGTCAGACGTTACCTTGGGGTTTCGAACTTGTGACCAATTTCTCCACACCACCCAATGAGTATACCCTCTGCCTTCGAGACCAACTGGTCTAGGGCTTCAGATTATTTCATAGATAGTTGATTTTTCTTTTATCTATATCATGGTTTACCAAATTAATATTTAATTTGCTACTCTCTTTTTTTAATTTGTTACTCATAAAGTCAGACATAGTCACTTATCCAATTGTGAGCTGGCGATTTTGTAACTGAGCTCCCAAGTCAAAGTAAAATCTTCATTGGTGGCTGGTGGCAATCATGCAATAAGGAATCAATCAACAGCGATATGCCTTTTGGGGATTTTTTTTTAATGATTGAAGAACTTTCTAACAACTCGTTTGTTTTATCTATATGTAATTGACAACTGACAGCCAGTAAATTAAAATTGAGTAAACTAAGATTAATCCCGTTAATTAAATTATAGCATTGTGGCGTAAGCAATAGTTGGAAGAGATTCAGATGCATGGCCACTTTGTTAATTCCTTTCACATCGGATAACCTTGATTAAAGTGAATTAACATCCTCGATTGTGCATAAATATTCCAACCTAGGGTATGTCTGTGTAATATTTTGTGTTTTTTAATTTTTTCATGTTTGGTTGGTCAATTTTTTTAGATAATATTTTCTCTAAGAAATTAGCAAGTTCCTTAATAGAACAGGGAAAAAAAGTTACATACGTAACATTTCATGCTATTTGCCTCCCCGCACCCTACAATCAACACCCCGACGCCCACATCACCCCCAACTCAACCCCGCCCCTCATCCCCCTCTAATATTCCCACCCTAAATTATATTTAACTGATTTTGAAACTATACTTTTAGTTTCATTATCAAAAATTAAAAATAAGTAAGAAAATCATATATTTTTCAGTAAAAAACATACACCCCCTAGTGTTGTTGCTACTTTACGAATTTTTGAAGCAACCGCAAAACAAAAAAACAAAAAAAAAGTATATAGAGGAATAATAAGCTTTCATATCACTAAAATTTTCGGTGAGTGTTAAAATATTCTAGAATTAATACTAATATAAAATAATACACAATATTACCATATTGATGGTATTAATTCTAGAATATTCTAACAGTGAGTTTAATTACTAGTAGTTACTAACATGCTGGAGTAATATATGCAATCGATATTTATTCAAAGACCAATATCAAGTTGCAAATAGTATTTATTTGTTAAAAGACAATATTGTGTATGTACAATTGATTAACACGTACCAATTTGAGATATGGCGTAAATTATTATTATCATTTTAAGAAAAAAAACTCATTTTACTTGTTATTTTTCGCTTCTTGAGAGTTAATTTGATTAATCTTCGAAGCTAAATTTAGATCAGATTAATTTAAAATTTAAATTTAAATATTTGAAAACTATACAAAAAACATAAACTATAAGTTGCAATCTTATTACATATATTAAAATCAATATGATGAAAAATAAATTTTAAAATGTTAATCAAAATTTATATAATTAAATCTCAAAAAGTAAAAAGTAATTACAAATATTTTGGGAGAGAGTATAATATTTTTGAAGGGGAGTAACTGGTAAAGTTGGTCACATGTTCGTTCATAAAATATCTGCAGAAATGTCTTCAGAAACAACAGACATTATACTTGTGGTCCGATTCTTCGAACTCCGCGCAGATAATGAGCCTTAATGCACCGAACTATTTTTTTAGAGTGTAATTTCAGTGAAAAATTCAGTTTGAACCCCCTTCCCTCCCCCTATTTCCGCCATTGGTTGTTTATAGCTATCTATACCTAACTCATACTACTACTGAAGATGATGACAACTTTAAGGTCCACCATTAGAGACGACTTTCCATATAAGAGGCTGATATATCAATTCCACTTTTAAGTTATCCATTTGTTTAATTGTTTATCCTTTTTTGGATTTTTATAAATCTGCGTCGTGGTGGATACCTCGAGAAAATTGTGTGCACCACTTGCGTTTTTAAACAAGCAAAATAAATATGTGGTGCATGCAATTTCAGCGAATTTCAATTGAAATCACGCGATCTCTACGATTAGGGATGACAATTGGGGCAGAATAGGCAGGGCATGACAAACTCTTAACGGGGAAGGAGAAGACTTAAATGAGTAGGGCGGGGCAAAGCAAAATTAATTTTGTTAAAAATTGAAATAGGACAGGGCAGGTGGTGGATTTTGAAGAAAATTTTGCCCAATCAATTCAACTTATTTTTATTGCCAGTCCAAATGCCGAAATAGTCCAATTAGATAATTAATCAGTGAACCAATAAATTACTGTTCAATTGCTGATGTAGTTCTAATGAAAATAACTTTCTTATAACTATTTTTCTGCCTCAAAATGCGTTACAACTAATTGATACGTTGCCATTATTTGAACAGGTTTTTCACTATATATGTTTAGAGCAAAACAACAGTCAACATGTAAATAATTTAAAATAATTATTCGATGTCCAAAATTCTCTCCCGTTTAATTCAAATTTGCATAATAGAAAATCCACCACCTGCCCTACCCTATTTCAATAATTATAATCCAATTGAGTTATTATCTATAATTGAAATTTAAATATTAAAAGGAATGAAAAAACACAAACGGAGCGGGACAAGGTAGGGCAGGACATTTTTTTAGATAAAGTTAAACGGGGCAGGACAGGACATATCAAAATCTGAATAGATTAAAGTTTGTCCCGCCTATTTGTCATCCCTATCTATCGAGAAAATTAGATGAGCTTGAGTAAGTCTCAATTGCAGACCGTGTTATACAACTTCTACTACTACTATTTAGCAATTAGCAGTAGCATTTTATTCTACTTCAACTTCTTTTACAATTTTTATTCTTCTAATAATAGTTGGCTGATTAGCATTGATAATAATGAGAACATAGAGGAATTCCATCTTATATCCACCCTTAACCTTGAATGACGTATAAGATATTGAAGTTCCTTTCTTCATTTTAAACTTGTCCAATATTATTGAAAGAATATGGTGGTAATCATGAATGCAATACAAATCATAGACATAAGAATCCAATAGTTACGTAGGGAGTGCCATTTCCCCCCCTTCATATGTTGTAATTTTCCACACACTAGACAAAACAAATAACTAGACCGATAAAAGTCTGGAATTATATACTATCACTCAAGTTTTAGCCGATTATTATTCCTTATTATCGGACCTACACTTGTCTAATGGCATTCCTTCGTTGAAAACTAATATTATATAAATAGGTATGAAAATCAATTTATATCTTTATTATATGTTGAATTTTCTAAAACTTTGATGTATTGATTTATTTATATTTTGATTTTCTTAATTAAACTTTTTAACTCAGTCACTAAATTGCTATTTATAATTAGCATCAAACATCACATCAACATCGACATTATCATTATCCCTTCACAATTATTATTGTGGGTCGTCCTTTTATCATGACCGATAGAGTATAATTTCTATTATGTGTCTACTATTGAATTTTCTCACCGTCAGTCTGATTATTCTTTTGTTCATCTATCGGCATGGTGCTTCTCTGACATATATTCTGTTATATGTTGATAATATTATATTAACTGTCTCATCAAATATTCTACGCAAGTCTATCATGATCCTTCTTAATTCTGAATTTGCTATGAAAGACTTGGGGGCCTTGAGCTATTTTTTGGGTATAACAGTCACTCGCCATGCAAATGATCTATTTTTATCACAAAAAAAGTATGCGACGAATATTATTGAGAGAACTGACATGTCATCTTGTAAGTCTACTTCTACTCCGGTTGTTACAAAATCAAAGCTGAGTGCTATGTCTAGCACACCCTACGAGGATCCCACCCATTATCGTAGTCTTGCAGGGGTTCTTCAGTAGCTGACTTTTACTAGACCAGATATTACTTATGCGGCACAAAATGTGTGTTTATTTATGCATGATCCACGGATTGAGCACATGAATGCGCTCAAACGCATTATACTATACATACATGACACACTTGATTATGAATTACATTTGTATCCGTCCGCCGTTTCTACTCTTGTGTCATATATCGATGCTGATTGGGGTGACTGTCCAGATACCAAACGTTAGACATATGGTTATTGTATGTTCTGTGGGGATAACTTGGTATCTTGGTCGGCTAAACGTCAAGCTACTTTGTCACAATCCAGTGCAGAGGCCGAGTATCGAGGCGTAGGCAATGTGGTGTCTGAGTCATGTTGGTTGCGTAATCTTTTATTAGAGCTTTACTTTCCTATTTAGAAAGCTATATTGGTCTACTGTAATAATGTGAGTGCAGTCTCAGCGTACGACAATCACCCGCTATGTCTGCAGGGGTGTGAAAATAATATATCAGTGATATACACTGCCCATAATTGTATACCGTGTATATCACCGTATCCGAGAGCCTTAGAATCCTATTTGTATACCAATTTATTGTATAAACTTATCATAGTTGTAGAATTATTGTACAAGTATAATTAGAATATTATTAGTATAGTAGGAATATGATTTTTCATATTTGAAGATTGTAAATTGTATATATACCTCTTTATTAATGAAAATAATAAAGAGTATATTCTTTTCAATGACAAAGTGTGAATAGATTCTGATACTTTTACGCAAGTGACCATATAAGGCTACTTGCATAAACATGCAATTATATGTGTCAATACAATAACACTAAAGTCAAAGTTAGATTGATACCTTAATTATGACTAAGTCTTGTATTTTTATTGGCCCACACGCACGGTATTAGTTTCTCAATTGGCATATGCATTAATTGGTATATTGTGTGTTTGGTTCGCGCACAGAGAACGGAATGAAATCTTGTAAGAGAATGGAATAGAAAGGAAAGAAATTACTTCTGTATGTTTGGTTCTGGGTGGTCCGGAGTTCGGGGTCGGGAGTCCGGGGTGGTCCGAGTGGTCCAGGGTCCGGATTAGGAAAAGGGAATCCAAATACCTAGTGGGGTGGGGGAAGAGGTAAAGAGAATGAAAAAAATAAGACCAAACAAACAACAACAAAGAAAATTTCATTCCTCCATTCCCTTTTCCTTTCCTGTTTACCCCGAACCAAACGCACCAGTTTCACTAATTAAAGGTTGAATATTAATGTGGTAAAAGAGAATTGTCTATACCAGGTAAATGTCTTTCTGCCTATTTGAGACTTGAGACTGAGTAGACACACGTGATGATATTTTAGCTTAATTAGGGAAAATTTATAGGAGGAATAATAAATAAATTCAGTGAGGGTAAATCCTTTTATCTAAAGATCAAACATAAGAAATTACACCCGCAAGGGTAGCCAAGTTTGTTTAACAGTAAAACACGGAACCGCAAGGTTACGAGTTCGATCCCTTGCATAAATCTTCTTGATTGAGCCTGTCACACATCATGACTTGCCAAGTGTGGTTAATCGGCTGACGTGATTTGCAGGTTATTGCGTCAGCCCGGGGTTTACCTTATGTGCACTCGAAAGAATAGCGGCTGCGTGTTCCTTCGTCAACAAAAAACATAAGAAATTACGTCTAGAATAATCCATAGTTGATATTCAAACATGCTACATGCTTGTAATTTCCTCGATGGAAAACATAATTTTTTGTTTAATTACTCCAAAAAAGTAACAATTCAATTAATATATATATATATATATAATTTTTGTACAATATCAAGTCAGCTTTACCCTTTGTAACGAATAATCTACTTTATCTTTGATTTTTTTTTTTTTTTTGCATGACCTAATAGCGTAATAATTACATTAACGGTATATTATATAACCTTGAAATGAAACTTGTAACATACACTATCTTTCAAGGACCTAATTGCCTAGTGCCTGCTTTCTTACGCATGATCGCCATTACCTATATAGCAAGATAAACAAAAAGATTTGTTGACCATACTTCGTATATTATACTAGTATTAATTGTAACTATGTACAAATATTTAGCTCCGGTTTGGTCATAAATTTTGAGTTGAAACTTGAAATTTGAAAATTTTAGTTTTAGTTTTTGAAGTTGTAATTTTCGAAATTTAAAATTGTGTTTGAACATGCATTTTACTTTAAAAAAATCTGAAATTTCCTGAATGAAAGTTCCAAAAATTGACCTGGACCTGCTTTTGGAACTTGAATTTTTTTTTAAAGACAGATTTTTATAATCTAATCTAAAATCTATGATCAAACAGATATTTGAAAATATATTCTTAAAATTTGATTCAAAATCTACTATCAAACACTAGCTTAGTCTCTTGGATGGCCTACTCAAACTTCCCCTGATTTGTTAACAACGCACTGCACAGCTAGCTTTGCTTTTATTAATTCAGGGTTGTGCTTTTAAAATTGAGAATAAAAATCAATCTTTCCTTCTTTTTTTCCATCTATAGTCAGTCATAAAGTGGAGTGGTCAATTTATTAGTACCATGAAATCTCTTTGCAGAATTTACAATTGTGACAAGTGTCATTTCTATATTTACAATACCACCAAAAAACCATTAACGCACTAACCCAATGTCTCATTCTGCAAATATTTACCAATACCAACGTCTAGTGATGACATATTTTTAATGCATGGAACCGAAAGTAAGTGTGCAATCCACCAATTATTCTTCCTCAAAGCTGCAAGTGCTCTTTAAATAAATATATAATGCCTTTCTTTCCCTTCTATCATTTCCTTAGTCAACATTTTACATTATTAACTTAATCATTTTTTGACACCCTACAAAATTCATTCTTCAACAACAACTTCACCATGCATTACTTGACCAATTACATTGCAATGGCAATAACTACATTACTTGAAAAAAAACGTTAATAAAGGTACCATGTAAAAAACATGGTAGTAGTATGTTTTGACTTGTGGAGACCATTTTTTTTAACCTTTCATTCTTATAGAATAAGGAAATTGGTTGGAGACAGAGAATTTGTTATTTGAGCTAAATTATAAAGAGCCTCTTAAATCAACTCTGTTGGTCAACTTTAATATGTTACAATATACAATTAGTCGCAAGAGAAACAATTAATTCCCCTATAATGTAATATAAATTTTGCCGTAGGCAGGCAAGACATGCAATTATCATATTAATCACAAACTTGACTAAAAGAGACAAGACAAAATCAAGGCTGCTGCTTAGTTGCATGCCAACTCATGGCCCCAAAACAACGTTGAATTCTTGATCCACCACTCACCTCATATAAAAGCAAAAACAATTAATTAGTCCCTAAAGAAGAAGAAAATCAAACGCCCGTAGGCCCTTATAGTCATTTTCAACTTCAATTAGCCGGTTTTGCTTACTCATGGTCTCTTACTCCCATCACTAGCTTGTGCGTATAAATATGTCCAGGTCTCTTATACAATTTCAATCATTAAGCAATACAAAAAGAGATCTATTAGATATTTATTTATAGTACGTACATAACAACATGGAGTACTACTATTACAATTCAATTAACAAAATGGTTACGATTATTGCTATTCTCGTGCTAGCAATAGATGTGACTATGGTATTAGGCCAAGGGACTCGTGTTGGATTTTATTCTACCACGTGCCCAAGAGCCGAATCCATAGTTCAATCAACGGTGAGGTCTCATTTCCAATCTGATCCAACGGTGGCACCAGGATTGTTAAGAATGCACTTCCATGATTGTTTTGTGCAAGGTTGTGATGGTTCCATCCTCATTGATGGTGCTGGCACTGAGAAAACAGCTCCCCCGAATACCTTATTGAGAGGATACGAGGTTATTGATGATGCTAAGAAGCAAATTGAAGCTATTTGTCCCGGAGTTGTTTCATGTGCTGACATTCTTGCTCTTGCTGCCCGTGATTCCGTTCTTGTGGTAATATACTCCCCCCTTGTTTTTCCCTCTAAATTCACAACACAATTAATATAGATTTAACCAACAAAATTAAATGGATATTGCATGAGAGAACGTATAGTTTTATGTTTTGGTTATGGTCCCATGCATCTGTATTAGAGTTTAATAAAAGAAAGCTAAATTTTGACATATCAGATCACCTAAAAGTTAACGATACATAACGGTTTATAAAATATGGAATTAATCACCTAAAATATATTGCGGCTTACTATAACTAGTTAAAATATACCAACAATGTGATTTTTTTTGCATTATGGGTGTATAAAAAATTAAGTTCTTCGTAATAACATATCCTTGTTGATGCAGACCAGGGGACTGACTTGGTCCGTGCCCACGGGACGTAGAGATGGGCTAGTTTCAAGAGCAGCAGACACGTCTGATCTGCCAGGTTTTACTGAGTCTGTTGCTGCTCAAAAGCAAAAATTCGACGTGAAGGGTCTCAACACTCAAGATCTTGTTACCCTTGTTGGTAAGTGTAACATAAAATATTGTATGTTTTGGAATTAGAAACCTGGAAATTGAAACAGGTAAATTTGAAAAAGTATATATAATTAACCTGTGCTTATTTTTGTGTGGCTAGGTGGGCATACAATTGGAACCTCAGCTTGCCAATTCTTCAGCTACAGGCTATACAATTTCAACTCTACTGGTGGCCCTGACCCTTCAATAGATGCATCTTTTCTTCCTCAGCTTCGAGCATTATGTCCAGAAAACGGGGACGGCTCAAAACGTGTGGCACTAGACACTGGAAGCGTAAACAATTTTGACACCTCGTATTTCTCCAACCTGAGGAGTGGTCGTGGAATTCTGGAATCAGACCAAAAATTATGGACAGATGATTCCACCAAGGTCTTTGTCCAGAGGTTTTTGGGTGTGAGGGGATTGCTTGGATTGACATTTGGTGTGGAGTTTGGAAGATCCATGGTTAAAATGAGCAATATTCAAGTTAAAACCGGGACTAATGGTGAAATTCGTAAAGTTTGTTCTGCATTCAATTGATACATATATCGTCCCCTTTTATGTAGTACTTAATAGTACTCTTTGTACTTAGTTTCGTTTCAGTCAGCGCAAGCTGCTAAATCGAATTGTATGTGGTGTGCAACATAAAGTCATAAAAGTTTTAATTACCGGGTAAACTTCTCGTTGCCAAGTAATCTCCTAATTTAACCCCTAAAAACGAAAATAATAATAAAAAAATGAATTTAAGTTATATTCACCGTAATACAATGACAATGTAAAATTATTTCTGCACAATTAGATTGATTTAAACGGTTGAAGCAAGTTATACCTTTCTATTCCTAGGTTACCATTGTTAATGTAGGCATGTAGCTGAACTTAAACTGATAATATTAAAAAATCTATACACAACGCACAAGCTAAATTAAAATAATGTTAATTTTGCTCTGATCTCTTCTTGCTTTGTGACATCTGCTCCACGCCTCCACCCATAGCTTTTGATTTTCTATGGCCTTTGCACCAACCGTACAAAAAATATATTTATATAATCAACCAGATAATTATAAGTCAATCTCTATGATAAATTAAATTAGTAAAAATGGTAACTAGTTAGCCTATTATTATAGAAACATGTACATCGTCATCATATACACTTTAAATTCAATTTATATTACTCCATTTGCTCTGTTTTTTACCCTACATGAGTATACTACAACACGGGACGGACAATGGATTAGAAACTCAAAAACGTTTTTGAGATGATAGTTTGAGCTCGTGTTTTAGTGTTTAAGTGAGTGAGGGCAACTTATAGACAGAAAGAATTTCATGAAGAAATACTGAAGTAATTCTGAAAGTGAGTGAATATATAATATTTTCATTAAAGGGTCAAATATACCCCTGCACTATTGGAAATAGTTTAAATATACCCCTAGTTATATTTTTTATCCAAATATACCTCTCTCTCGTTATTACTTTCAGTCTAAATCATTTTCGAAAATTTGGAAAAACTGTAGTGGATTTCTATATGGAGGATGCTACAAGAGTACTTAAAGTATTAATAGAGAAGTCAGCCAAAAGTATCCGCATAATAGTAAAGTCCACAGAAAAATGAAAATGATTGAACCATGCACATTCACATTGAGTTAGTTCAGAAGGATGATTTGATTAAGTTAAGATTGTAACAATTGCAAAGGATAGCTTTCCTAGTGGACAACCGTAATTACATGGACCCAATCTAATTGACTTTTGGTTACAAGAGTGAGAAAAAACAATGAATTTGAAGATGGCACGCGCGACTAAGTCTATGATGATATGGCATTGGATCTTATCTATGCTCAAAGCAGTCGTTGACTTGTTTGTTTTAAAGCTGTTAATTCATAAAACTACTAGAAAAGATCATTCTCTAACTCTATTATATGCACCTATATTAAAAATCTATTGTAAAAGATACTAGTTTAAGATAGAGCCTCACGATATGTTAAATTATAGTATCTTGATATGGTTTTGGGGTAATTAAACTTTATCTTATAACTAGCTTTTTGGTTCAGTTAACATTGTACCAAAGACCGCCATGACCCTTTTTTTTTGTTCACTTAACATCGGGCCCCATGATATTTTGTTCATGCTCAAAATGTGCCTTGAGGTTCATACGAGTAGGGTTGTTAGCGGTCCGGATACTCCCGATAATTACTCGAGAATCGGACCGGTAAACTCGGACCGATACTTGGACCGAAACCTTAACGGTTCGGATACGAGTACCAAAACAATACTCGGACCGATAAGGAGTCGGACCGATAACCCGATAACACCCCCCAACCCCTACCCCCGGCCTCCACCAAAGAAGCCCCACCTCCCTCATGTCAGCTCTAATTAGTTGTAAATTAATGAAACTTTAAATGGCCATAACTTTGCGCTCGAATGTCCGTTTGACCTAATATTTTTTTGATTTCGCGTATTTTTTCGAGATAGGATCGGACAAACAGCTAAAGCATTTTGGAGCAACCGATTTCTCAAAAAACATCCGTCTTGCCAATCAATTTCACTTTACCCCAAATTGTTACCAATTGTCCATCTCGCGCTATACAATATATTTCAACGTAAAAATTTCGTGGTAATGTGTCCGAGAATGTCAATTTCAGTATTGAAAATTCAATTTTAAAAAAAATAAATCGGCCCGACCCGGAAAATTATTACCGGTCCGGACCGAGAACCGGACCGATAAGGTTTCGGTCCGGGACCGGATCTCGTTCCAGGACCGAAACCTTATCGGTTCGGGACCGGTAAGCTTATCGGTCCGTCCGGACCGGACCGATAACACCACTACACACGAGGGTGTTAAGAATCTCAAACTAGTTGAGGGTATCATTTGTATTTGTAGTCTCTTTATATGATTTTGAATATAATTAAATGACATGTTTTGTTCAACATACTTGTGTTTTCCTGAATCAAGGTATGTTTTTTTAGGCATTGGCTCCTCAAATGGAAAGAAACACCGTGTTAAGGGCTTAGTAAACTAGATGATCTATAAGACAGTTCATTGATTTGTGTGTAACAACTGGTGCTTAATTCAAATCTTAAACAAGTGCAACGTTCGGAATCAAATTTGACTCGATAATTACTTGGTGATTTTTTATGGTTATGTCGCAGTATATACTCTTTCCACTCGTCTCTCCTTTGCAATTGCAGCTGATACGCTTGACTAATTAAATAAAAAGAGCTTTGCTTTGCAGCAAATTCTTAGACAAAATTACTGCCACGAGGTTCCCTATAATCAAACCTATCTCCTTGAGATTAATGTCGTCATTTTGCTGGAAACATTATGTACCTATTACTACATGTTAACGAAGTAATTAGATGCATTCCTAGGATTCTCGGCTGATAATTAATACGACCAATTTCTCGTAACAATCGTGAATCGTCCTTGTTTTCTTCTCTCAACAATGAACTAACTTCTCACAGCTGTCAACTCCATCCCCTGTTTTTGAAGCTTAATATTTCCTTTGTAAGCAAAAAAACATATATTTGTGTGTAACTCTTTGCCTTTGACAAACAACAATGGCCAGTTCTTCTAGTCTCTTCAAGTACTGTGTTGTCTTGTTTTTCATGGTGAAATTATGTACCCTGGGCATATTCTCCGACAGGTTTGTTGGTATAATAATATGTATTCGGTTAAATAACGTTTCAACACAATCTGTTAAACAGTTGTTAAAAACAGATTTCACAGTATAAAAATACTTAATTGAAACCAGTACAATAAACGAAATATGTTTTGAATAAGAAAAAATAATTTCAGAATATAATCGAGTTCACTTAGTTCAAAGTGTGTCGTTAAGGAAATTATTTCCCTCACAGTACTCGAGGTTAATGGAATATCGTCTCCCAGAAACAAATCAAGAATTTATAGGTTTTGGAGGTATCATTCTGAATGTTTGCAACCATTCAGAATAGTCACCAAATTTTTGGGGGGGAAATCAAAAAGAAAAAGGACTTAAACCGGACGGGTCGGTCGCGGGTCTTGGGTCGATCCGTTTGGATTTATTTTAATTAAATAATTAATTAATTAAAGAAAAGTTTGTTCAAAAAGATTATCAATCAATCGATCTTTTAACAAATCCAAATCCAAATCCAAAGCTGAAGCCGAAGCCGCGACGACAACGACGCGGGGTCCTTGCCCTCTCAACCCTTTTAGCAATTACATCTTTCTTTTCTTCTTTTTTTTCAATGTGAGACAAAATAGTCTTTTACTCCTTTTAATTTTCTTCTCATCATTTCTCATTCACCAATATCAAAACCCAACAAGGTTATCATGGCGCAGAGAGGGATGCTCTTTTGGCTATTCGAGCTGAATTCAACAATCCTAAATTACTCCAAAATAATTGGACAAGCCTCATGTGTTACATGAATAACACTCCAAATTGGCATGATATTAACTGTATCAATGGTCGAGTCACTGGACTAGTGCTAGAAAATCTTGGACTTACTGGAAAATTCAAGCCAAATGCACTTGCAAATCTCACTCAATTACAAGCACTTAGCTTCAAGAACAATTCCATATCAGGGAACTTGATGGACTTCTCCAAAAATCAAAATCTGAAGAACATTGATTTATCCGGTAACAAATTTGATGGAGAAATTTCACCTTCTCTTTTAACACTTAATTCCTTAGAGTCACTGCAGGTACAAAATAACAATTTAAACGGTCCAATCCCGGGTTTTAATCAGTCAACTTTGAAAGTTTTCAATGTCTCAAACAACAATCTTTCTGGTGAAATTCCAAACACAACAGTTCTTCAAAAATTTGGTCCTTCCTCATACTTAGGTAACCAAAATTTTTGTGGTGGGCCTTTTTCTAACACAACGAGCATTATCAAATATAGTGATACATCTGGTCAAAATACAAGTGATAATTCACCTAATGATTCTTCAAATAATTCAAAATCATCCCTGCGGACTGCAATATTGGTAGTAATTAATGTTGTGGGCGTTGTTGTTCTTTTATTTCTTGTCATTTACTACTACAAGAAAACAAAAAAGCTTAAGAAATTGCTGACGAATAAGAATACAAGATTAATGGAGGTTGAAAAAATTGAGACTAGCAAAATGGAGATGACGACGATGACGCCAACAGAAACCAGAAGTGTGGAATCAAGAAGTATGGGATCAGAAGTGGAATTAGAGAAAGGAAAATTGATATTCTTAGGAAGTGAAATATCTTTTGAACTTGATGATTTACTTAGAGCATCAGCAGAAGGTTTAGGAAAAGGAAATTTTTGGAATTGTTATAAGGCAATGTTGGTAGATGGACCAACTGTTGTGGTGAAGCGTTTAAGGGATTTGAAACCTTTTGAGTAATGATGATTGATGAATTTGTGAGACAAATAATAGCTATTGGTGATATGAAGCATTCAAACTTGTTGCCTCTACTTGGTTATTATAACACAAAGGATGAGAAGCTACTGCTCTTGAATTTTGCACCCAATATGTTATATTTCTTCTGTTTTTACTAATATGAACTTTACTACAAAAAAACTGTTAAATTATGGCGGGTTTTTTCTGGGGGTCATAAGAAACCCCCATTATACATTTAATTTATGGCGTCTGTGACAACCCATAGAATAGTTCTTTTTGTGGCGATTTAAATGTGGAGGTTGTAAAAGACTCCCACAATACATTTAATTTGTGGTGTTTGTTTCAACCTCCCCAGAATTATTCTTATTGTGGCGATTGTTTGTGTGGATTTTGATAACCTCCATAAATATATCAAATTTCAATTGTTTAAGAAAATGTTGCAATTCGATACAAATTGATGATTACTAACACTACAAGAAAAGGCTTATTGACGATTACTAACACTACAAGAAAAGACAATTATAAGTCATTTTTTAATTTTCTTAATATAACAAAAATTGAATTAAAATTACATAATTTAGTTAACTTTGTGAATTAATGTAATTTAGGTTAGACTTCTCATAGTTTGTTGTTCCTTTTTCCACCACATTCTTCCATGGCAAAAGTAGATTTGAAGAGAGAGGGTTTTTCCATTTTTATTTAATCTACGGATTTTAGATATTAAATGAATAATTTTATTGGATTTTTGTGGATTTATTCTATACTTTAACCTCTCTTTTTCTGAATGTTTTGTTTTGTACTTATTCTCCTTATATTTTAAATTGTATAGTATATAATAAATTTATGTTTTTGCTATGTTTAATTATTATTAGTATCACTTATTTTTATTTCTCATTGCTTTTCTTTATTACAAGAGCAATTAGCAACAACTTTTAGCTGGGAGATCAAAATATCTTAGCTAATATGCAACATTAGCCACAGATGTCGTATCAATTTGTGGTGGCTGCCACAATTTTGTGTAAATCTGCGGAGGTTACAAAAACATTCCTATATTCTAGGGCTGACCAGTGGGCCAGGTCGGCCCGATCCCGACTCAGCCCATATTGAAACCAGGCTCGCCCCGCCTTGATTCCCCAAAAAAATTATGTCCCAGTTCGAACCTGAGACGGGATCTGGGCTCGTCACGCCCGGCCCTGTCCCGCCCGCCCCCTCCCCTTTGCAAAACTAACCGTTGCAACAACGATCAAATTTTGATTTTGGCCGTTGTGCAATGGCTACAACGGATATTTTTTGCTCTTCCCCACCCAATAAACAGCCCATACTTTCTTAATATTTATTTGTAACCCCTAAGTTGGTATATTTACACTTTAACCCTATTTTTCAACTATAAAAGTATAAATACCTCATTTTCCTCTTTATTTTTCTCACAAATCTTCCTACCATCTCTTTAATATCTCTATATCTCTCTCTACAACTCTACATTGCTTACTAAATATTATATTTTATTTGCTCATTTGTATAATTGTATCAAAGTTCAAAAATTGGGGGTGAAGTTGACAACTAGCTTGAAGATCATCCATCGAACAAAGTTTTAATTTTCAACCTCAATTATACGTCGATGTTACGTCGACGTTTGGTACCTTCTTTAAATTATTATTACTTAATTAATTTTAATTATCGTACTTAATTTTATTATCTTTAATTATTTATTTACATAATTAAAATGAAAGAATTTAGACGTATGATTAAGGGTAAGGGTGCTTCTTCAAGTAGGAGTATCAAAGGTACTTTTTCTAGTAATCATATTCCTAGTCCCGATTATTTAATTATTTATTTGCATAATTATTTATGATTGTATATCTGTACTTCCACCTCAAACTCCAAAAAACCAAATGAAGAACGACCTAAATAATCAATTAAAGTAGAAGTTTTGTCTAGCATACAAGATAAATACAAAAAAGTGTATATGCATTACCAACAACAAAGTGCAAATAACCAACCAACTTCTATACCATCTTCTACTTCGTCAATACAACCTTATAAAAGACATGTTATTTCTGCTGCTAGTATTTATCTAGTGTAAATGTGTTTCAGTTAAGGCTTATATGCTTTATTTGAATTGCATTTTGAGTATCAATTTATTTTAATCATAATTGAAAAAGTACAAATCCTTTAAATTTGATTTAGTTTTCTTGAAACTTAAATGGGAAGAATCTAAATATTTCCATTAGCTCATATGTATAGGCTACTTAGATTGAATAGTGACTATTTATATATGTCTAATTCTCTTCTTTTCTTTCCCGAATGCTCTATTTATCATGATTTAGTCAATGTATTGCATATTAATTTCTAATCAGTTAGACGTTAGCTTTTAAATTTCTCATCGAATATGTTTTTTTATTATTTCAGCCTAGCGATGATGTCTGGAGTGAATCTACTTCACCATTGAATATAAGAGGATCATTGGGTGACATCAATGAAAATGATCAAGCAAATAGTTAGAATTTTAATTATTTCAATATGGAACCACTTTTGCTTCTATGAAATAGTAGTAATGTTTAGCATACATTAGTTTATATTGCTTCAGTTTCTTAGGTAGTAAAGTATTTGAATTTGTGACTTTTGCTATCATGGATTATTTTTATGAAATTTGATTTATGTTATATATTACTAAGTAAACTATTTATTTGATATGCATATTTTTATACAAGTTTGGTCTTATTTAATCACACAATAAACTTTTTTAATGAGAAGAAAACACATTTCAATAATCAATATGTGAAGGTAATTGACCTCACAAATTAAATTTTATAAAATAATGAAATTATATTGTGGAGATTGTAGACCTCAACATATTAAAATGTTTTTTAAATATAGAGCTTATATTGTGACGATTGTACAACGCCACTAATTTTTTTTTTTAAAAATCAAATCATACTGCGACAATTAAAAAATCTCATAAATTATATATCTTGGAGTATTAAAATTATGTTGTGGAGGTCACAGACCACCCTAAGTTGACTTTAAAACCCCCACTAATTACACTTTTAATTTGCAGAGGCCGTGGAGGTTTTCTAAAATCGCCACAAAATGCGTTGTAACGCATATAACCTTGACGTTTTTTAAAACCTCCGCAATTCCATTTGTGGAGGTCGGAAACCGCCATAAAATTAAGAAAAAACCTCCACAAAACAAGCCTTTTCTTGTAGTGTTTAGATGATGAAACAAATTGTTCCACTAGTTCTACATCTTGTCTCTATACTAAACGAATTACTGATACAAAGACAAATGCCGTCGAGTATAGGTAGATATAAACTTTTATCAATTAATTAACGACAAGTGACGTGAATCCATCATCACTTTAATTTATAGCAGTGAAGGTTAAATTGTTCCATTTGATGTAAACATAAAGTTTGAGTAGAATTACTACTGTATATTTAATCTTGACATCTCAAATTATGTGTAAGATGTTAGAATAATTTTCCTTAGGGATCTCTTTCATTAATCACAATATATATAGTTGTACAAATGTGATTCTTAATACAGTAAGAATCCTACGTTACCTTAAATACATTATACTAATAAATACAATATATACTGTGAATATTTGAAGAATATTCGTTAACATTATGTTCATTATTCCAAAATATGGATTATTGCTTAGTAGCGGAAATTGGGCAATGGTTGGATTCACATTTTGAAAAACAAATTAGTATTAAAGACTACTATTCCCCAATACACTAAATAAGAAATTTGTAAAAAATAAAATATATTACTTCGAATTTTGTTGATATATAACGGAATATTTTTGTTACATGCATGCATGAATAATAGGAGGGAAAGGGACGAGAGATCGGGTTCCATTTCGATGGAGCTCATGATTATCAGTTGTTGTGGTGTAACTAGTGCTTTAGAATATCTACACCACCACAGCAGCTCCTCCCAAACCGCCGCGGCTGTTCCCCACGGCAACCTAAAATCCTCCAACGTTCTGCTCGACGAAAACAATGATGTTCGCGTTGCTGACTATGGACTCACTTCCCTTATTGCACTTCCCATCGCCACTCAACGAATGGTTTCTTACCGATCGCCTGAATATCTAGCGTTCAAGAAAGTTTCCAAGAAATCTGATATCTGGAGCTTTGGCTGCCTTCTCCTGGAATTGTTAACAGGTCAGTTACAGTAACATCCTTTAATAATGGAGTTAAGTGTTAACACTGTTCAATCAACGTAATTCTTTTTTATACTAGGAGTAACTTATAAGTTACCTATAAGTCTCCTAACCTTTACCTCTTACAATAACTAAAGATGACAGTGTAAAAAAAATTATATGGTACAACTCAAATTTTAATAAATGGGTCATCTCACATCCTAGAATTATTTTATTTTGTAAATACAGAGTAATATTTTTCCACTCTAAAACCTCTTCCGTGATCGAAAATAAGTATCTTAAGATTTTGACACACCCATTATTACCATTTACTAACATTAACTAAATTACCCTTGTTCTCACCTCAAATTACCCTTAATTTATCCTCATACTTTTAGAAACTTGTATAGATCTTCCATTGAAGGTTGATTAAAAAATTATTGATGTTTTCTTGGTTTTTTAAATAACACTTATTGGAAAGCAAATTGATTTGGCCAAATGACACTTATTTTGGACCTACACTAAGATTTTAAAAAATAAATATCAATTTTGGATAGCAGTAAAGCCTTTAGATCACCACAATCTCATACTCAAATTCACTTATAAACCAAATTGTAATAATAGAGTGACACAACTTATATAAAATTTTGTTTACGCCATTGTAACAGGTAGAATTTCTTCACATTCTGCTCCGCCGGGAGTTATCGGTGTGAATCTCTGCAGAACCCTCCGAGAAGAATGAACGGCGGAGATTTTCGACACTGAAATAGCTGTTCAGAGAAGTGCCAACTCAGAAATGCTACGATTGCTATGAGTTGTTGTGATAAGTCGCCGGAAAAACGATCGAAGGTGAGTGAGCTGTTGAGGGAAGTGGAAAGTATTAATGGTACGGTACTTGACTCAGAAGATGATCTGTCGTTGTCAATGGATCAATCTATGACTGATGATTCCGTAGCAACTGCAACTCCGTCTCGATGAGATGTTACAAATATTGAATGTTTTTTCATAAAGCTTGAAATATCATACGATGTAACATGTGCGTGTAAAATTAATTTGAGCAATTTTTATCTATTATATTCACTTCGACAACGTCGCTGCTTATTATTTAGGACAACAATCAATTAATTAATTGTTGAATTGTTTCATAATTAATCTATAAGCCATGCAACTAGTCATTTTGAATTTTACAAAAGGTAATTTACTGAATTTTGAATAAACTATTTATATATATAAAGTAAAGTTTGTAATACGAATACAAGGTCTATACAAAAGTTTACTGGGCTATGCCAAATTCGTAAACCGGCGTTGAGCTCCGCCCGTGCAACTAGCAAGCACGAGAATATATTTTTGAAGGTCCGTTCCTTACTTCATTGACCAAAACTTTTTTGTTATCAGAAGAAGGGTTAAACGTTGATAACTTTGAAAATAGAAGCTAATTTTATTTTATTTTCGAAGGCGAATTTGTTCGCTTACTCTTTCGAAATAAGATAGCAGAAACCTGATCGACGCAATACCGCAAACCACGCCACCGATTAACCACACTCGACAAATCACGATGCACTCAACCAAGAAAGTTTATGAAGCGAGATCGAACTCAGACTACGGAAATTTAATATTTGATTGTAGGGAAGAAATTATCATCTATGTTCACTTATAATATGAATAGAAGACAATATTATTTTTAGATTTCTTGTGCGTCATTTTTAAGTCCGTAAAAATAAAAATCTCTTATAAAAAAAAACATAAAACTAAAAACGAATTTGTAAAGGACTTCAAAATCAATTTACCCGCATTAGAAGCCCAACTTTAAACGGGCACAGGGGCGGGTAAAAAAGGTAAATCGAGGGCGGCTGAGCAACCAGTGTTCGCCGCCGTGAAGATCATGTTTGCAATAAAGAAAAGTTCTTCTCTCAAGTTCCGGGGCTTCATTTTCACTTATTCCGATATCAATGTGGTCTCAAGGTACATATTTACAGCCACTTTCCTACCTAGGGGTTTTAATTAGTCGTTCTCTTCTGTTTCATGTATTTAAGAAATAGCATCTTTGCTATACATAATGTATATTAGTTTCCAATAAGAACATAAATTCTTCACTTGTTAAACGGAAATACCCAAAAAGACCATTTAATAGTTTGAATTGAGGTTATTCATCTCTGGCCCAATGCTGTAGGTTTGTTCTTAATTAATGAAAACATTTCTATTAGTTTTTCCTAAGCATTTTGTAAGTTATGCCCTCATTGGTTTTGTTTTTTGCAGGGAATCTCCTCTTATGTTTAGTTACTCTGGACGAAGTGTTCCAAATCCTGCATATTTTCATAAAGAAACTTCCTTTATGCGTTTCCGTAGTCATAGAAACGCCTCAATTTCCAGAAACTATTACCAAATGAGATTAATTCCTAGATTACCGCGTCAAGATCCTGCAACAGACACTTTGCTATTGCCAAATTCATTAACTTCTGGATCTCGTGAGATCGTTTTGAAATGGCTCCATGCTAGGCGGTTCTCTAGTCCAGCAATAGAGCTGAATACAGATAAAGGCATAGTCAGATTTAGATTTGATCAAGAAACCATAAAAAGAGTTGGTCAGACAAAGGCAAGGCGTGTCGTGAAGAAGTTTAAAATGTCTAAAAAAGCAAAATTGAATGAACTCAGATTTTATAGACTGAAGGCAAAGAAGAAAATGAGATCTCCAAATCCTGAAGTTAGGATCAGATACAAACTTGACAAGGTCAGATCCATTAAGAGTGATGATATCCATGTTTAAGATATGTTGAACATAATAATTTGTGTCTATTATAGTAAATTTTCTTGTTTAATTTACCAAGCATTTGAATAGTTTCTGTTATCATGACTTATTTGTGTGAGTAAGCTTATGTTTGTGCTGTATTTTTTTTCCGTCACTTTGTCCTATTGGCTTTTGGTTTCTTGAACGTTTGAGTTTGAGGGGTAGGGTGGGAGAGGGATAGTAAATATTTTCTTTTTCTTTAAAAAGAAAGAGGAAGAAAATGAAAATTGGTATGTCATTATTTTTCTTATGTTACTATCTTGCTTGCTCTAATTTCTGGTTCTGATATCTTTGAGAATTATTTATCCATGTACGTACATCAGTCCGGTAAATTTTTCGCGTGTTTCCATAACGGCATTACTTTCTTCTGCTATGCGCCGAGCTGATGAAAAAAGAAGTGGTGTAATCCGACTTTTTTTTATGTTAGTTATTGCATGTATATTGTAGGCAAAACGAAAGGAAGCTTGGTTGATTGAGAAATTGAGAAAATTTGAGGTACCTAAAGCTCCAGATGAACCACATGATCCTGAAATATTAACTGAAGAGGAGAAGTTTTACTTGAAACGCACTGGTGAGAAAAAGAAAAATTATGTGCCGGTTGGGAGACGGGGAGTATTTGGAGGGGTGGTGTTAAATATGCATCTACACTGGAAGAAACATGAAACAGTTAAGGTTGTATGCAGGCCTTGCAAGCCTGGGCAGATTCATGAATATGCTGCAGAGCTGACTCGGTTAAGCAGAGGCGTTGTTATTGACATTAAGCCAGACAATACCATAATATTTTATCGTGGAAAGAATTATGTTCAACCAGATGTTATGTCTCCTCCAGATACTCTATCTAAAGATAAGGTAATGTATGCATTTTTGTTGTTGTGATATCATTGCTTGAATCAGTCTGTATGTGAAATTGAAAAGGATTCCATATTCAAAAGATGATGTACCGTATTGGCTTTGTAAAACTGCAGGCCTTGGAGAAGTATCGATATGAGCAATCCTTGGAGCATACAAGTCAATTTATCGAGAAAATGGAGAAAGAGTTGGTAGAGTATCATGAATATCTTGCCCGGAAGAGAAAAGAAGAAAAGAGATGAAGCTAAGGGTTTAAAGTTAAATTCTGAGGTCCGAAATGTTTCTACCTTTCCAGCAGGTAATACATATCATTAATTTGTTAAGCTTAAAGTTGTTAGTGAAGCTTAGTGCTGGTTGTCTTTTGATCATACCTACCACTTTTTGTAGTTGAGTGAAAGGTATGATGGCCAGTAGGAGTGCAACTGAAATAGTACCATATATCTTGCATGGTAAAAGAGGCTGAGTTAAATTTTCAACCCCTCAGAAGTTGAATGAAAGGAGTAGGATCTCTTTTTTACTCTCATCTGATCATGTCTGGGAGAAAGATAGCCTTGATACACAACCCATTTCCAATCCTCAAGTCAAGCTTGGTTTAAGGTTCACAATTGCAGCTTTCCCCGTACTGCGTATACACCAGCTTGAATCTTGGATAGTTAGTGGATGTTCCCTCAAGTGAAAGAGTCTTGAATTCTGTTAGCAAAATCATTCAGCAAAGTGTCTACGTTAGGAGTTAAGCTGGGCAAGTTTAATGATAATAAGGCTTGTCAGTGAAAAGCAAAGGGACTGTTTAAACTTCATTTTGTCATGTTGCAATCAGAGGAACTTCGGCTGTGCGTTCTCTGACTAGTCCATTCAAGCATATTGCTTAGTGTTACAGTGCGAAGACCTCATGGTAAGAAGCAGTCGAAAAGCAAAGACGCTTTAAACTGTTACGTTTTAGTGTTGCAATCAGTTTGGATGCTTGGAGCCAATGCTTGCCATCTCCTTGAACTCAGTTTTCAGGTTGACTATTTTTGCTTGTATTCCGGTAGTGTATATGATAATACTACATACCCCTTGATAAGGGTTTGTCTTGCAGATTTATTGACTTACTACAACAGGCAATGGAGTGTTGTCCTTCAAACAACATGTGCTGGAGTTATGAAACCTAAGTTGGAACTTTAATTGGTACTACTCATAAAGTGTGGTGTGAATACAGACAGAAATAGCTATTTACCGAGGGGAAACGACAGAGAAACAAAGTAAAATACAATAACTATAAAATCAAACATTAAGAGTCAATGATCAGGATTTCGGGCACTCTCCCTCTGAAATTTGAATAATTTCATATATCAGTACACACCCTTGTAGTTAGGGGTGCACAAAAATCGGTCCGGACCGGACCTGTTTGGACCGGACCGAATTTTTCGGTCCGGTCTTCGGTCCTTTGAAATATAAGTTTCGGTTTTCGATCCGGTCCGGTCCAGGTTCGGTCCGGTCCGGACCGAAAATTTTAATTTTTTTTAATTTATAATATATATAATTTATATAATTCCTAATATATATAATTTCTAATATATATTGAATTATATAATTTCTAATATATATAATATATATAATTCCTAATTTTCTAAATTCCTAATATATAATATATATATAATTCCGGGTCGGGTTCCGGGGCCCGTTTTTTTTAAAAATTGAATTTCCAATACTGAAATGACATTTTCGGACACATTACCACAAAAATTTCACGTTGAAATCTATTGTACATCGTGAGATATTTAGATTTAAAAAGGAGAAAAACGTAACGATTTGGGGGAAAAGTGAAATTGAGGGGCAACATGGACGTTTTTGGAGAAATCGGCTGAAGCAAACGGACTTTAGTCGGTTTGGGATTATTCGTCTCGAAAAAATACGCGAAACAAAAAAAAAATTAGATCAAACGGACGTCCGAGCGCAAAGTTATGACCATTTAAAGTTTCACTAATTTACAACTTATATTTGATATGTCAATACGTCCGGCGACCGGGGTGGCCGGGGACTGGGGAGGGGGGGATTCGGTCCATTCGGTCCAGTAGACCGGACCGGACCGAAAATGACCCGGACCGGACCGGACCGGGCCGAGAAATTCGGTCCTGTCTTCGCTCCGGACAATCCGACTGTTCGGTCCTCGGTCCGGTCCGGTCCGGGTTTAACCTTTTGTGCACCCCTACTTGTAGTCCTGTGGATAGGGATGGCAACAGATCAGATTTGGATCGGATCCAGATCCATATTCATTTTTCAAACCTGGATCCATATCCAGATTCATCGGATCCATAAAAATCATATCCAAATCCGGATCGATCGGATCTGGATTCACATGTAAATTTTTTTGCACATACACTCTGTAGTTAGGGATGTGAATGCGTTGACAGTAAGCCTCTGTTTCCATTTTGGAAGTACAACCTACATACAGAATAATAAAATTGTAAGAATAGATCATGTTGGGGTGACTAATAAACTAAATCATGATCGAATTTGCAAGAAAAATAATTTCAGCTTGCCTAACATAGGAAATAGCAGAAATAGTTTCCCTTATCAAGAAACTAAAATCGACCTCAATTTTTTTTCTCAATATCGTATTGAAAATTTGAACGACAAAACATGTTAATAAAAGCATAAAGTATGCCACCAAATGCATTTGAAGTGCAAGTGAAATCAGGCATAAGAAACCAAGGTGATAAAACGTTTTTTAATGTAAGCATCATATCGAAGAATTATCAAAAAGATTTCAGCACTATGCGTTATAATCGAAAGAGTCTGCTTCATTGAAGAATTTTCACATGGGTCTTCATAGGTTAAATCTTGTATGCAACAAAGTCCTTATTTACTAAAGAGAAAACACATAAATCTACCATGCTATCAAAGATGATAAAAGAAGCAGGAGACACGAAGAAACTAACAATAGAAAATCCAGAGAAGAATAAGAAAGCAGAGGAGAACTTTATCTTCATTGTACTTTTTAGGTTATGAATTTTTTAAAGAAAATACTTATAAAATTACATTGTAGGTTATGAAAATATTTAATAAAAACGGATTCACTGGTCGGATCTGGACCGAATACGGATCTCAAATACAAGATCCAGATCCGATCTGTTAGAAATGGATCTGAATCCGTCAGGTCCAAATTTTGAAGATCCATATTTTATGAAACAGATCTGGATCCACCGGATCGGGTCCAGAATTCACTGTAATCTCTACTTGTGGATAACTAGATATAAAATGAATAACATAACTTTGAAAAGTCCATTAGTGAATATATTTAAATAGCTGAAAATAACATCAAGATGTTTCTGTGGTGTAGTGGTTATCACGTCAGTCTTACACACTGAAGGTCCCCAGTTCGATCCTGGGCAGCAACATCAATTTTGCATTATTGTTTGTTTCTCTTTTGCTTTTGGTTCCCACTCTTTTTTTATTTGGTTAAGGTAAAGATTTATTGATTGAGTATCAATAAGGTACCGAGAGTTACAAAAGACTGTTGGGAATATTCATATAGTCAATTACAATATCTCCCTAACCACTCTAGAAAGTACACATATATTGGTTCTCGCTTTTACACGGATGTTCCAAATCATGGAAAAAAAAGTTCTTGTAAAATTGACAAGACGGGACCAACTTTTACATGTCCAAGTAAGAGTGTACATTATATGTTTAAACACTTCTTCCTCTCTTTTGTTTTTTATTTTTTATTTTTAAGGTATCTTCACTATAGATTAGTCTTGAAAAGTTAGAAAAAAAGAGAGATGTCTATAGCTAGCGTAGAGCAAGATTAAAATACAAACTATATTATAAAAAAGAAAGAGAAAATTAACCATCTGAGTAACTGTAATATCAGTACTGCATAATGTTTTCTAACATGTACATGTTCAAGCTGGCCATGTAAAGAATTAAGAATCTAATGCAGGCTTTCCCTCAAACATCTTTATGATGGAGAACCTGCGTGTACTACATAAAAATCACGCTTTGTTAGGTGCCATCTATAACTAAAGTTAGTTCTATTTCATTGAAAATTTGACAAAGAATATTATGCTTGGTCCATGAATTCGTTGAGGTGACCCTTCTGGTGCAAAGCTTTTATAGAATTTATAGAAAATATGACGAAAATCCATCTGAATCAAAATTTCAACATACCACGAACTTCAATAAGCCAAAACTCTACTGGGGCAGAGTTGTGCAGTAATTTTATCAACCTGTGATTACCTTCCTGTCTATTTCAGAGAACCAGTTCAGTTTCATGATGGGTCATTCAACTACTGAAGCCATCCATCTTATGAGTAGGCTGATGGAGCAATATAGGGAGAGGAAGAGGGACTTGCAATGGTATTTATCGACCTAGAAAAGGCATACGACAAAGTTTTAAGGGAGGTTATATGGAGAGGCTTGGAGGTTAGAGGTGTACTATGGCGTACATTAGAGCGATCAAGGATATATACGATGGAGGTAAGACCAGGGTAAGGACAATGAAAGGGGACTCGAAAGACTTCCTTGTGATGATGGGGTTGCTTACACCAAGGATCAACTATTTGTGTTACACCCCGTAGTTCTGGCCACACGTGTGAGAGCGTGCGAAAGGGAGTAAGACTTAAAATTTTCGAAAGATAAGTTGACGGATTGTTTCGGACGGGTTTTAGTCAACTTTGAGGCGGGTTATGACCCGGTACGTTGAGAGTTCCTAAGTGTTTCAAAGGCCTAGGGCGTATTTCGTTGAGTCTAGTTTCCAACGCAACCAACCGTTCGTCGATAGGACGTCGGAGTAGAAAGTTATGGGAGTTACAAGTTCGGTCAGATGCACGTAAATGCGTTTGAGCAAAGCGCGGCCGCGGGCCACGGATGCAGGCACTACGCGGATATACCGAGGGGTCGCTGAGTTGCAGCGCCGCGCCAGACAGCAGGCGCTGGAAGTTCCGAGAGTCCGCAGAGGTTTCAGCCGCGCGCCGCTGATAGACCGCGGCGCCATGCGGATTCTGGCGAAAACTTAGGAAAATCGATTTTTCTTTTAAAAGACTCGAGGGTGACAAGTGTCCCCCCCATCTGATTTCTTGCATGCCTTATATTGACCAAGTCTTGAAGACTTGGTCATCTTTCAAATCCCTCTCTCTCTCTCTAAGCTTAAGCTCCCACTTCTCTCTAAAATTCCAAGAGGAATTCAAGCCTAAGAAAAATCTGAAAAGTTAAGAACAAGAAGGAAGCTTGTGGCTAGCTTGTTGGTGTTATTGTGGTGTTGTTCTTGGAAAGGAGGCTAGCAAAGTTGTTGGAATAAGTTTGGCTAAAGTTTTAAGGTAACATTTCTTCTCTTGTGGTTAGTTATTAATGTTGCATGTGAAGAAGAAGGGATGTGTAGTAGTAACTAGTAAATAATGCACTTAGAATCCTTGCATGTAAGAAATGTGGTTTGGATATGAAAGAATTGGCTAAAAAGATATTATGAGCATGTTGTAGCCTAAAAACTACTTTAGAATTGTTAAGTAAATTGTTGTACCTTTTGGGGCAAAATTTTACACACCCAAGTTTAGGTGTGTAATCCCCTTTGATAGGTTTGGATTGTTGAGCCTTAAATGTGACATTTGGATGTTGAATTCGGCCTTGAGAAAGGTGGCAAAGTATGTAGAAACAAAGGAAATGCTGCCCAATTTTCCATAGAATTAGGGGCTTTGAACTTAGATTATTTCTACATTGAAATTAGAGGTTAATAAACGCATTATGGTTATTATAGGTTGACATATTACTTGCGGTAGTTGGACTTAGCAAGTGGATTGACCGAAGAGGTATGTGGAGCTTTCCTATCTCTTGAGCATGAATAGATGTAACTATGTAGTACGGTAGACGTACAAGATTTGGTATTCTTACTTGTTTTAAGTATATAAAGACTTGTTTCATTTTAAGAATGTATAAGTCCCTTGATTAAGGGAAAAGTGTAATTTTACTAAAGCGTAGGGTTAATATAACAACTTTATGGGAAGTTGGTTTATTAGCTTTATAAAAGGTTAATGAGAAGAGGTTTACTATAAGTAAGACAATTAAGGACAAATGATTTGATTTATGAAAGACAAATTGATTTTAAGGCATCAATTGCCCAAAGATTTTATGTATGAAAAAAAATCACTTTTAAAAGAGTTAAAGTATGTAGTACTTGGGTTAAATTCCCGGTTTTCTTTTATTAAAGATATGATTAAGTGCCTTAAGTAAACTAAAATGAGAGGGTATATGAACAAGACTAATAAAAAGTTATAAGTTTTCTTAACTTATTTATGATTATGATATGATGACAGTTTGAGCTAGGGTAAGAGTATATCTGAGGGGCAAGCCCCAAGATCGTTATACTACCTTCTCCAGGGTAAGAGTATGTCTGAGGGGCAAGCCCCAAGATCGTCATATCACCTTCTCCAGTGTAAGAGTATATCTGAGGGGTAAGTCCCCAAGATCGTTATACCATCCGCCTTGCAAAGAGTATATCCGGCGGTAAGTCCCCAAGATCGTTATACCGCTCGCTTGTGGTAAGAGTATATCCGGCGGGTAAGTCCCCAAGATCGTTATACCACCTGCCTAAGTGGATTTGCTACCCACGACGCGAGGAATACCTCACGCGAGTCCTTATGGGCTTATGCGGTGAAATAGTCCCACGCGGTACACTATCACGAGAATACCTCGTGCGGGTCCACCTGACCTACGCGGTGAAATAGTCCCGAGTAGGGTGCTTATTGATACTACGGCGAGGTACCTGCTTTGATCATGAGACCCTATTTTATGCAGATTATATATATACTTGTCACTCTCATTGTTAGTAAGACACAAGAAAAGGTATTTTGATTGTCTTCCATGACTCACTACTTTTAGACTTATGATATCATTATTACAGATTTTCCACTTTACATACTGGTACATATTGTATCATCGACCCCTTCTGGGGCCGTTCATGCCGCAGGTAAGGGTAAGCGATTATGGATCCTCGTTCTTAGGATCACCGTTCCTGTCGAAGCTCCATCCTCCGGAAGCTTGTTTTGTTACGGTTACTCACGATGCTATAGGTATTGTACATTCGTGGTATGGCGGGCCCCGTCCCGCCACGCTTGTTATATCCTTGAAGTGCGGTCACGTATATGTTGGGTGTAAGAACAAGTTGTACCGCTATACTTTTGATTAGTATGTTTTATGGAAGCGGCACTTATCTACCGCCGGTGATGTTACCTTTTATAAGTTATGTGTTATGTATGTTCCGTTATTCTCGATGTATACCGACAGGTACCCTGAGGTACTAGTCGCGCCCCGGCCTGGGTCGTGACAATAGTGGTATCAAAGCAGTTAGTCCTCGGAAAGTGTCTACAGACCGTGTCTATTAGAGTATAGATTATCGGTGTCGCGCACCACATCTATAATCGTGAGGCCGCAGGACATTTAGGATTGGTTTCCATTCTTTCACTCAAGATCGTGCAATGAGCCGAGTTATAGGTTGAACCTCCTCCGATGTTTTCCTTTATGTATCGCTTATGCCTCGCAAGGCAACCGCGCCCCGGCGGAAGGGCAAAGCGGTGAGTCCGCTAGTGGGACGCGAGAGTCACGAGGCACTGGCCCGATCCTTACGAGATGATGTTTAGGCGGCGAGTTCCACGTCGTCGCCGCCACCTCAACAGATTTCGAGGCGTGAGCGGCCACGAGACATGCAGACGAGCCTCGATCCCCGATCGAGTGCAGGTATAGAGATTACGGGGAACAGATTCGTCGACCAACATAGTGGCGGCGTGGCGACAGAGCAGCGGCCAACCCTAGAGCCGGCTTCTGATTCGGATTCCTGGGTTGTCACCCACCCGAGTTCTATGGTTCGAGATTTGAGGAGGATCCGCAGGAGTTTGTCCGGCAGTTACAGCGGACCATGCAGGTGCTTAGGGCATCGGAGACTGAGTCTGTTATACTAGCTTCTTACCGGTTACGCGATATTGCGTTGAACTGGTTTGAGTCATGGGTATTGTCGAGAGGTGAGGACGCTCTTCCAGCTGTTTGGGAGGAGTTCACAGAGGCTTTCCTGGATCACTTCTTACCTCCTGAGATGAGGAGAGCCCGGGTAGATAGATTCTTGACCTTGAGGCAGGACGGGAGGACTATTAGAGAGTACAGCCTGGAGTTTGACTCCTTGGCCAGGTATGCGCACACCATTGTAGCGGACATGGCCGACAGGGTTCATCGATATGTGATGGGGTTAGACCGTCATATGATTACTGCATGCTTGGGGGTGGCTCTTCAGCCAGGGATGGATATTGCCAGGATGCAGCGACGCCGCAGGGATTGAGGCGAGAGACAGGATCGGCTAGATTTAGGCCACCAAGAGGCGGGGCGGAAGGTCTCAGGCGATTTTGAGGCGGCCTCGGCCAGCAGACTTGGTCCATATTCCAGCCAGCACAGAGTGCTCCTTCTCAGTTTTCCGGCAAGAGGTCTGATCAGCCGGGTTATTCAGAGCAGTCGTGGCTCAGACTTCGTGGTTTGAGGAAACAGGCCGTCAATCGAGACCACCCACATCTCGGTGCATTCGATGCGGTAGGTCTCATCCGGGCGAGCGCCGTATGGGTTCGGGAGCGTGTTATTCTTGTGGCGCAGGCCATCCGAAGAGATTGTCCGCCCCAGCGGCGGAGCGTTACGCAGTTCAACCGACGTGCATTCTTTGGATCTTCGCCTTCGATGGTCGACGCCGAGAGCGAGTACTTATGGGCGGCGAGCCGCGGTAGAGGTCGTGGTAGGGGTCCCAGTTCTAGCGGTCCTCAGAACCGCATCTATGCTATGTCGGTAAGCGGGACCGGGAGCGTCGCGGATGTCGTCACAGGTACATTATTGGTTTCTTGATGTGATGTATATGCTTTGATAGATCCAGGTTCTACCTTGTCCTATATATCTCCTCATATTGCCAGTAGAATAGGGATAGAGCCCGAGTCCATAAGACCTTTTGAGGTGGCTACGCCAGTAGTTGATTCAGTGATAGCTGAGCGGGTATATAAGGCTTGCCCAGTGACTATAGACAGTTGTCAGACTCTAGCCGACTTGATAGAGTTGGATATGACAGACTTTGATGTGATTATGGGTATGGATTGGCTAGCGTCTTGCTATGCCCATGTAGACTGTAGAGAGAGAGATTAGTTCGGTTCCAGTTTCCCGGCGAGCCGGTTATCGAGTGGAAGGGGAATACTGCATCGCCGAGGGGTAAGTTTATTTCTTACCTCAAGGCTAGGAAGATGGTGCGAAAAGGGTATATCTACCATGTGGTTCGGGTATTCGACATCGAGGTCGAGGTACCGGACCTTCATCGATTCGGTCGTTAGAAAATTTCCAGACGTATTTCCAGACGAGCTTCCGGGTATCCCTCCTGAGAGGGAGATTGAGTTCTGCATTGATTTGGCGCCAGACACTCGACCGATATCTATTCCGCCATACAGGATGACACCTGCCGAGTTGAAGGAATTGAAGGACCACCAAAGATTTCTTTGGAGAAAGGCTTTATTAGGCCAAGTGTTTCTCCCAGGAGCACCGGTGTTATTTGTAAAGAAGAAGGATGGACGCCGAGTATGTGTATTGACAGGCGGTGAACAAGGTAACTATCAAGAATGATATCCTCCCGTGATTGATGATTTGTTTGACCAGTTGCGGTGCGAGATGCTTTTCAAGATAGACTGCGATCCGTTACCATCAGTGCGAGTTAGAGTGGCGGATATCCCAAGATCGCATTCGGGACCCAGACGCACTATGAGTTCAGGGTAATGTCTTTCGGGTTGACCAACGCCCCAGCAGTATTCATGGATTTGATGAATAGAGTGTTCAGGACATTCTTGGATATGTTCATTATAGTTTTCATTGATGATATCTTGGTTTATTCGCGCACGGAGCAGGAGCATACAGAGCATTTGAGGACGGTATTGGGAGTCCTCCGAGACCGGCAGTTGTATGTCAAGTTCTCGAAGTGCGAGTTCTGGTTGGCGTCAGTGGCTTTCTTAGGACATGTTATCGGGGCCGATGGTATTCAGGTTGATACAAATAAGATCGAGGCGAAGACTTGGCCTGCACTCCACTACACCGACGGAGGTGCGCATCTTTTTGGGCCTTGCAGGTTATTATCGGAGGTTTGTGGAGAAATTTGCTTCTATTTCAGCACCTTTGAATAAGCTGACTCAGAAGGCAGCTATGTTCCGGTGGATGGATACTTGTGAGGAAAGTTTCCAGTTGCTAAAGGAGAAGTTGTCGACCGCCCCAGTTCTTACTCTTCCAGAGGGTTTAGATGGATATGTGGTTTATTGTGACGCGTCAGGTGTCGGGCTTGGGTGCGTGCTGATGCAGCACGGCAGAGTTATAGCTTATGCATCTCGACAGCTTAGGAAGCATGAGAAGAACTATCCCACACATGACTTGGAGTTGGCAGTAGTGATTCATGCCTTGAAGATCTGGAGACATTATTTATATGGAGTTCATGTGGACATTTACACGCACACAAGAGTCTCCAGACATCTTCACCGGAGGAGCTGAACTTGCGGCAGAGACGGTGGTTGGAGCTACTTAAGGATTACGATGTTGATATTCTATACCACCCAGGGAAGGCCAATGTAGTTGCAGATGCCCTTAGTCGCAGATCGATGGGTAGTCTGTCTGATGTTCAGCCAGAGAAAAGGGATATGGTCCGAGAGTTACATCGCCAATGAGCCTCGGGGTTCGTTTGGTTGATTCGATAGCGGAATTCGGGTTCGAGAGGTTGTCGAGTCTTCCATCGTCGAGGAGGTGAAGAGGCGACAGTATGAGGATCCGATTTTGGTACGGTACCGAGATGCAGCTCTCCAGAAGGAGAAGAGTCTATTTGAGGTAGCGCCTGATGGGGTGCTAAGATTCGAGGGCCGGTTGTGTGTTCCCGATGTGACAGGACTTCGTCAGCAGATTCTGGGGGAGGCACACAGTGCTCGTTATTCTATTCATCCGGGGTCGACTAAGATGTATCATGACCTCAGATGCGTGTATTGGTGGGATGGCCTTAAGCGGGACGTTGCGGAGTTCGTAGCACAGTGCCCGAATTGTCAGCAGGTTAAGGTTGAGCACCAGAAGCCCGGTGGGCTGTTGCAGGCTATTGATATTCCGACTTGGAAGTGGGAGGTGGTAAATATGGATTTTATTACAGGGTTACCTTCCACTCAGAGGAAGCATGATTCCATTTGGGTTATCGTCGACAGGCTGACGAAATCAGCCCATTTTCTTCCAGTCAGGACGACTTTTTCGGCCGAGGATTATGCTAGACTGTATATCAGAGAGATCGTGAGACTGCACGGAGTTCCTATATCGATTATCTCGCATGAGGAGCACGTTCTGACTAATTTACGGAGGTCTTTTCGAAGGATTAGGGACCGGTGAGTCTCGACGACGTTTCATCCTCGCACCGACGGGCCGAGCGCACTATCCGAACAACGAGGATATCTTTGCGGGCTTGTGTTATTGATTTCAGGGGTAGCTGGGAGGATCATTTACCTCTTGTGGAGTTTGCTTACAACAACAGCTACCATTCCAGTATTCAGATGGCGCCTTATGAGGCCTTATATGGGAGGAAGTGCAGGTCACCGATAGGTTGGTTTGAGGTGGGAGAAGTTCAGTTAGTCGGGCCAGACTTGGTTCACAGCGATGGATAAGTGAAGCTTATCCAGAGCGGTTGTTAGCGGCTCGAGTCGGCAGGTCGACGCAGATCATCGGCGTCGACACTTGGAATTTGAGATAGATGATTGGGTTTTCCTAAAGGTATCGCCCATGAAGAGCGTGATGAGATTTGGAAAGAAGGGGAAACTTAGCCCAAGGTACATTGGGCCTTATCAGATTGTCCGCAAGGTAGGCAAGGTTGCTTATGAGTTAGATCTGCCGTCCGATTTGGAGGCGGTACATCCAGTTTTCCATGTGTCCATGTTACGGAAATGTATTGGAGATCCATCTAGAGTGCACTCGATTCACGATGTCCAGGTGACAGAGGAGTTATCGTATGAGGAGAGTCCCATATCGATACTCGATCGTCAGGTTAGGCGACTTCGGACGAAGGATGTGGCTTCCGTCAAAGTCTTGTGGCGGAACGAGAATAGGGAAGAGATGACGTGGGAAGCAGAGGATGACATGATGAAGAAGTATCCTCACTTATTTCCTATACCTCCAGGTAACCTACTTTCTTGCTTGATAGTTTTAATTGGAAATTTTGCTTGAGTATTGTTGTGGCTCGTGGAGCATCTTTTATTGCAAAAAGAATAGCTAAGAGGGTCTATGTCGATAGTGTGATTTGAGTAAGCCTAGAAGGAACATTCGGGACGAATGTTTCTAAGGGGGGGAGAATGTTATACCCCGTAGTTCTGGCCACACGTGTGAGAGCGTGCGAAAGGGAGTAAGACTTAAAATTTTCGAAAGATAAGTTGACGGATTGTTTCGGACGGGTTTTAGTCAACTTTGAGGCGGGTTATGACCCGGTACGTTGAGAGTTCCTAAGTGTTTCAAAGGCCTAGGGCGTAGTTCGTTGAGTCTAGTTTCCAACGCAACCAACCGTTCGTCGATAGGACGTCGGAGTAGAAAGTTATGGGAGTTACAAGTTCGGTCTGCAGACGGACGTAAATGCGTTTGAGAAAAAGCGGCGCATGGCGCGGATGCGAGCGCGCGCCGGATATACTGAATGGGTCGCTGAAGTTGCAGCCATGCGCCAGACAGCAGGGCGCGCACCGAAGTTCCGAGTCCGCAGAGGTTTCAGCGCCGCGGCGCCAAGGCGGGATTCCTGGCGGAAAAACATAGAAAAAATCAGATTTTCTCTTTTAAAAGACCTTGGGAGGGTGACAAGTGTCCCCCCCCCCATCTGATTTTCTTGCATGCCTTATATTGACCAAGTCTTGAAGACTTGGTCATCTTTCAAATCCCTCTCTCTCTCTAAGCTTAAGCTCCCACTTCTCTCTAAAATTCCAAGAGGAATTCAAGCCTAAGAAAAATCTGAAAAGTTAAGAACAAGAAGGAAGCTTGTGGCTAGCTTGTTGGTGTTATTGTGGTGGTTTTCTTGGAAAAGAGGCTAGCAAAGTTGTTGGAATAAGTTTGGCTAAAGTTTTAAGGTAACATGTCTTCTCTTGTGGTTAGTTATTAATGTTGCATGTGAAGAAGAAGGGATATGTAGTAGTAAATAATGCACTTAGAATCCTTGCATGTAAGAAATGTGGTTTGGATATGAAAGAATTGGCTAAAAAGATATTATGAGCATGTTGTAGCCTAAAAACTACTTTAGAATTGTTAAGTAAATTGTTGTACCTTTTGGGGCAAAATTTTACACACCCAAGTTTAGGTGTGTAATCCCCTTTGATAGGTTTGGATTGTTGAGCCTTAAATGTGGCATTTGGATGTTGAATTCGGCCTTGAGAAAGGTGGCAAAGTATGTAGAAACAAAGGAAATGCTGCCCAATTTTCCATAGAATTAGGGGCTTTGAACTTAGATTATTTCTACATTGAAATTAGAGGTTAATAAACACATTATGGTTATTATAGGTTGACATATTACTTGCGATAGTTGGACTTAGCAAGTGGATTGACCGAAGAGGTATGTGGAGCTTTCCTATCTCTTGAGCATGAATAGATGTAACTATGTAGTACGGTAGACGTACAAGATTTGGTATTCTTACTTGTTTTAAGTATATAAAGACTTGTTTCGTTTTAAGAATGTATAAGTCCCTTGGTTAAGGGAAAAGTGTAATTTTACTAAAGCGTAGGGTTAATATAACAACTTTATGGGAAGTTGATTTATTAGCTTTATAAAAGGTTAATGAGAAGAGGTTTACTCTAAGTAAGACAATTAAGGACAAATGATTTGATTTATGAAAGACAAATTGATTTTAAGGCATCAATTGCCCAAAGATTTTATGTATGAAAAAGAGTCACTTTTAAAAGAGTTGAAGTATGTAGTACTTGGGTTAAATTCCCGGTTTTCTTTTATTAAAGATATGATTAAGTGCCTTAAGTAAACTAAAATGAGAGGGTATATGAACAAGACTAATAAGAAGTTATAAGTTTTCTTAACTTATTTATGATTATGATATGATGACAGTTTGAGCTAGGGTAAGAGTATATCTGAGGGGCAAGCCCCAAGATCGTTATACCACCTTCTCCAGGGTAAGAGTATGTCTGAGGGGCAAGCCCCAAGATCGTCATACCACCTTCTCCAGTGTAAGAGTATATCTGAGGGGTAAGTCCCCAAGATCGTTATACCATCTGCTTCAGTGTAAGAGTATATCTGAGGGGTAAATCCCCAAGATCGTTATACCACCTGTTCCGTGGATTTGCTACCCACGATGCGAGGAATACCTCATGCGAGTCCTTATGGGCTTATGCGGGTGAAATAGTCCCGTGCGGTAGTCTGACTATCACGAGAATACCTCATGCGGGTCCACCTGACTATCGCGTGAAATAGTCCCGGAGTAGGGGTGCTTATTCGATACTACGGGCGAGGTACCTGCTTTGATCATGAGGCCCCTATTTTATGCAAAGATTATATATATACTTGTCACTCTCATTGTTAGTAAGGCACAAAAAGGTATTTTGATTGTCTTCCATGACTCACACTTTTAGACTTATGATATCATTATTACGATTTTTTCACTTTACATACTTGGTACATATCAGGTGTCGACCCCTTCCTGGCTGCGTTCACGCCGCGGTAAGGGTAGCGGTGTGGATCCTCGTTCTTAGGATCACGTTCGGTGTCGGCTCCATCCTCCGAAGCTTGTTTTGTTGGTGCAGTTACTCTGCGATGCTATAGGTATTGTATGCGTTCGGGGTATGGCGGGGCCCGTCCGCCACGATTGTTATCCTTGAGAGTGTGGTCACGCGTATGTGTGGTCAATGTAAGAACAAGTTGTCTTTATACTTTTGATTAGTATGTTTTTATGGAAGACAGCCTTATCGGCTGGCCGGTGATGTTACCTTTTTATAAGTTATGTGTTATGTATGTTCCGCTGCTATTCTCTGATGTATACCTGACAGGGTACCCCGGTAGGGTACTAGTCGCGGCCCCGGGGTCGGGTCGTGAAAATTTGCTTTGGTGATGGATGTCTGACGCGACAAATTCAAGGTGAGGTGGCATGGTGTATGTTATTCGTGGATGACATAGTTCTGATTGACGAGACCCGCAACAAAGTGAATGCTAAGTTGGAGGTTTGAAGATAGACTCTGTAGTCTAAAGAGTTTAGGTTGAGTAGAACCAAGACAGAGTACTTGGAGTACAAGTTAAGCAGTGTTTCGCATGAGGATGGTGTGGAAGTGAGGCTTGGTACTCAGACAATTCAAACGAAATGAAATTTCAAATACCTTGGGTCGATTATCCAAGATAATAGAGAGATTGATGATAATATCACACATCACATTAGTGAGGGTGGATGAAATGGAGGCTCGCATCCGGAGTCTTGTGTGAAAAAAAGGTGTCACCAATACTTAAAAACAAGTTTTACAGAGTGGTGGTTAGACCAACTATGTTGTATAGAGCAGAGTGTTGGTCAGTCAAGAACTCTCACGTTTAGAAAATGAAGGTAGCAGAAATAATGATGTTGCGGTGGATGTGTGGGCACACGATGAGAGACAGGATTAGGAATGATGGGTAGAGGGCTAGTAGGTAGTTGGGCACGTCATGCTTCGTACTACTTGTGTAGTTTCTTGTCATTTGATTCCTGATATGATTCTGTGGTGACATGATCACTTTACATTACTTTCTTCAAACCTTTTGACATGATCAACTTCGTTTACGCGGGTGTGTGAACTTTTTAACACAAGGGTGTGCCCCAATATGGAAAATAGGCCAATCCTTTTTCCTATGTGAACCAAGGAGAAACGATTTGAATGGAAGTGTTCACGTCGCTCCAGCTAATAGTAAAGACAACTGATTTGAGAAATAGGAGTGGTGCGATTGCTGCTTAGTTGCATGACTAAACATACCAACAAAAATATTACATTTGCCAGAATCTTCCATTCTGCCAGACAAATCAGTGGCCCGCTCATAAGCAGCTCACATTCAGGTTTATGTACTGACATCTTTTAAAGTAATAAAATCGATGTGGTAGTCCACTGGCACAAGTCAACTTGTAACACACAAAAATTTACTGTTTCTGGGGAAACATTCGGCATATGACATGCAAACTGAGCTACAGAAAAGATCATTTCTCTCCTTTGAACAAGACCCAAGGTCGTCTAAACTTACAGGTGAAGATGAAGCAAAATGACAAATGAATTGAAGCATGAACTACAGAAGTTAGTCATATTCTGCAGATGTGGAATTTTCCCTTCTGAATGTCTTTTACCCTACGAAACCTGATGCATATGTCTTCCTTTTTGTTGGAAGGCGTATACATAATAAATAACCAAACGAATCCATCAGAAGGGCCAACCATGGAGAGAAATGAACAAGCATCGAGTACTATGCACTAGCTACTGCGTCAAGGATGATGAAGCACTATCATGCAACAGTGTCATTAACCGAACTTCCCGAGTTCCACTTTCTTCTTTATGGCCTTTTGACTATGGTAAATAAAAGCATCTACTATTCCAGCAATTGTGAAAACACCTGAATGAAGGACAAGGATGATGCTGTAAGTATCCTATAGGTTGTAAGAAAAAATTAAAGCAAAAAATATTACTCATACAAAGTTGATCTAGACAAATGAATGTTCAGCGCTTGGTTGACCAGCGCAACAACTTAAATACTGTTGATTTGAAATGAAATGAGAAGCAAAATTTGAATAACAAAGTTGTGGACAGAATTCTGTTTAACACCCTACTCACTATGAAGTGTTACCAGAGTTTATATACTGCAATATCACTGGTTTCACTTCATTTTGACAATTTATAGAAAACAGACTGCAAAAGTAATGTAACTCAGTCAAGCTTATGGCAAACCAAGCATGATTTCACAATGATGGGAAAAAATGATTAATGGAGCTTGAAAGAATTCCTGATTGCATTTTGGAATAGAGGGAAAGTTTCTCTTGAGCAACTTAAAAGAGATCTTCTCGTTGTCTAGTCCCCCCCCCCCCCCCTGCCTATTCTACGCCCTTTCGGAAGTCATGTAACGTGATAATCCACCAACAATCACAAGTAACATTAGTACAAGAAAGATGAGCTGAATACTATATCAGACAGTGAGTTACCTCCAATAATTGCACAAACATTGGTGAGGAAATGAAAGAACGATACATGCTCCTCCGTGAAAGTGACCTGCAAGAAGAAACCAAATAGGAAGAATAATCCATCTTGCTCCTTGAATCATTTTCAAGGTTGTTCCCCTTTTCTAAACCAAAAAGTAAGCTATTTCCGGCTTCAAAAGTCGATCGATAATAGGTCCACCCCGCAACGCTTCATCACTTAAATACCAGACTTAGTACAGCAAGATTTGAACTCGTAATGTACCCCATCATACATCCCTTATTGTGCTACTTTTGGCATTGAACCATATTTCAAATATCTAGTAGTCTCATGGGAAGTTTTCACCTTCATGCTTGCATGTTCATGATAGAGATTACAGTCAAATTGGGATATCTGATTGATAGAATAAAGAAGGGAAACCCCATCCAACCCATATTTCAAATCCATCACTTCGGCCTCTACTTATATAATTTTCAAAAAAATAATAGAAAGAGGAATAAAGGGGGAAAATGGATGGAAGAATTTCACCTTGATTGGAGAGAGATCATAAAAGAAGTAAACTCCAGTAATTGATTGGAAAAGACCCATGTCTGAACCCTTGAAATGCTCGGTCACTGAGAACTATACATAACCAATGTCCTTTCATATTAGAGGATTGACAAAAATCCCAAAAAATGTTCATCTAAACATGGTTTAAAACATACCTGATTTGAATCAATAGTACGGCCTCTAACACCTTTATATATTGTAGGGACCACCTGAAACACCAGCAGACACATTGAGCAAATTCTTATTTTCTCAACTTTGAAACAAACACACGGTTTGATTCTTGCCAATTATTTCCCAATAAAATCACAAATACAGGTAGAAGATTCATATGTTGTGTTGTAGTTTTGGTTTTCTCTGTACTTAGTGTAATGACGCAACAATTTGTGTTTGTCTCCAATGTAACGTTTGTCGCTAGCAAGACAACATTCTAGATCATGAAGCAGGAAAATGAATTCTTTTTAATTTCAGTTCTTCTATTTTGCCTAATCTTTATTTATTCTTTAGAAACTTTCTTCCTCCTGAAAAGCAACTAAAATTTACTTTTCTTATCAGTAAATTAAGTTTATATTAACAGAAATAGCCAAGCACCAAGCTCATGCTGGACATAGCAACTAAGATTGATGTCCAAGGGGTTAACTAATGATTTAAAATTAAATACTGTAACAATGACATAATTAGCATAGATTTACAGAGGACTTTTGGGCTTAGACTAAGACTTCTTTGTGAGACACATTCAGCCCTGTGGAATTATTTGAAAAGTACTAATTTATTTACGTATTTCCGAATCCCACCACAGCTTTACCTACACTTAAAAGGAGGGTCTTGGCTTCATAGAAACTTGATATTTACAGTTTTGAGTTGTCATGCTTCTACTGTACAGGTCCTTTTCCGTTTTAAGTTTAACTATGTTACTTAAATTCCTTTATTTCCTACTCTGCCTCGTGCCAGTTTCCGACATCAGATGCATATTCATAAAAGCATACAAATATGCATGCAAATCAGGAGGAGAAAGAAACAGGAAGGAAGAATGTTATGTCCACAAACACTTACTTTGAGAAAGTACTGATACACTCCATTTTGTGCTTCCTGCGTCCATTGAACCCTAAAAAGTAATAGAATAAAAATTTCTTGGGCCATATACAATTGCAAAAGAAAAAAAAGAATGGAGATACTATGTTCTCCATTTTTCCTTTTCCCCAGGGAGGGTGGAAAAGGAGGGAGGATATGTGATACACGTACAGAAAATACAATAAATATAGTTGTTCAGAAAGAATAAAAAGACAAATGTGCCGCATCGCAATTACATGGGCAACCAATGTTCTAAGCTGAAAGGATTCCTTCTTTTAAGTGCTAATTACAGTTTGTAATTATGCTTTGAGATATAAGTCGGGAAAATGCACATTAAACTTCAAAATAGCCAGGTAACTGCAAGTTAACCTTGACCTGTAGACAGGAGCACACAACGATACATAGCAGAGTCTGCAGAGAGTAAGAAAATTACCCATCAAGTGGATTTACAACTCCAGGGATAGAGTCGCCAAAAGCTAACTTATCTACCCTGTGACTTATCTGCATGACATAAAAAAATGTTAATTGAATGTTAGCCAACATTTCTAAACATATCAAATTACTAAAAGATAACAATCTATGTTTATGAGTAAAATATTATAGAAGGTGTCTTACATTGTAAGTATCCGATTGTAAGGCAATCAATTCGAAGAGTTGAAAGCTTGACTGGTGAAAGCTTTTGCCAGCGGCAAAGTGAAAATTTCCAGCCACTTTATTGACTTCTAGAGATCCATGGATGTTACATCCTTCACCTTCTTCATCCTTGATCTTTTGGACAAAACCTTCCCTTTTACACTACAAGTTAAAATATCAAATAAGTAACATCACAGTAACAAAATGAATGACAGCTGAAGAGTAACCTTCACACTATATTGTGTTGAACAATAATACTCCATCCTACCTTTCGCAATTTAAATAAACTGTCTCCAACTTCCCCCAAACCCCTCACAGAATTGGTGAAGTAACAAGCTAATACAAAAGAAGCTGGTTGAAATATGATTGTCAATGACTTGGATAACACTAAATTGACCAATTTGTCAACAATTGTTTTTCTGCGTTAGAAGTCAACAGCCACATGCTAATAACAGTCCACAAGGAATTGAACGCACTGTTCTTTTTAGATGTGCTTAATATTCATATTTCAGCTAGAAAGGTGAACATGAATGCAAACCTGATCAATTAAATCTGGATTTGTCATCCCCCAGCCTCTCTTTCGATATGCGTCACGAACTTCTTCACATGAATTACAACATTCATCATCTGCCTGCAGAATACATGGGAGACAGAGATGTAAAATATATGGAATGTAGTCTTGGACACTATGAAGGGGAGCCTTGGAGCAACGGTAAAGTTGTCTCCGTGTGACCTATAGGTCACGAGTTCGAGCCGTAGAAGCAGCCACTAATGTTTGCATTAGGGTAGGTTGTCTACATCACACCCCTTGGGGTGCGACCCTTCCCCTGCTAACGCAGGATGCTTTGTGCACCGGGCTTCCAGTCTTGGACACTATGTTCTTACAAGGGATAAATTGAGCTTTTGATGAAAACAAGAGTTCATGTTCATTAGTCTGGAAACATACATTTGGATGAATTTAGAATAATATCATTAAAAACCAGCACTACCTAAGCTAATTCAAGGAAAGAATAGAGAAGCCTAGCTGAAGTTGAGAAAGTACCGTTTCTGCACCAAAGCATGACCCGCAGTATGTTTCATTGTGCTCTAGTCTGCCACCATGTCTCTGTAAAGGCTTCTCAATCTACACCGGAACAAATAGAAGAGAGAGAAAGAGAGGAGGGAGAAGACAACACGGTTAGTAAAGTATAAGCAAACAGTAAATCTAAACCAGAACAAAACAAAGAGGACAATCAGATATCTGAATCACCAGGCTAACACAGCATGCTTGCTTCGCTACAAGATCCATAGAAGGATATTAGGTATCACCATGCAAGTAACTCATAATGAGCATCACTATCCTCTAAAACATTAAGATAGCTGACACCTTAAAAATGCAGCGGAGTCTATTATATCCGGAAGGCGCAAGTCCATAGCAGAATCATATAGAATAATGAGCAGAGGAATATTGCCAAACATCCATGAATGAAGGCCTTCATATTTAAATAAGTAAATAAATAAGCAGAGGAATACTGCAAAACATATTAGTATCAATCACCAACAAACCTTAGGAGCACCAATTCCATCTTGTTTGACTTCAATAACAGAACCATGGGAGTCGATCCTCTTTTTGAATATATCATGGCGCTGCAAGTTATTTGAAGTGAAAAAAAAATGAGTTTTTGAGAACAAAGAAACACAGTGACGTAATGATTACAGTTAGAAGCAAACAAAAATGTAAGAATATGTGGATCACATACTATGTCAAAATGTTCTTCTCCACTAATATCCCTGGCATCAAGACTGAGCAGTGAACATGGAACAGCTGGAAAAGTGATATCAAACTGCTTGAAGAACAAAAGATACATTAAGTCTATATCTAAAATAACAGAAAAATCAAATTTTACAGGCAGATTTTTCTGAAGTATACTGGTCTAAAAAGACACTTTTAGCTATTACGTCTGCCAAAAATAAAATCAGCATTCTCATAGAAAGCATAAAATCTTGAAAAATCCAGGGATAACAACGCTAATTTGACATCTTAAGAAGGCAGCGAACTTAACATGTATATGTAATTTTCCTCCCCTTGAAGTATCTACTACGAGCTGCGTTTCAGTATAACTATGGATATACAATCCTGCAAATCAAGAGTTGGAAAAAGATCAATGAACAAGAAATTCTGGTTGTCACAATAATTAAATATGTGAACAGGGAATATGTTCACCCGTTGAAGTAGCCAAGGAGCAGTTATATTGACCATATGAACATTAATTTGTAGCTATGCTATGATATATGCTTTCCGACTTCAGCAGTCACGTAACTAAAAAAGGTAAGATCTTCAATCTGGAACAAACTATAAATCATGGCAAGTTTTAAAGAAAGAATCGCATTTTTGAAGAATCAGAAAAACTTCCAAACTGAGATTAAACCAAGGAAAAAATTTATGAATAAAATCAGTTACTAACGCACTTACACATGAATCAACTGAAGATACAACAATAACAACAACAACAGCCCAGTGAAATCCCATAAAGTGGGGTCTGGGGAGGGTAGAGTTTACGCCGACCTTACCCCTACCTTGGAGGTAGAGACGCTGTTTCCATATGAAACAATAGAAGATGCAAATGAAATACTTCTTCTAGTAGGGACAATATCACCTTTCCAAATTCTATAGAACTCTGTTCTTATCAAAAAAAATCTTTGAACTCCCATCATGCTTAGTGGCATGTTTAGTCCAAAAGTAGCAGTTCGTCCCCAAAAGTGAAAAGTCCAAAAAAAAAAAGGAGAGAAAGAAAAGAGAACATCTACATATAGAGTTGTCAGAAACTGCTATCCATGTATCTAGGACATGAGCTGACCATTGAATCTTAAGTTCATAGCTATCAAAAATTCCTGAGCTTTAAGCTGAGTGGTGGTAATCCCTAAAACCGTGAGACTACAATCCCTAAATACTTAGAATAAACTTCCTCTTTGTGGAAGAGTTCCAATCCTTTTCATGTCTTAGAACTTGATTACTTGAAAATACCCCAGCCATTACCCAACATACTTCCAGATGATAGTTGTATCTTTTTATCAAAACAATTTTTTAATAATTCAAATTTAATTGTACTGAATCACCAAAATGGTGCAAAACATATACATGTCATCATAATGTACACTCACATAAGTAAGCCACTCTTTCTTTTTTCCTTTTCTCTCCAAGAAAGCCAAAGTATTATTTTCATAGACTACAAAGCACTAAGTCAACATTGAGAATTACAAGAAAGGGGTCCTCTTGTACAAAATATCAATGATGTAATGAGCTAATGAAGTCTATCATGATATTTCCCTCGAATTATCTTCTAACTAGCACCAGATGCCACTAAACATAAAAAACTATAATATGTACAGCTATAACTTTATCCTCTAAACATCTCTGATTACTTTCCTTCCGTAACACCCAACATGGCTATATTGGAATTATAGTTCTCCAAATCTTTCTCAGATCTTTCTTTACTGCAGTTACAACCCATCTGGAAGCAGAAAAGATCTTTCAATGATAGCTTTATCACCCAATAGGCCCCAAACTTGCTCAAAAACAACTCGCAAAGTTGCCAGCAAGTGGAATATAATTTGCCGATCTCATTAAAACCAACCACCACCAACTAAAAGTGATTTATGTTCTTCAGTCCTTCTTGATGCAAAAATGATGCATACTCAATAAGGAGATCATTTCTCTTACCTACCACTCAAAACTCAATAGATGCAATATCATTCCATAACTACAAGTCTACAATCTCACAGAGTAAGAATTATTCTAGCCGCATTCATTCACATAGTATCCTGTATTTACATTCCACAAAATTATTTTAACCCATCTAGGAGAGGTGGTGGGAGGTGTATGAATAGGCAATAATTTCCTCTCCTTTATCCGCAATAACCTTGGTTCTCAATTTATCTTACTCAGGTTAGCCTAGGAAGAGATTCCAAGAAACGAATCAACACAATACACTTTCCAAAAGGAACTAAAGACACACAGGAGTTCCAGGGGAAAATTTACTATGCAATTTATGGTGCACGTGAACTCATGGTGTTTTCGAAAACTAAGTATTTTATGTACATATTTTCCTCCCTCTCATATTTCTTATTCTTAATTTTCTATTCCAACCTGCTTATGTCTTTCACTTTGTTATCTTATTTCTTGCTTCTATTACTGCTTATTACTACTATTGCTTTTTCATTTCTACTTGAGCAAGGGTATGGGTAAGGTCCGCGTACACACTACCCTCCCTAGACCCCACCTGGTGGATTATACTGGGTATGTGGTTGTTGTTGTATATTTTTCTAGAATTGATCTAATATTACATGTGGCACCCATGCTACAAAAATGCTTAAATGGTGCATTTGGTTGAAAACTGATTTATTTACCTAGAGGAACAAGGATCAATTCTCACTTAATACATTTTTTTTCTCGTTTATTTAATCATGCACCTATGTTCTAGAAATCCTAGATCCACCTTTGCACAGGACAAACAATATACACGTACCAATCAATAAATCAACTGCACCTTGAAACTAATTGGGGCCGACTATATAAATCCTTTAAATCCATTCCATTCTATTGTCATTCCAGTCAATAAATCAATTTAAAAAAACGTAAGTTAAGAGAAGAGAATGTAGGGAAACATACCAAGCTCGTTGACGAAGAGAACGAGCATAATAACGGAGGCGACGAGGGTAACAATACCACCGGAAAGCGTACGGTTATAGAAATCCTCATTGATTTTAGGGTAAGCGTCCAAATTCCGAAGCTTACTAAACACTCTCTCCATTTCCACCGCCTACCTTAATTTCATAACCGAAATTTAACAACAATATAGAACAACGCAATGCTTCGAAACCGTTTCAGATTCAGATGAGTTTGTACCCGCCGGCGAGCAAAATCGTTGCCTTGGGTTTAACGATTGGGCCGGGTCTAAACACGGGCGCCCAAATTTTTATTAGAATATATATATAGAAACTGGAAGAGTCTTTGGTTCAACTATTGTTTTGACACTGGAGGGCGGAGGCAACGGTCAGCTGGTCAATCCGTCCACATTGATATTGTCATATTGGTACGTGTGCTTCTTATATCCCAATTAATATAACATTTTTTTTAATCGATCTAAAAAAAGAATAATATATTTTTAATTTGTTAATAATTTAATTTTAAACTTTATCTTTTATGTTCCACTTAATATATAATCACACAAATATCTTTGACTTATTTTAGATCACAAGTTTCAAAAAATTCATTTATTTCTTAAATTTCATGTTCAGTCAAACTACATCATATAAATTAAGACATAATTAATATCTTCTTTGACTAGTTACCGATTGGATCGACCTACACTAATACTCTTCGTCCCAATTTATGTGAATCTAATTTACTTCCGTTTAAACAATAACTAATCTTTTTAAATTTAAAAATAATTATAATTTAAGTTTTTATTTATTTTTAATAAATTTTATAATTATACAAATATTATAATATATTTAAGATTACATAATTGTTATTACTTGTACACGATTAAGAAAAGATTTTAAAACTATGTATCTAATCAAATATATTTATATAAATTGAAATGGAAAGAACACTATAATAGTACTAGCAATTTAAAATAAAAAATACGTTTATATCAAACAACATTAGTTTATTAAGATTAGACAATTAATTGAGACTACTAACATATTATACTTTTTTTTTTTTTGACGGAACGCACCGCTACTCTTTCTTCGAGTGCGCGCAGAAACCCGAGCCGACGCAATAGCCCGCAAACCACGCCGCCAGATTAACCACACTTGGCAAGCCATGTGTGTGCTCAACCAAGAAGGTTTATGCGGGATCGAACTCGTGACTTCATGGCCCCGCGCCATCAAGCATAATTAATTGGCTACCCTTGCGGGTACTAACATATTATACTGAAGTATATGTAAATGGTACGAAGATATCATTAGTAAACACATGTAAAAGATAACATATCGTTAATTTAATATAATTACAAAATGTGAAATGGTATCGACTGGATAAAATTTGGGATTATAGCAACAAGATAACTAAATACCAGTTTAGTATTACAAACTGAGAATATAATAGTTGATAGAATAAATATGATTTGTATATTAGCTATGAGCAATTTAACGACGAATCAGCAACAAAGTGCATAATTAATTCCAGTTTTTTTTGTAAGAATTGTACAAGTCCAATGGGTATACATGAATATTGAGAAACCAACTAATGGCTCAATACACTTTTAAGCTTTAGCTGCCTCTTTCCCGCAAGGACACACACAAGCTCATATACATGATGATTACTCAAGGTTGAAAACGCACGAGGTACCAATTAATGGATGGGATGAGAAGGTACATCACTCCATCCTTGTAATATTTGAAATGCTTATTTAACATCACTTTCACATTTACTTAAAATCAGCCAAGTAGCATTCACCACAGGCGAAATAGAACGTAATGGATATATAGCAAGAAAACGAGTGGCGTTAACCACTTTCAAATGCCTCTGCACTACCCAAGGTACACCAAAGAGGACTACCAGCATATGCCCGAGTGGATGATTCACAAACTTCTTGCTGAATATGGTTTACCTGCTAACGGAGACTTGGTTAACAAGCGAAAATTCGCTATGGGTACCTTTGTTTGGCCCCATTGCCCAGCCAAGCCTTCTTCCCATCTCACCAGCCAACTTTTGTTGACAAAAACACATGAGAGGCTACTGTTTAGAATATGTTTAGAATAAGTACTGAAGTATCTGTCACCACTCAGCTCAGCCCAGCCCTCTTTCGAAGTATTGTTTTCCAACTACTCAGTTTGTGTCAATATATACGAACATAATGTTAATATTTTTGTGCGAGTGCATAAAAAAATGTTCAATAAAAGAAAGTAGGCTCTTTTATTAGATATAATTGACCGGTGACCACAATTTGATGCATGCAATTCATTTGGATTTACTTACTATCTTCGTGATTCTAGAATGTGGATGTGCTCACAAATGATTAAATGTAACACGTCTAAATTGTTCTTTCCTGTATTGCAATTGAGTTAAATTGTGTAGGGACAATACCATGGTGAATTAATTTTGATAATGTATTGTAAGTCTGTAAGATAACAAATGATAATCCACCAAAATATTTGTTGTGTTATCTGCTATCTTTTTGCAGTGTCAACGCATGACAGGATATCACAACCATTTTTAGCAGATGAGCTAAACTTTTCAGGAGGATCTGATAATGATGTTTTGTTTTGTCAATCTGGATTTGTTAAGCATCGACGTCATATTTTTCTGCTTGTATTTCTTGCTAGATATTAACGACACAATTACGCTTCAATTCCAAATAAATTAAAATTGATTATTTAAATTTGTATTGGCCATATTGCTTCGTTTAAGGAACACAAATGGGAAGAGAGAAAAGCCGTCTCTTCCCTTTGTATGTGACAACATACAAGTCCTACCAAATATCCATTTCTGTACAATTCTTCCATGATGAATTTGGCTGGGATTTTAAATTGAACATATGCAAAAAGCGGTCTTTTTGATAATGGAGAAATTCCCAAAAGCCAGCTAACCCAATGTTCGAAAAACAATGAGACTTAACCCATTTTACGCGCATCTTTTTGATAACCGAATTATGTAATGGCTTTTATCCCTAGTTCAGGATCACAAGACTTACAAAGCAAAGGTTATGCAAGTAATGTGCTTGTAATTTTAAAAGGCTTTAGTCTATTAAGGTTAACCTTAACCTTAGTAGTTCTTCAGTTAATTATCAAAGTTAAACAATCCCGCTTATCTCTTTTTTCCGGTACATTGAAAAGGATTAAAAGGGTAGTTTACAACCTTTCAAAAGCAACACCGCTTAAGTCCTCCCAGGAGGAGAAACCCACTTGTGACTTGAAACACAATAATTCTCGCCTTTACATATTTCAGGGAACAAAATGTAAGTGTTCCTCTTCACTTTGGTTGTCTTGGTATAAAGAACTAAACTGTGTTTCCTTCTGAGCGGAAACAGGGAATAGTTATCATTGAAATCATGTAAACTAGTTGTAGTATAGAATGGAAAACAAATAGAGTACTTGATATGCACTCTTTTCACCACTCCGCTTCTGAAAACTACTCAATAAAGTAATAACCTGTCATCTGTTACACAATATACCAGCCTAGACAGCTACAACTGAAGTGTTATAGGTCGGAACAAGGAATCTTTTGTTGTGTTTAGCAGCAGCAACAACAACTACTATGTCTCAATCCCAAGCAAGTTAGTTTCTTGATGGCAAATTCCATCACGGTAAAAAATGGAATCCACCATATCCACTACCAGAAAACTCGCCAAATCCATTACCAGGAAACACTCCTCCTTCAAAGTGGAATATATATAGCTGCCGGCGTTTTACCAAATGGATTTAATCCTCTCCTCCTCCCATTCCTGAACCGATGCCGTCGATGTTCCTTCCCTGGTCATACTGTCTACATTTCATCTATCGCTAAGAATATGCAAAGAGAGAACTCAGAAAAATAGCAACAAGTCCAAAAGGCGAACACTCTTTTATCACTTCACTATGAAAGCAAATAGTAACATAGTGCAAATGGGGAAGAGAAGTAACACAGTAAAAAAATAAAATCAAGAAAAAACATTTCATAGGCATAATCTATTAGTACAGATTGAAGCAAACTATGAAGTGCCACAAGCATCATAAATTCTTTATCAAGCTAACAACAACATACCCGGTAAAATCCCACAACGTGGGATCTGGGGAGGGGAGGGTAGAGTGTACACAGACCTTACCTCTACCTTGGTAGATAGAGCGGCTGTTTCCGCGAGACCCTCGGCAAAACAGAAGCAAAAACAGAAAACATAAAAAAGAAAAAAGGTCAGACTCAGTCCAAAAACTTAAAGATTTAAAGCATCATAAATTCTTTATCAAGCTAACAACAACAACATACCCGGTAAAATCCCACAACGTGGGATCTGGGGAGGGTAGAGTGTACACAGACCTTACCTCTACCTTGGTAGATAGAGCGGTTGTTTCCGCGAGACCCTCGGCTCAGGATAAGCAAAACAGAAGCAAAAACAGAGAAAAAAAAAAAAGGTCAGACTCAGTCCAAAAACTTAAAGATTTAAAGCAATAAGGCAGTAAAGAAATGATAGCAAACTCGAATAGCGCATCCTGAAAAGGAAGCAATAATCACGCAGATAAATGAAATAAATCAAGTACATTACGGAGCGTATAACAGGAGAAATGACTACACAACCTGAAAAGCTACACAACCTGAAAAGCTTAGGAGGGGAAAATTGCTAGTCAGAGACTTAATAGGCATAAAATAGTCATTTCTAATGGTGACAAAGACAGAGATATATAAGATGACCCCCACGATGGTGAAAGAAGTTGGAGCTACTAAGCGTATGGAGAATTCTGAAGAAAATGTTTTGTGCAAAAATAAAACGTGCATAGAGGGTTGTAGTTTTCTTAAGGGTTGCAAATGTTCTGTGAGAGGAACTCCACTAAATTATTTTTTCAAAAGATTATAAAAAGATCTTAACCAAACAAGTTTTTGACAAAGTTACAGACAACTTCAAAAATGGTTATGATCTCTCCTGGAGCATCAGCTTCAGCAGGGATTATGAAAGTAGAATATCGAAAACAAGTACGAGAAAGTCACATATATAGCCAGTTTATCGCATTCCTGGTAAAATACAAGGAACTCAATGCTATAAATCAGCAGATAGCATCGGCAACTTTGACAAGTGTGCTTGTGTCAAATCCAAGTCAAGGAACAAAGGTCATCGCCACATTAACTTATAACCAATTAGACTGGGTGCTGCATAGATATTGTACCTCAGCAAATGAATGGCCATTTATCAAATGTAAAATATTGAAAGGAAGCCAGGCGCTCCTTTGGATTATCTTCTTATAGGAGTCGTATGTAATACTCGCCTCCGTCCATATTTACTTGTCCATATTTGACTTGACGCACCCCTTAAGACGCAATAAATAAAATGGTAATTTTACTATATAACCCCCAATTATTATATGTTGGGAAATGAATTGGAAATAATTTTATTACTTAATAATAAGGGTAAAATAAGTATAAAATGGTAAATTATCTCTTGGTTTTCCAATTTGGACAAGTAAAAGTGGACAACTATTTCTAGTATAGTGGATAAGTAACAGTGGACGGCGGGAGTACCAAAGTAGAGTAGTTACCTCTTCTACATGCTAGATGCTACATATAGGTAGGATATACATGTACCACCAAGGTTTGAAAATGGCAAAGGCATATGATCTGGAGCCGTTTTTTCTTGAGGGACCCGTGTGTGTGCATCAGTCAGATTCAGTGAATGCCATGGACGGAGAAGCAAGTTTTTCTTCAATGGCACCGCCAACTTTCGATGGAGAAAGTTATCAGATCTGGGCAGTTAGAATGCAGACATATCTGGAAGCTTTGGATATCTGGGAAGCTATAGAAGATGATTACAATATTGCTCCCTTGTCAAACAATTCCACGATGCGCCACAAGGAGAGGAAAACTAGGAAATTAAAGGAAAACTAAATAACTGCAGTAAATAAACTCTAAGCTGCAGTCCTAAAACATAGCAACTAACACTTCTTCCTAGTGAAGGTAACTAACTATTAAATCACATGACCACTGTAAAAAAGTGATCCAACTTCTATTATTACACGCTAAAAGCTAGCTCTCTGGTATAATAGTGATTAGAATCTAGGCCACTCAGCCAAAAAAGTAACAGAACCTAAAATTTGTAATATCCCCACCAGCATCTCCAGAGTGACACACTTCTTTTGTTCTGGTTCCTTCCATTTTCAAGAGAATAATGTACTGGATGACATAGGATTATAGGAAGCAATACTGCTTAAAAAACAAACATGTAGCTAAACTTTTTGAACCAAACATCTCAACAGTTTGAAATTACACACTAAGCAAGTGATTCCCATCATGACATCATAATGAAACAACATTTATCTTTAAAGACCACAGTTGCTTAATCTCATGGTTGATATTTCATGTTGATTCAAATAATAGAAAGTTGTTATACTCTAATATCGTCTGAATACTTACAGATGTCATAGTGCAATATATCTCCTGTCTTTTAAGATCATTGTCTAAAATAAAGGAAGGAAACCAAGCAGCTTAAATCTGAACAGCGGTTTTGCTCTTTCTTGGGTCTCAAATTGATATCAACCTTGAGTTTATGGCAGACAAGCTAGGGACAGCGAATCTCTGCAGGATGTCCGGCACTATATAATTTTCTTTCTCAAGAAAAACATTATGAAGAAGTGCTAAACAATATGTTATGCCTCCAATTAGCTAAATCTGTTTTACATGAAGTTAACGATTCACAAGTTGGTAAAGAACAACTTCTCACACTAAATCAATTTCAACTATGAAGTGATATCCACAAGTGCAGGGTATGTACTAACACCAGGTGTATAATTTATAATCTGATCATTAATGTCTCCATCTTGATCATGATCCTGTATATTAGCGTCTCCATCTTGATCAGTATTTTGCTCATTAGCGTCTCCATCTTGATAAAGATCCTGTTCATTAGAGTCTCCATCTTGATCAGCATTTTGCTCATTATCGCCTACATCTTGATCTTGATCCTGTTCATTAGCGTCTCCAACTTGTTCCTCATTAAAATGAAACAACAGTACATCATTCCAGTAAATAAGCTTGTCCCTGTCACAAAATACTCATTTGTACTAACACATTACAAGTCATACCGCATATGTATACAGTCTCAATTTGCAAATTTGTAATTAGAAACTTACAATCTTATAACGAATCTTCCTTCTTTATAATACATGGACGGTTGGAAGTTTGTGGCTGTAAGGGAGATTTTGAGGACGATGGTTTCGATCTCAATGTGTCGAGTTATACACTTTTGATTAAAGGATATTCAACTTTTGGCGATCTTGAAGAGGTTTTTAGGGAAATAGAAGAGAAGGGCATAGAGCCAAATGTTCTTTTATGCACTTCTATGATTAGTGGTTATAGTAAGTTAGGTAATGTTAACAAGGCATTTTCAGTGTTTGACAAAATGATGGAGAGAGGTCTCGTTCCCGATGGTCACACGTATGGAGCCTTGATAAATGGCTTTTGCAAGGCTGGAGTAATGCAAGAAGCTGAAGATTTGCTTAATGAGATGCAAAGCAAGGGAATTAACATAGACCGGGTCATATTTAATACAATGATAGATGATTATTGTAAGCAAGGTAGTGTGGATGAAGCACTGAGGGTACAGAGAACTATGGAGCGCTTGTTCATGAAAATCAAACAATAGGTACCTTGTTTGCTTTAGCAATATTTCCTACTATGTTACCGCGTCAGACTTAACTTCCTTAGTTTCCATCTCCCTAAGCAGCCTTTCTGCTTCAACAAACTTTCCCTGCTTGCAATAATCATTTATCAGTGTGTGTTACCGTGTTAGGCTTAACTCCCTTAGTCTCCATCTCCCTATAAGTGCGCTTTTTGGCTCAATAAAATTTTCATGCTTGAAATAACCGTCTATCAGGGTAATATAAGTTGGGCTTAATTTCCTTAGTTTCCATCTCAATAAGTGCCCTTTTTGCTTCCACAAAATTAGCCAGCTTGCGGTAAATATCGATCAAAGTTGTATAAGACAGTACATTTGAAACTACACCTCCATCCACCATAGAGTGCAACAACCTTTTTGCTTCCTTATGCAAATCTAGCTTACGCAGGGCGTAGCTATTATATTGTAAGTATTTGCATCAGACTCATGTCCTTTGCCCTCCATAATTCTCTGTACCTCACAGTAACCATTTATCATTGTATTAAATATGACCCGGTCTATGTCAATTTCCTTGCTTTGCATCTCATTAAGCAAAACTTCATCTTCTTGCATTAGTCTAGCCTTTCAAAAGACATTTATCAGCTCCATATGTGTGACCATTGGGAACGAGACTTCTCTCCATCATTTTGTCAAACACTAAAAATGTCTTGTTAACATTACCTAACTTAGTATAAACACTAATCATAGAATTGCATAAACGAACATCTGGCTCTATGCCTTTCTCTTCTATTTCCCTAAACAACCTCTAAACCTCTTCAAGATCGCCAAAAGTTGAATATCCTTTAATCAAAATTGTATAACTCGTCACATTGAGATCGAAACCATCATTCTCCATCGTCCTCAAAATCTCCTTTACAGCCACAAAATCTGGTTTATGTACATGCTTGTAACAATGCGTTATAAGTATACATATTTGGTTTCACCCCTTTACTAACCATTATTTCATCCATGAGCTTTCTTGCCTTACAAACCGCCCCCATTTACACAATCCATCAATTACAATTTACAACAGTCATCGAATAAACCGAAATCCTCACATCACATTCAACCATCATCTCGAAAAACTCGATCATATAGACATATCACTTTCGCCTTCTCATAGAGAGCAAGTAAACCATACAAGCTCTATCATCCATTTCAAGAATGGGACTTTGGTGAGTTATTAAAGACTGGTTTCTTTTCTTGAATTTGAAGAAACTTGAGCAAGATTGTGGATTAAGTTTGGGAATTTGAGAAGGGGGAACAACGGAAATTAATTTGGTAATTTCTTTATTGGGAAAAAATGTTTCACTGGTTGGTAAAACTTTGAAATCGACATTTAAGCACAACTCAATAGTAAAGGTGTAATCTTTATAATGAAAATTTCAGTTTTACAAAGATAGATTACCTTTATAACAGGGAGTGGAGATAGATGCTGTGTTAGAGGAGCAAAGACGGCAAGTGGAGCATTTTAGGGCTTTGAGAAGACGAGGAGAAGAATTTTGGTTGAAGTACAATTGAGCTATTGTAGGTTTGAAGGAGTACAATTTGGTCTTCTATACTCTTGAGAAGTTTCAATTAAGTCCTCATATTTGACGCTTCGTCCTTGGCCACTGATGGGTGCCAATTATTCCTCTTATTTTACTTTTTGTCCTTTGTCATTAATTTGTACTTATATTTATTATTCTTAAACTACATTTATCTTATTTTATTTTATCATTCACTTGTGCCTTTCCTCTAAAGTACCCGCGTTATTGTGTTATGTGCTTAAAGTCCCAATAAAAATTTAGATTTTTTTATACTTTTCTCCTTTGATAGCACTGTCGAGTATAATGCAGTAAATAATACGTTTTGATCTCCAACAGAGAAATAAAACAATGACGAACAAGAATACTAAAAGAAGAACTCCTGGAATAAAAGAAAGACAGACACAATGACTGAATTATGTTCATTCCAAATACATCATTTAAAGCCAATAAAGCGACCTAATGGAAACATTCGAAAGTACAAGAGGCCAAATTCCACTCCTTTAAAATCATTGGAGGGCTAAAAATTAAAAATTCACTTCGTCTCTCTTTCCCTCAGTACTTACTACTGCTTCATCCGTCTCAAAATAGGTGTCATCTTAGTAAAAAGTTTATCCCAAAATAAATGTCATCTTATAAATTCAAGACAAAAATTGATAAGTATTTCCAATAATGTCATTAGCATTAAAAAGGCAGTCCTCTTTAATATTATTCAACTCCAAAAAAAAAAAACATCTATTCCCTCCGTCCCAATTTATATGATATAATTTGATTGTGCACGAAATTTAAGAAATATGGGAAGGTTTTTGAATATTGAAGTCTAAAACAAGTGAAACATATTTGTATAGTTATAGTTATACTCCCTTCATTCATTTTTACTTGTCACATTTTGACTTGACACGCCTATTAAAGAACCAAAAATAGAATGATAATTTTACTATATCACCCATAATTATTGCTAAATAACTTAATGATTGAAATAAATAAAACATATTTAAAAGTTGTGCAACCACTAAAGTTTTCATGAACTTGTCAACATAATTATAAATGATAAGAGTAAAATAGATATGAATTGATAAATTATCTATTGATTCTAAAGTGGACAAGTAAAATTGGATAACTATTTTCAGTATAGTGAACAAGTAAAACGGCGGATAAAGTAAAATTTAAAATTAAATTATTATCAAAAAATGAAATATGTCATTCTTTTTTTGACTGAAATATAAATTAAGTTAGAGGGAGTAATAAATAGGGACAATTTAGTAAAATTTTTCTTGTTAATACTCCAAATTACACTTTTTGCTCATCGAAAATAGTGTACCTATTGCCAAAAAACATGACAGGTGTCTCTTGTCCCGTTAATTTATTTTTTCCAAAAGGTATAACTCCCACCCCATGAGCCCCACACCCCGATCTGATAGATCTGTGAAGGAGGTTAATCATGATAACTCAACTGATTTCAAAGGTTAGACCATTACTACGTTGCGCACAAGGGGCACTCTTTATTTCAAGAAGAAACCTCCACACTGCCGCTGACGGAATTCGATCTTGGCCATTTTTTTCAATTATCCCCTTGAAAATCAGTTGAGCTGCCCATTCGGACCCCGTTAATTTATATTTATACTACGACTTGTTATGCAATTTTCCTTTAATAATTGAATGAATATTTCATTATAAAAATATTGCGCTTAAATGTCGACTCAAAAGTTTTTCCTAGAAACCCGATGAAGTAATTGCGAAATTAATCTCCAATTCCTTGATTAATTTGAAGTCAATTGGAGAAATTCCCCTTCTCTAATTTCTCACCTTAATCCCCAGGTAACCCGTCTTGTTCTTTCAAACCCTTTTGTTCCTATATCATGCTTAGTCGTCTACAGTCCTTAAAAAACAATCTTTAAGCCTGATAGATGTTTAGTCTTGAGATGGTACAATACCTGATAGATGGTTAATGCAAGTAGGGTAATTTTGTTAAAGCAAAATCGGTATTTAGTGAGATGAAAACTAAGGGTGTTAAGCCTGCCACAATTATTTACAGTATCATGATAGATGATTATTGCAAGTAGGGTAATTTTGTTGAAGTAAAATTGGCGTTTAGTAAGATGCAAGCTAAGGGACTTAAGCATGATACAGTCCCTTACAGTGTCCTCATAGATGGTCATTGCAAGCAGGGTAATTTTGTTGAAGCAAAATGATATTTAGTGAGATGGAAACTAAGGGAGTTAAGCTTGACACAATTACTTACAGTGTCCTGATAGATAGTTATTGCAAGCAGAGTAATTTTGTTAAAATAAAATCGGCGTTTAGAAGGATTACAAGGATTCCCTTCCGATGATGATGAGGACTACTCCTTCCTGCGCAAACCTGAGGATGGTGACAGTAGCAACACTGAGGGAGGTGGTGAGGTGGTAAGCTCGAAAAGGCAAGGCTGAGTTCATGTTTAGTGTTGATTGCTAGCCCATGTCGAGCTTTACTTCAAAACAATTTACTTTTCTGATATTTGTTGGATGTTTGGATATTTTGGTTTGATTTGCTTGCTTTCATTTTTTATTTTGCTTGGTTTGATGAATGATTCAGACAATTTGGGTATTTGTAGCTCATCGTTTATTTATGTCTTGGTTGAAATTATCGTATATTATATTTCACTATGTGAACTGGTTTTCTCTGAATTTGGAATTATCATGGTATAAATTGTTAATGCACAGGTTGAAAATGGAAAACATGGGCAGAACTCACTGGTTTCTGTCCAGTGATTCCATTGGCGCGGGAATAATCTCTGCTGAGACGGACTCGCCCTTGCGGGAAAAGTTTTGCTTAGGCGGACTTCAGGTAAGACACAAATATTCATTGAGGCGGGGATGTAATCGCAGATGTGATCTCGTCAAGGCGGACAACATTCGCAGAGGAGACTCATTATAACAACAAGGTACTCGCTCCTGCGGCCCACCATTCGCTGGTGCGGCTCCGCAGGCGCGGAAAAGTTTTACTTGAGTGGAAATACCTGAATCAGAACAGAAATTCAGACTAAGAAAAAATTTCAAACTTCGCAATAACCTCCAGACATAATTTCCACACACGATCCACTCCAAAGAGAGTCTAGATCATTTACCAATTGAAATCGTCTAGATACCAATTTGAATCAATCGGATGTCAAATTAAATGAGGAAGCACGATAGAATTTAAAGAAAGGAGAAGTTCCTACAATGCCTCATAGCCTCGAGGATGGGTACGAATGTCAATGTACCAATCCGCGATACTCTACTAGACACTGTCCTTATATTCGTGAAATCGGTGAATCTAGAGCTCTGATAGCAACTTTGTCACGACTCAAATCACGGGCGTCATGGTGGCACATACACAATCCCCTGATAGGTGAACCCATCCCAAATACAGCCTTAAGAAAATCTAAAAAGTACAGAAGAGTAGAAATGCCGAATAAAATACCATATTTAATCAAAATATCTTTAAATACTGATTCTTAACAAAACTTTCTTTTTCAAAATCGGATCTGACTTATACAAGGACTCTACGATATAATGAAAGAATTAAAAGTACAATGACACTACTCCGAATGAAGGAGTCAATCTATATAAGATGGAAACTAAGCCCACTGAAGGGTAGTCTGCCTCAGCTTCCCGTGCTTCAATCTGCAATCTGAATAGACCGAGTACCTGCACCCATGCAAAAGATGCAGCAAGTGTAGTATGAGTACACAACGTACCCTCATAGACATCATAGGTCGACAACTACGGAAGATACACAAAAAGAGATAAATATCAAGTTAACAACAAATAATTCTACTCTAATGGTTCCATGGTCAAATAGGTCATATTGTTCATATAATAGTTCATATAATCAACAAGTCACCTAGTCCATAAGGGATCCACAAGTCATGTGACACAATCATGCAAGACTAGTAATTGATATAGATACCTAATCACAACAAGATTTAATTAGCACATAAGTCACCTATTTTATGTAAAGATGTTTATCAATCAACCCAATTAAAGCTCACATATTCTTTAGACACACAATACGTTACCCCGCTACCTTAGACCTTCATTACCTTAGAAGGAGGACCTTTGATTAACGTTTATTATTCCTTATTTCAAATCCTAAGTGTAGTTATAACCGATTACAAACAAGACAACTTTAGTTCGTTGGACCCTTTCCTTAAGTTCTAAGCGATTCACATATCTTTAGCTCTATCTACCAAGACACCAACTAAGCACATATACAATATGTAAGTAAAACCACATGACAAAATGTGGCGCCCGTTTTTTACCGCGATCTCGACGTATGTCGGTGATTTATGAATTAAATCACCGTTTTAAGGAGTTGACACCTAATTATTCTAAGGTGAATTAGGGCACCTAAATTATTACAATAAAAATAATGCAAATGATCTCCATGTATTTGGTCTGCGAAATTTGTGAGATTCTGAATAAGAGTTTTATATTATCCTAAAGGGATGGATTAGGCACCCTTTAAGATCCGCTAATGTGCGGTTATCTGGTCAAACTTAGCTTATTGTTACGCTAAAAATATATGTTTTAGAAATGTTAAGTAAAAAGATGTTGCAAGTATTTAATAAAAGATGCATTTTTTACAACATAAAAGAGTTGTAAGACTTATTTATAAAAATACATATAGAGTTAATTGTTGGATGAAAGTATACATTTGTAAGACAATATTTATAAAATACATATACAGTTGAAAATTATGCTTTTATAAAGTTTATAAAATACCTATTTTTTGGCAATTGAAAGTAAAGAGAAAAGCAATTTGTTTATGATGCAAAAAAAAAGTGATTAAAAATCAAAATTACATTTACATAATTAATAATGTAAATTCTGATGAAAACAAAAGCTTCATTTGCAAAATTAATAAAGCGAGTAAAAGATGACCAAATTATTTCAAAAATTTGAACATGTATGACGAGCCTAAAATAAATAAGCTAGCGATGGATTTTGAAATATGCATGACGAGCCTAAAATAGACTAGCGTTAAATTTTCGATTTTAACCTACCCTTTTAAAGTTATTAATTATAAGTCTTACCTATTTTGAGTTAGGTTTCTATCATCCACAATAACAAGTTACTATGTAGCTTTTCCAATCATCATTTATATATTACATTAACTTCTCAATTTTTGTCTAAAGGTAGAATTGAAAAAAAACTAGTCAATTTATGTCTTGGTTTTATAAGATGACACTTATATGTGATAATTTTTTTGGGCTAAAGTGATACTTATTATGAAACGGAGGGAGTAGTTTATACTAGGCCTTTCCAGTAAGTCAGGTCGGTCGGATCCCGACCCGGCCTGTCCCGCTAACCGCCCTGCCCCGACCCCAAAAAACATTGGTACAGGGGATCGAACTCGGAACGGAACTAGGGCTCGTCCCGATCCTGCCCGTCCCGCCCCCATCCCGACACGGCTCGCCCCCTCCCTCTCTCTTTGCAAAAATAGTCGTTGCACAACGGTCAAATTTAGAATTTAGCCGTTGGCAACGGCTATAACGACCATTTTGGCCCCCACCCCATAAACCTCTTTAATATTTATTTTTAACCCCTAAGTTAGTATATTTACACTTTAACCTTTTTCTAAACTATAAATACCTTATTTTTCTCTTCATTTTTCTCACAAATCTTCCTACCATCATTCTCTCTCTCTATCTCTCTCTCTCTCTCTCTCTCTATATATATATATATATATATCTACAAGTCTACATTGCCTACTACATTTTATATTTTATTTGCTAATTTATATCAAAGTTCAAAAATTGGGAGTGAAGTTAACAACTAACTTGAGGATCATCCATCGAGCAAAATTTCAATTTTCAACCTCGATTACATGTCGACGTTACGTCGGCGTTTGGTACATTCGTTCATTCTTTAAATTATTATTGTTACTTAATTTTAATTATCGTACTAAATTTCATTTACTTTAATTATTTATTTGCATAATTATAATGGAACGATTTGGACGTTTATTTCCTGGTAGAGGTATTAAGGGTGATAGGGGTAAGGGTGCATCTTATAATAATCCTAGTCTCGATGATTTCACTCTTGTAGATGAAACTGATTTTTTTAATGTTAATATTAATATACCATTAGATCATGAGTTATATTCTGCATCTGAACCGGACTTTAATTTAGAAAATGAATTAGACGATAATTTAGATAACACACCCACTAGTGCACCTCCACCTCAGGCTCAGACTCAAACCGAGTCTCACGCTGAAACTAGAATGCCTCTTATTCTCCCTAGTATGAGTCGAGGCCAGAAACAACGAAAATTCAAATCACCTGCTTGAGATTTTTTTTTGATAGGGACACTGATAATCAACTAGCTAGATGTAAATTTGTCAGAAAATTTATAAATTTAAAACTGGAAAAGGTCAAGGTGGACGGGAGATTTAATGAGACATGTAGAAAACTCTCACAAAGCTATGTATAACCAATACCTGGCTGAAAAATTGGGTGTGCAAATACCCTCTGAGTTGGGACAAGATTCATATAGTGTCCCCGACCAAGTACAGGGCCGAATTAACCCGATGACAGGGGGAATTATAGGTCCTAAATATGATAAACACAAAGATAGAAAAAATATAACAAGATTAGTTGCGGTGGAGGATTTGTCTTTTTCATTTCTTTCCTCTCCTGATTTTATTCATTACATTAGAAAAACATATAATCTTACTTTTAACGATTTTCCTAGACCATTGTTAGATAGACCATTGTTAGAAGAGATGTTTTTAAATTTGCACATGAATATCCACAATATTTATGTTATGCATTATATTTTACTTTAATGGCAAAGTGGTTATCACTTCTGATATAGACCGTAGTACTAACGGTAATGATTATTTAACCATTACCTTGAATAATTTATAATTGGTCTATGCAAAAACATATATTAACCTATAGATATATTAGACACACTGAAACTTTTATTGCAAAAAATATTCAAGAAATTTGTGATTATTATGAAATTACTAATAAAATTATGACTATTACATTAGATAATGCTGCTTCTAATAATTTTGTTGTAAACCTTTTCAAAACTTTGATTTACTCCATCTTTCCCTAATATTTTCTATATAAGATACAACAAAAACAAAGACAAAGGAACACGCCATGAGCTATTTCAAGACTTGCACCTATCAGTTTCAGGAAAATTTCCAAGTATTATCTATACTAACAGACAACAAAAAGTGTCAGTTGGCTCGATCTACGTATACACAGGAAAGGTTGTTTGTGTATGCCTTCCGAGTTTGGAAGGGTTACATCACCAGATATGTGATTGAAGGAAACTAATAATAAGTTGATTGTGAAAGCTCATACAAGGATATGTTCTCACATGCACCAGAAACCGGTCACTGATAAAACAATGAAAACATAAAGCTTCCTTGTAGGAGATCTTGATAAGATCTGCACGTTGAACCCCCCACAAATTGGAAGTAGACAGCACCATTTGCTTCTTAAATACTAATGGTCAATGATCAGCAACTTTTCTATCTGTTTGAGGTGCAATTTCTCCATGAAGGATCAAGTTGTCATTCATCACTGCTGCGCTAGACAACGACCCATGAATCTGCACATAGATTCTTTGCAGGATAAGGTTTGATATAGCAGACAGTTAAACATGAATATAGGAAATAAGAAAAGCTTACCATGGAAGGCGACTTCAAAGTCGAGGAAACGAGGGCAGGGTTAACAGATGAATCTGAAGGCCTGTGGAATAGCAAATGTGCAATAGATCGATCTATAGGATTTGTGTCTGTTTCGATGTCTATATATTCTGTGCACCTGAAAATACAACCCATTAAACATTACTGACCAAAAAGTGATGTCGATTTTTTATTTATTTATGGTGCTGCACCAGCACCCATGCTGCAATTTGGTTTTAAAAATGTTCTCTGAACATATGATCCCAGTTTTTCCTAACTCAGTATGGTCATGTATAAACTGTTATTTGATAACTATCAAATTTTTTGATACATAACTTTACGTACCACATTTATATTGCACCGTTGATATATTGAATATACCAACTCTTTTCTGAGCTAAATCCTTGCTTCTTCTGTTAAAAGTGTGAACTAAATGCAGACTTGTCACCTTTCAGGACATTAGGTAGAAGTGAAAAACACTAATAGTTTAAAGATCTTATTCTTAGAACCAAATTTTGAGCATTCAAGAAGAATGCTGTTCCAGAGCTATTGCCTATCAGCAATGGCCCTAGAAATCAGTTAAGACTGTGCAGCAAACATCATTCTAAAAAAAAAAACTGTTCAGCAAACATCAAATTTCCGTTCACTTTATGAAGTATTGATTTGTCTACATCTTCTACGATTAACCCACTCTCTCTACTTCAAGCAATTATTTCTCCACAGAAAAACCTGCTTGCACTCATTTTAGGAAGAGAGCAGGAAGATATTGGAGGAGATCGTCTGCCTATCACCAACAGGAGCTGCAGTGTTTGGAAACCACGCCCTGGGCGACACACGTGCTACAATGGCCGAGACAAAGGGTCGCGATCCCGCGAGGGTGAGCTAACCCCAAAAACCCTATAGGAACACCTATCACTTGTTATTCATTCTTATCTCTATATTTAGTTTATGTTTATATGTTGCACTTATCCTTTAGACTAGATTATTATCTAGATAGGCATTCCGAGCAAGCAATCATTCAAAATTACCTTTTTAGTTGTTTTCTTTGATTTTCATTATTGATCTTCTACGTGTAGAACTAGTACAATTTGCTTTTTATAAAGATGTGTAATACTAGTACGATTCCACTCCATACTATTACCTTCACCCTGATCCACTGCTAATCTCAACGAATAAACTTGTATAGACAAGCTCTTTCGTAGCAAATATAATTCAATGGACAAACAATCCTACAGAAGTACTAGACTTAAATTAAGGATGCTACTATAGTTAAAGTTGGGCTAGTATTCAACCACTCGCTGAACATGCCGTAGGTAAACTGAGGCAAAGTGAATCTCAACAATGATGCAAAATAAGCAAACAATCAACTATATAAACGAATACCAGATGATTAATTAACAAACAAAAAAGCAGTACAGGAGAAGTAATATGAGAGGGCCAAGACAATGAGCTATGCAGAAACTAATGCATGTAATTGTAGATATTGAGAACGGATCCATACTTGTTTGTTCCCTCGCTAATCAGTGGTCCGCTGGTACCTCCATCATCTCCAGAGCCATAATTGAAATTAGAATGTCTGTGCCTTTGTTCAGCACTTCGAGCCAATCGGTACAAGCTATCCCTTATACATAGCTTTGTCCTTATATCCAACTAAACCAAGAAAGTTCAAATCGTAAAATTTACAAAGAGGTACCAGATCAAGATAATATCTGTTATTAGCACCAGGAACCCCAAGACCGATTTGTACATTTCATCAGTCTACCTTGAACATGCATATAAGAATAAGCCAGATATGCAAAGTTGAATTGAATTAACTCGTTTGCAGCTTAAACTCTTGGTAAGTTCATCATCAAAGAAGAGAAAGATCATAACGCAGTAAATTTCATAGTGGGACTGACTACCTGTTCCATGACACGTTGAAGCTGATGAAAACTAGCTGCTGCTTCTGAGATTTCATCCAGCCCGGAATTTATAGAAGTACACTCCTGTACAACTGAGGATCCTAATTCTGCTGGAATTCCCATGCCAACCCCTTCAAGATCACGGTTATTTTCAACCTTAACTCCAGACTGGTGGATTAACTTCTTCACCTTTTCATTTCCTGTCATAGCAGCCACCTGAAAAGAAGGGTCAGGAGAACCCTCCATGGACTGTACCTGATTTGATGCATAGGAGACCTTGGGGGAAACAGACATGAGACCAGTACTTTCGTATTTTAAAGTTGGTAAAGTTGGATGGAGAGCACTCCCATCTGAATGACCGTAATCTGAATGCATGTAAGAGAAGCTACTCCCCAAGTAGCCAAAATCAGGTACTTGAGCTTGCTTTTGCTGCATGACACCTGCAGATGTGAAATTCACTTCAGTGCTTGCGGCCCCAGAAGGCAGCTTTTTCTCTTCTAAAAGGCTATCAGTGTAATTGAGTGTGTCACCATTTTCTAGATAACCGCATTTTCTTTTACCCTCAGATCGATTCTGGTGATTGGAGTGTTTCTTTTGCATACTACTCTGGAAAGAAGACGCCATAAGAAAATTAAAAATAGGAGGAATAATTGTTCACATCAGGATAATGCATGTAATAAAATAGTTGAAGGTTCCAAAGACATTATCATCCAGAAACTCAGCAACTGTTTCTTCATCCTCACACTAAAATTCGAAGAGGAAGAATGCGCCTAAATTGGAACTACCCATCCATTATTTGCTCACCACTACATTATTGTTGCTTCTTGGTTGGTTGTTAGATGCAATCTCGACCTGGACTCCACCACCACGTACCTCAGCCTGCTTCAAAACAACCACATTCAGGTAAGCTGATGCACGATATGATTTTAAAAATTAAAAAAAAAAATGATATACACAGAAGCTGAGTAATATTACCTTCTTGTCAGGTACTAACTTGCACTCTAAATCACTTGATCCATTTAAAAAAGACAAATGACTCAGATTTACAAATTCATTTTTCTCAGAGAACCACGAACTGCCATTATAGCCAAGTGATTGATTTTCAATGCCAGCGTTATTAGTTGAAATGTTTGTCTCCTTTGGCTTTGAAGTTTCATGACTTGCAGACGTACTTCCAGGCGCATCGGATGTTGGACATGGAAACTTAAAACCAGACACCAATCCATCTCCAGGTCCTTCAATAACATCCGATGATGAAAGCCAACCTAGGTCATCTTCACTACCAGGTCCAAATCCAAATGTCGAATCACAACTCCTGAAATACATTACAATTATTATTGTTTTTAAACAGACTGTTCGTCTTATCTGTATTCACATCAAAAGATGACATAGGTGCTATTTGTAGAATTCATTTTTCAAATTTTGTTCCCATCTTACCCGTTTAAAAAGTATAAAATGAGGATAACTAAAGTCCATTTGACTGAAATAAAGAAAGCAATTACCTGAACATCCTGTCAACATCCTCAAAATTCTCCATCTCATGCCAGTTATAGTATAAGAGATCATTAGAGTCTTTATCCTCACAATTATTGTCAAGAAAACTGAGATCATCATCAGCCTGAGAAATGGAACCAAGTGGATAGCTATATGAGTTTTCTCCCACAGCAGCATTCTTGTCATCCAGAGTGCGACCATTAGGACAAGACTCGCTCTCAATGGAGTCTATATTATTACTTTTGATGCAACAATTTGATGTCCTGGTATTTTCAGACGGTAAGCTTGAAATTTCTTCGAATTTGGCTTTTTCACGTGTAGAAGAGAATGTGGCACCAGGTGCATCGCCCCATGAATCCTTTTCTGGCATTTTGGGGCTTCTATTACTCAATACTTGCTCATTTTGCTGATTAGCATATTTACCGGTAGATTGATCACCTAAATTACTAGTTAAACCAATTACTTCATGGCGGGGTTTCTTACGGCTATCATTCTGGGAGAGCGGCTCATTGGTGCGTCCACTACTTGGATGTGGCACTATATGATCATCATTGTGGCAGACCTCTTCCCAAGATATATCATCAAGCTGTAACACCAGTTACAGAATTTTAGCTGTAATAACTGCAGAGGATACTTCCATAAAATGAGCAACTCAAAATAGAATTTAAATATTGTAATATGAGAAGCACAGATAAAGGTAGAATGCTCTTTGTCTCTTACAAGGATATAGGTAGAAATCACCAAAGGAACTAGCTACGATTCACCGAACTGACCAAAAAATTGAGGTTGCAAAGGCAGCTTACTGAGATGACAGAAACTTTAACATAATGGTGCTGACTAAGACTGCGACTATTCTACCAGGTACTTGCATCCTTCTATAGGTATCAGTACGGGGTAGCCTTCTTTTTATAGAAGAAACGAGGTAACTTTGCCCACGAAAATGAGAAGAAATCACATAACTCTCCGCTAATTGTGCTCTTATTACTTGTCGTTGAGGAGAGAGAATCTAAGATACTCACAAAGCATGAAAGATAATTGATAAGGGAAGCAGATCAGCTGGGGGGAAAGGACAACATTGTTCGAGAAAATATGTGGTGCCTCAAATGTAAATAATGGCAAATGGAGGATGATGAAGAAGATAATGCTGCACCCTCAGTATGATTTACTGTATCCCTCATTATAAGGGTAGCTAAACTAGATTTGTCGCCATAGTAAGGCTAACAGAAGAATTCAGTACTCTATTTTAATGATGCAGGAACTGATGGGAACAAAAGTAATTGTTAATGCTGATTTCCGGAGGCATATCTTCCTTTCAGTTCATTTAAGGAATTAATACATGTTTTCTTGTGGTCACTAGTTATGTCAACCTCAAACTTTGCAGGCATTAACAGGGGAGAAAAGAAGACGACTCTGTCTTTGTTATATCTTCATTTTATGACTCCATCGTCAAATAGGTGAAAAGTAATGAATTTCAAAAGCAGAGATATGTCCGTGACGTCATGGTGTATTCAACAAAAGAAGCAAATAACTTATTTGAAAAAGGACAGAAACAATGTCACATCAAATGCTGTTTGTCTAACTAATCCACGCGAATAATGACTTCTCATCTCCTCATTCTCATACTTTATTTTCACGTGGACCTAAATGTAAAAAGTAAAGAGGTAAATACTGTACTCCAGCTACTCTGGTCTACTCATGAGTATCCAAATCTTTGGATTTTTAGCGAGTACGAAGTAATCTTTAGTTAGTAGAGGTACTCCACCAAATTATGATAATGGTAAAGACATTGATTTTCATGTACAACATTTGATCTAATGTCTACTTTCCTCTAATAAAATCACAGTGAGCAGAATTAAATGGTAAAAAAAGCCAACTGTTTACGTCCTAACCACATTCATTGGGTTCAAAGTATCCTACGTCTCCATTTCCCCAATCATTTTCGTCAGAGGAAACATATATAGACTGAAATGAATCTACTCTCCGTCGCACACCAAATTAAGGCAACTTCAATGTACTCACTTGCTAGCCAGTACGCAAAACGAATAACATGTCAAAAGGGCATCAAATAATAGAAATACACCCATCAGAAAGTCGAAAATCTTACCTCGTATAACTGCAAATCTGACATTCCTTTGAGTTGTTTAACCAGCACCCAATCCACATGCAACACACTGATCAGATGTCATATTCAAATATCAAATCCTCCCTTTATCTCCATTCACCAATCAGCCATATCAACAAATGGGGAAAATTGACTTTTTTTGGGGGTAAAAAATCTTCAATCAGTTCATAAGCTGAAAATTATTATCGTTGAAGTTCATTAATAAGAAGACCAAAAATTAACGGAGCAAATATCACTTTACAGAAGATCCTGCCGGAAAACTCACCTCAAAACCGATAAGTCGCCGGAAAATCAGTACAGTTGAACCCTAATTTGATGCTTGGAAATACAAATCTCGGAAGTTCTGGATAGAGAGACAGAGAGAACAGCTTTGTTTGCTTTGAAAAAAAAAACAGGAATACTTTAACATTTTTTATTATATTTTATTGAACAAGTGTCAGGCGTGGATGACACGTGGATCAAATTTGCGGTCACGTATGCTTTGAGAGTGGGTATCAGAATTCGTGGTCGAGAGGAAGGGTCTAGATCCTGACCCGACTTGTCCACGTATGGACAACTGACACGTGTCGGTTGAAGGCTTGATGGCGTTATAATATATGTGAGACCACGTGTCGGTAATAAGTAGCACTTGCTTTCTGCTTCCGTCTACTGCTTTGCTTAAACATCAATTTATTCCAATATTTTATTCTTGTTATACTGCACTAATTGATGACAGACGGGTTAATTATTGTGTAATTGATTTTTCGTCTTTATTTTTAGGGGCAAAAAACGAAATTCCTCGTGGCCTCACTCTCATCCGGCAAGCAATTGATGGAGAGTAAATCGAATGCTTCAAGAATTATGCGATGTCGCGATGGTCATCACAAGGAGAAATGAAGCATCAGAGTTAAACGCCACACTACGATCACGCTACGTTGATCGCTTGAATCTATCACCTTGAAACAAATTGAGATACAAATCCCTATGCGGGCAGTCATCTTTATTTTTAAATTATAGATGAGTTGGTGTAATTATTAAGTTCTATATATTATTTTTGTTCTGAATTTATTGATAATATAATTTAAATTCACGTTCAAGAAGCACTTCCTACCAAAACAACTTCATTCCCAATAAAATAATTAAGTTGATATATATAACGGAAGAATTGTGTGAATGTATAATCTTCTGTTCTGTTTCAGCAACTTACTTTATTTTCCACCATTTACAATGATATAAGTACCACCGTTCATTTGGTAAACGGCCAGAAATCATGGTCAAAGAATAGGACTTTAACTTGGGAAAGATTAATGAATGCTACACATGGGTGACCAAATCCGAAGAATTCTCGTTTCTATAATTTTTCCGATTCCATCGAATGAAATCGCATGATGAAAAATAGGTTTTTCGTAATTCCCGATTTAAGATTTCAGTAAATGATAAAATCGGGAATTACGAAAATGTTAACCCTAAAGAGTACAAAATTCAACATTTGTCTCTGTTTTAGATAAGGCTTTGTATCATGCCATTTTTAAGTTCTAAATAATAATAGTACGTGTACAATGAAATTACTTGCAATAACATGTAAATATTTATACTCCAATACACCTAATCTGATAAGTAAATTAAATAATATGCTATAACATTAAATTATCATTTGATATAGCAAAAGAACCCCATCACGACCAAAGAAGAGAAACAAAGCTAGAACAACTTGCATTTTTTTTAATATTCCAAGAATTTGCTTCAGAGAGAAAACAGTACTACCGAACATATGTCATTTCAACTTTCTTGAAACCAAAACGCTACTAGCTAGTCACAGTTACACCTTCCAAATATTTATATTGTTCACACATTATGGAAGGTGAGTTATTACATAGTCGAACCCCAATACGAGCATGAAACATCGGACTGAGAAACTCAAAAAAACAAAGGATAAATTACCAATTGATCATTTTGAAGTAACGGTTGGTTCATGATCACTTGACATTCAAATGAATAACCTTCTGAAAAGTGCATTCATCACAAGGCAAAACGATTCCCTTGGGGCTCCGAAATCCAAACTCCTGAGCAGCTTCTTCTAGCAACTTTTGGAAGCAAGGGTTCTTCAAGTAAGATATGTGAAGAACAAATCTCCTCAATTCTTCCCCCACGTAAATTACAAAGTGACCCTTTGGAGTTCTTTTCCCCACTTCTTCGTCATCATCTCCATATGTAGCCTTCTTCATTCTTATGATGTGCTTCTCTAAGCCTATCCAAAAGTTTATTGAATCATTTAGATCGATGAAGCGCATGTGCCAAATTATCAAAAGGGTTTTGTCTATATAGAGAGAGAGGGGAAGTGGGAGTAGCACCATTTTCAAAGTACGTCACTGGAAAGGCAACAATAATTATTACAGGTATTTTTTTTTAGAGTTTGTTGACAATGTGATATATCCTTGAAAATTGAGATGAATAGAATCTCTTTAGTGTTGATTAGAGGTTTCGAATTCCAGTCATAAATATAAAAAATTCTCATAGAAAACAATTTCTTCTTCTATGGGCCTTACAGGGCGCATATCCAAATTAGTCAGGATCTAAATGCGAGTACGGTTGTAACATGGATTCGTTTGGGGGAGATTGGTATGATGTGACTGTTCATGTCTGTTGTATTTCAAGGAGAAATGATATGTCTAGCAAGGAACTTTGCCCTGTATATAGGCTTCATTAAGCTATACACTATACACATTTATAATATACAGTCACATGCTATTATATTCAATACTTTTATATTCGATCAATATACATGACATCCTTAATTTTTAACTTTTCTTTTTCTTTTTAAATCCATTGAACTTACTATGGATCGCCACTGTATACAAAATAAAAAATGAGAATCACATGCTCAACAGAGATAGAGGAGCCAGAGACGGATCCTTCAAAGAAAAAAGGACGGATCATTTCGGTGCCAAACATGAAATGACTAAACACTAAACCGGATTTGCAATGAGAAAAAGAGCACAAATTAGTCGCTAACTACTGTTTCTCTTGAAATAGGCACTTTAGGTTGATAATTATGATGTCCAAACGTACTTCAACAAAATTAATGAGAAAACGTTATTGCTGAGTGGTCATTCGGTAGAGATAAATATGGAATCTACCATTGAATAATTAAAGTTATTAATATAAACGGACAAGAGTAGTCAAACTTTGATATAGAAGATTGATTTTAGACCTAACTTACCAGTTACCACACAAGCTAGTTAGCTCATAAGTTACGTTGAGGATAAAAAATATGGATTTTATCCCCGAAATCAAACCACATTTCTAAATGACCTTCGTAATACAACCCATGCATATCCTCCACCAACGTCGAACTCTAAGGTCTCATGATCTCACTAAATTAATCGATGCATTAGAATCAGTGGCGGATGCATGTGTATACATGGTGGTGCAGTTGCATCACCAGATTTTTTTAAAAAATTTGCCTTTTAGGCATAAAAAAATAAAAATTTGCTATGCAAAATATTATTATTTCATATGTTTGCACCACCAAAATTTGTCGACTGGATCCGCCACTGATTAGAATTCCCGTGGTTTACGTTTATGTAGAATCGTAGATAGTCATAATCTCGGACAATTTCTTAAAACAAAATTATTCAATGAGAAATGGGGGAAAATTAAGCCATGCATGTTCTTTACCCTAAAACAATTTGACTTCTTTGCCGAAATAAGCAAAGGTGAACTAATATGATGAACACGGTGCCAATACATGGACGGGTTTACCATAGTGATTTTTTTTCATATTAGGACGACCTATGTTTAATAGCGTATCTACTAATTAAATTTGATGGATTCAAGTTGTATGGTTCCATTAATGAACCCATTGTACTTTTAAAATAATGGGTTCATCGGTTAATTTTTTTTTTTTAATTTTTTAACAATTTCACAATACTGATACATATAAGCTTTGTGTCATAAAGATTGGGTTCAGTTGAACCTTGATCATGTGTTATATCTGCTCATCTTGCACCTGGATGCAAAAATGAAAAGATGAGTCTGATGGAGTATATAAAATTGCTACATAGTAGTATAAAGCAAAAGGAAGGGATTAGTATAGTAATATAAATTTGTATGTATATGTATTTAAATATTCATGGGATTATAATTTTAAGACGACGGGGGCACCAGTATATTAGTTGAAGCATCGACTTCAAATTCTGAATCCGTTTCTAATCACAATGTCATGTAACACTGCATCATTTAAATTTTTAATTAAACATTCATTAAATAAATATAAATGAAATGGCATAGATGTTTAGAGTTTGCTTCTTCCCGTATGGAGTCTCTACGAGGTCACAGATACTTTATGACAATTATTGATGATTTCTCAAGGATGACTTGGGTGTTCTTTATGAAGCATAAAAGTGAAGCTTTCAAGAACTTCAAGCAGTGGAAGACATTAATGGAAAATCAAACAGGGAAGAAGATCAAAAGACTGCGAACTGATAATGGTCTGAAATTTTGTTGTTCTGAGTTCAATGAGTTTTGCAGAAAAGAAGGGATTGCTAGGCATCATACAGTCAGGGAGATGCCACAGCAAAACGATGTAGCAGAACGCATGAATCAGACACTTCTGGAGAGAGCTAGATGCATGCTCTCTAATGCTGGACTAATTAGGACATTCTAGGTAGAAACGGTTAGTACAGCTTGCTATCTGATAAATCGTGGACCTCACACAGGTATACATCTCAAAACTCCTTTTTAGATGTGGTCTGGTAAGCCTGCAGATTACTCTGGCTTGAGAGATTTTGGTTACAATATTTATTATCATGTGAATGAGGGTAAATTAGAACCACGAGCTAAAAGGGGAGTGTTTGTGGGTTATGGGGATGGTGTTAAAGGTTATAAAATATGGTCCCCGTCTGAGAAGAGGGTTATATTGAGCAGGAATGTAGTTTTTTATAAAAATTCTATGTTTAACCCTACTGTGAAGTCTATTATTGGTGGCAGTGTTGGGAAATAGGTGGAGCAGCAAGTCACTATAGATGAGGGTGAACCATCATATGAAGTCCAACAGCCATAGTCATAAGCATAATCATCATGATCTTCATTACCAACAGCAAATCAACACAATTTGGCTCTTGATCGATCAAAGAGAGCAAATTATGGAATACCTCCCAGAAGGTATGGTTTTGAAGACATGGTAGCTTATACATTGCAGGTTATTGAAGAAGTGGATCCTGACTCACATGAGCCATCCACTTACAAAGAAGCAGTTACATGTACTGAATCTTTCCAATGGCTTGCTGTTATGGGAGAGGAGATGGAGTCACTCCATAAGAATCAGACTTGGGAATTAGCCAAGCGACCGCGAGACAGAAAAATTGTCACTTGCAGGTGGATCTACAAGAAGAAGGAATGAGGAACACTTGTTGAGGGTATCAAGTATAAAGCCCGAGTGGTAGCTAGGGAGTTCACTAAGAGAGAGGGGGGTAGACTACAATGAGATTTTCTCGGCATTGGTCAGACACACTTCCATCAGGGTGCTACTAGTAATATTGCACATCAGAATCTGGAACTTGAACAACTAGATGTGAAGACAGCTTTCCTACATGGAGAGTTGAAGGAGGAAATATACATGACTCAGCCAGATGGATTTCAGGTTCCTGGTAAAGAGGACTATGTTTGCAAGTTGAAGAAGTCCTTGTATGGGCTAAAGCAGTCTCTGAGATAGTGGTACAAAAGGTTCGACAACTATATGATAGATATTGGCTACAACAGAAGTCCATATGATTGTTGTGTTTACTACAACATGTCAGCAAACATTTCTTTGATTTACTTGGTCCTGTATGTAGATGATATGTTGATACCTGCGAAGGACAAGTCTAATATCCAAAAGTTGAAGGATCTTCTCAGTGCTGAGTTTGATATAAAGGATTTGGGTGCAGCCCGGAAAATTCTGGAAATGAAGATCTATAGGGATCTAAGCAGTTTGAAGCTCTTCTTGTCACAGAAGGGCTACATTCAGAAAAATTTATCAAGGTTTGGCATGTCTACAGAAAAGCCTATAGATACTCCAGTGCTGCAAATGCACATTTGTATGTTGTCTTTTCACCTAAATCAGCTGAGGAGAAGGAGTACATGTCTCGAGTTCCCTATGCTAGTGCAGTATGAAGCTTGATGTATGCAATGGTCTACACTAGACCTGATCTTGCACAGTCTGTTAGTGTTGTTAACAGGTTTATGAGTGAGCCTGGCAAAGAGCATTGGCAAGCTGTGAAGAGGATTTTTCGGTACCTCAAAGGTACGTCTGATGTTGGTCTCATTTATGGAGGTGATACAGAGTGTTTGGTGATAGGGTTTTCAGACTCCGACTATGCTGGAGATGTTGACAGTAGAAGATCTATGACTGGTTATGTTTTCACTCTTGGTGGTTCAGTTGTCAGTTGGAAAGCTACTTTGCAGCCTACAGTGACTTTGTCGACTACAGAAGCAGAGTACATGACATTAACAGAAACAGCCAAGGGGGGAATCTGGTTGAAAGAATTGATCAGCGATCTGGGTCTATATCAGGATCAGGCCATAGTTCATCATGAGATGACTAAGCACATTGATGTGAGGTATCATTTTCTGAGAAGTGAGAAGAGAATCAAGGTGAACAAAGTGGGTACTGTTGATAACCCAACTGATATGTTCACAATGCCGGTTCCACACAGCAAGTTCCAACACTGTTTGGACTTGCTCAATGTTATGAGTTGTTGATTGCCCCTTGAGGGCAAAATCTGGGGCAGAATGAGTCTAGTACATATTTCACTATAGTGGTGCATCTGGTACATCTGTTATTTGTGAGAGGATTCAAGTCAAGGTGGAGATTTGTTGAAATATGTCTTGAATCCGGACATATTAGGTTTATACCGTGTTTAGGAATCCTTTTCATTTTCTGTTTGGAAAACCTTTTCCTTTTTTGTTTGAAAAACCTTTTCTTAGTCTGTGTAAGGGGTACTCTATATAAACTTCATAAGTCATAACCTAATAAGCTATCTGAAATACAATCCAGAGAAATCCCAAAAATTGTATTCCTCAAGATCAATAAAACTTCTCTCTTCTGCCCGTGGACGTAGCTAACACATTGTTAGTGAACCACGTTAAATCGATTGTTTCCTTTACATTCATTATTATTCTTTCTTCTGTTTAATTGCTTCCGCTATAACACAGGAGACTGCAGTGTTTGCTTCGAAGTCAAGACGATGTAAAACCTATCATGAAGACCGCAATATTCGTTCTCAGAGTCGAGCGGTATAAATCCAATCATGAGACCGCAATGTTTGTCCCAAATGGTCAAGACGATATAAAACCGGTCAGGAGACCACATTGTTTGTCCTCAAAATCGAAGCGACGTAAATTCGGTCAGGAGATCGCAATATTCGCTCAAAGAGTCCAGACGATATAAATTCGATCAGGAGACCGCAATGTTTGCTTCCAAGAGTCATAACGGTGTAAATACGGTATATTCGTTCTCAAAGTCAAGGCAATGTAAAACCGGTCAAGAGGCCGCATTGTTAGTCCCAAAGGGTCAAAACGATGTAAAACCGGTCAGGGAGACTACAATATTCGTTCTCAAAGTCAAGGCGACGTAAAACTGCAAAGAGATGATATTTTATTATAATAGTCATGTTTTTTATGGAACCAATCTTTCATGTTATGTTGTATTATATGTTCTATATAACATTCCATCATTTTTCTATAACAACCAAAAAATATTGAAATAAAGTACACTATTATAAAGAAGTTTGACTGTACTCTATTTTAAATGGACTATTCCATTCACTTCAAAATAAGTGGTATTTTACCTTTTTATGTTGTTTCAAAATAAAAGGTGTTTTACATAATCAAGAAAGAATTGATTTTTTCTTTCAAAATTAACCTTATTTAATGCTTAGCTACATATTGTTGTTAATGCTTCGTTAAACATTCATCAAGTTGAAGTTTTAATCATAATGCTTCGTTAAATGCTCATCAGGCTGAATCTTGTTAATGCTTTGTTAAAGAGTAGTCACCTAATATCCAAATATCAATACTCATTTATGTCAACCTAGAAGGAGATAAATATTGATTAAGCGTAAGTTGCTAAAAATATTTTGATTAAGCGTAAGTTGCTAAAAATATTTCTTACTTTTTACCATTATTCCTTCTTGAAGGAAAAAAAAGGACAGTTGGATGCACTAAGGTCTCGCAATGCGCGAGGTCCGGGGAAGGACCGGACCACAAGGGTCTATTGTACGCACACTTACCTCATATAAAGCACCAGAGATTTATATGCGAGTAGAAAATATAAGAACTTCTAGTAATTTTTTTAATTTTATATAATATTGGCTAAAGATGAATTTGAAATTTTGAATGGAGAAACATGATTAGTAAGAATGTTGGAAATTTGCCTTTGGTGGAGATTGAGTCCGCTCATCTTCAATGACTTAAACATCATGATTCCACATGTTGGAGATCCTGGTTCTTCACACGTGCATAATCTACTAAGTGAGTAGATGACCGTAGAGACAAGAATCGTCAAATTCCATTGAGAAATGAAAGAGATATTGGTCCGCAAAGTTAGGTGTTTGAGACATGAAAGAGTGGTGTGAGACAAATCTACCACATCGATGGGAAAGGAAGAATTGTTCATAATATAAACCTCAAAACTGAATAAGGGATTGGGACCCCAAGGGGTAACCCATGTGTTTGAAGGAGGGAGGACCTAGGTGTGCTTGAGTTCAAAACTAACCCCACACGCGCACCACCCGGGTCGCGGATTGTTGGGTTGATATTATCCTATTGAACCCCAAACTTAAATTTATTTACAGTTTGATCCTCAAGTTTCAAAGTCGAGTTGGCGAGGATCAGCGGCTCATGACCAAAGATCACGCGCTAAATGTCCAAAGAAAATTCCGAATCGGAATATCATGGAATTGATGGCCATTACTTGCTGAAACGTTTGTCACTTATGCTACAACGTTTTTGGCCATTATGGTGTCCATTAACATCCCTCTTAACACCCATTAACACCTCTCCTCATCCTCTAAACTATATAATCTTGCCTTATTTTCAGATTTGAGAGACACAAGATATAACACAAAAACAGTGAGGAAAACCACTACAAAGAACAACTTCTTCTTTCCTATTCTTTAGCAATCGTTTCGTGTTTGTTTTCTTCGTCGGGATCACTTCTGTTTGTCTCTGTTCTTTTACCTTGGAGACAAGTTGCAATTCATCCGTACAAAGCATATATACGGGCAATATTGTCTTAAGGGAAGGTTGATAAATCAATCGACTCAGCAACCTAGATTTAGTGTCTATTGGTTGCAGGTTAACAAGATTCAAGGAGCTTGCTGAAACTGAAACGTAGATCCAAAGCGAAAGATTCAAGACGAATTTCAAGACCACAAAACATAATTGTTGTCTCAATTCTTGTTGGCATCAAGTTTATTGTCACACATAATTGATCATCCTTTCCTAGCACTTGTAATAGTAGTATACTATTTTCCATACATCAAAAGGAGTTTAGACTCACAAAAAATTCATATAACCAACCTCAATTTGTTAGGGTCAAGGCGTAATTGTTGTTTTATACTGCACCCACTATTTATGAAAGTAATAAATATTCTATGGCTACAGGTTCTTGAACAAAGAGTTCAGACTTTAGAGCGAGAATTAGATAATGCTATTTCTGCTGCTGCTCATGCACGGACTGAAAAAAGACAGGCTGAGGCAGCTCAGAAAGCTGGTGAACTACGTGCACAAGAGGTTACAAGAGAGCTTGAAAATACCACATGTACTTCTGACTACTTTACAACTTCAGCTATATGAATTATGTTGTTCAAATCAATTTTGTTTTATGGGCTTCTGCAGTAGTGAATATCTGCTTGTATAATAATTACTAATTATTATAACCTCACCTACTAGATTGAGATGAACTCAAGTACCAATTATATTGCCTAATCATGGACCTCGTAGTCTCTGATACTCTTTTATTCTATTTTTCCATTTTTTTCTTTTTCAGAAATCAAAAGTCCCACTCCCACTCCCTCCCACACTTAAGGACAAGTAAGAAGAATTTTGCTCAATGTTCTATTTGGGCTACTATCAAGATCCCCTTTTCGTTTCAAAGTCACTAGAGCTGATTTGCTCATCTTCTTTATCGTTTTGTTTTGGCGTAGAGGGTGGGCTCTAGAGGAAAAAAGTAACGTAGAGCTCTTTTGGCAGGCGCAGTTGAATTTAAAAATATATAACAAACTATTTAAAAATATTAGTTGTCAAAACATGCTAAAATCATATAACAAAATCAGTGTCCAACTAAACGTATAACTTCAGGATACACCGGAAGCATGGCAAAGTAAATGCAAACCTTAATACACGGTGAAATTGCACAATGTAAAACACTAACCACATCTCAGGTAATAACAGCAAAACAGAGATGCTGCATAGAATCGGCAGACAACCTCCACTCCTTATGACCCACATTTACACTACAGAACAATAATATTCAGCACTTGTACCTCAACGGAGCAATGCCTAAATATTATGTCTATGCTTAATACCAAACAGCGTGAGATGCAAAAGAAAATCATGATTTGTCCTGCAATGCACTAAGCCTTCAGCAGAGATGGAAAGTACTAACCTTATCTATATTAACTACTCCAGAGCCCCACATAAAGCCTATTAGACTAACGGGGTAGTATAGGGATTCAACGAACAAGTACTCATTGGTTTGCAAGGTTTTTTAGAAGTTATCTATAATAACCTTGACACAGATGCGCAATGGGTATAAACACAACCCCAGAAAAAAATGTGCTTAAGCTAATCACAACAAAAAAGACCATCAGCTACATAAAGGATAACGTCAGATCGGTTGAAGAGGTTCTGAAAAATCTGGTGCGCCCCGAAGCTAAATGGATGTGCAACGGACAATAAACCTCAGCTACAATCACAATCCGCGAGCAAGAAAATGTCAACACAAGCACCACGACCAGACGTGATCATCTGGCTGGAAAAGGTAACAATATTTCTCGATTGTTATGCATGTTGGGGGCAGAATAGACCACATGAGATATTCACCCTATTCAGGAGTCGGCACGTCGGACAACAAGCATCAGCTTTGACAATAGGACACCTCACTAGCAGCACCAGGCACAGAGGTAGATTCATCTTCTGTCCACAGCCTACATACCCAGCCGCACCCCATCCCGTTTCAGAGACAATTTATAAGCACCAAACTTCACAAAAGAAAATAAAGGTAAAAGCTAGAAACACATGTTTAATGCTTTGGTAAAACTACTCCTTGGATGAAGCTTATTTATATATTTACTAAAAGATCATGAGCTCCTTTTTTATGGATGAAAAACATGATACGACTTATGAGCTCTTGTCCGGAGAAAAAGGCTTACCCAATGCATTTTATACACAGGTGCGCACACTCCAGCCAGCATCTGCTGTTCATGCATTGCAAGTACATTAACTACAAACAGCATCGGAAGCTGCATATCAACAGCTAACCAACAGCACTGACAATCAACACATCATCTACCAATCAGCCTCGTCAAATTTCACGAGCTAACTATAAGCTACTACGACTGTTGAAAGCCACGTCATCACCATCGTCTGACATCAACCTCACCAACCTTCTCTCGATCATAACTATAAAACCCAGCACGAGTTTGGTTACAAAGTTAGTACACCCCTAGGAAGCAGACATCGTCTTATAGTGGGAAGTACAGCAGTAGGAAGGAAATAGAGAAGCAACAGTTTTATGCATACCACAAAAGTGTTCTAAGAGGATACCATCAATATAGTCATCACTCATAACATAAGCTCCCAATCTAGTACCATAACATTGAAAATTTAAATTAGCAAAAGCATGCACTACGTAGAGCACAGAAACATTAAACACCAGGAGACATGTCCTACCAAAATGTCAGGTAATACTCTGCCTAGATATTGCATCACAGTTTGTGTTCTAACACATTCAGAAGACAGCTAAAGTTGATACACTTCATCTGCCGGTTCTCATATTATACCACCACCAGAAAATTACTCCTGAAAAGTTGAAAAAGAACAGTGCATAAATGACCCAGCAAATAGATTTAAACAGAAAATGAGATCCATCAGATCAAAGCTCGGGGTATCACCTCATCAGCACGAGGAGAAGGACTTCGTGAATCCATTGCTCGACCTGGAGGGGAACGGCTTTGAGGACTTGGAGAGCGCTCATTGGGAATGTGCCTATCAGGAGTTCCTTTTTTGGGTGATATGCTTCCACGAGGAGACTCTTTCTTGTGATGACTTGGGCTACGCCGAGCTGGGGAGGCACTGCAATAAATTTCCCAATAACTGTTTGATATAATGCAAAAACAAGATAATACAGGCCGTATATAATGCAAAGACAAGCTAATACATGTCGAATACAATAGATCGAGTGAAAACCTGTCATATGATGGACTCCGCCTTTGGTGCTTCTTGTCACGTCCCCTACTACGGCCTCGATCATAGTCTGGGCTTATGCTGCGGCTCCTACTTCGATAGCGAGAATCCCACTCTCTCCGCCTATACCTATCACGCTCATAGCGATCAACGCTTCTGCTCCTGTTTCTCCTGTGTTCTCTGTCTCTATGATAGTCATCGCGGTATCTGTTCAATGTGAAAACAATCAAATTCATCAACCCAAGATCAATCACCAGATGTACACTAAATGAAGAAGTTGTTGGACCCAAGAACATTTCTGCAACTAAGAACCAATCTGGATGTAACCTATAGACAAGCATTCCTCCGTACAGTTCCACGTGAGTTGTCTTAGCAAGAGTGAACTGCCTAATTTTAAACTCTGTTTGCCTTCAATATCTAGAGTTTCTTACTCGCCACATGGTCCATATGACTTTTAGACATCTGCTACTCCAGAAATATCTCAGCTCTTAAAACACACGCTTCCCCCACAGAAAATGTGATACCAAATGAAAATAAAAGTAGAAACAGTGATGAAAAAATGCATATGATAACCAAACCGGAGAAAAACATCTTGAAAGGTTTTACACTTCACGCTAATTTCAGCAAAATTGTTGAAATTAAAATACTGCAGCACACCACCAATATAAAAACCTAGTATGATTAGTTCCACTGTTGCTACTTTGTATTTAGACATGCAAATTTATGAATCATATTTGAGGTAAAAAAAAAATCACAAAAAAAAGTTGCTAGTACATTATACTTGCAAGATCTCTAAAGCTGGAAGGAACAGAAGTCAGGTACTATCATACTCAGAATAGAGAATACAATATCTTAAATTTGCGGATTTTTATTAGATCTCATATGAAGTAATATATATCCCTCCTCCTCTTCACCTCCTTTTCCTGGGAAAGGTTCCTCTTTCCCTCCATTATCTTCCTCTTGCTCGTCACTGAGCTCTACAACCATCAAAGGGTTGAAAAGATTTGCTAATCACAGAAGCATACAGCCACAAATTAGCAAAGAAACTAGAATAACTGAGAGTAAGCAATGGACGGTAATAACTCAATAAGAGTGACTTGCTATCAAAACATGTCGGAAGCACTTGGACAACTCCAACTCAACCAGATGAATGACGATTCTCTGCAAATTCAGTTTATGTAAGGAGTAATACCAAATGAGATTCAACCTTACTAAGTAACTATGCAATCTCAGCTTAGAAGAAATTAAACACAAAACACCACTAGCTCGCTATCAAAGGAAGTTTGTGAAAATGTGTGTTACTAATCCCCCCCCCCCCCACAACTACTTCAGTTTTTCCTCTATACATTGAGAAACTATACCCAGGTCCAGAGAGTGCCAATTCTGTCTGTCAGAATTTTCTCTTTCACGTATTGATCTTTGGTTACTAGTCTACCTGATGAATAGTCATGCTTGCTTACAGCATAGCTGCCTTCTCGTTCCCCACGTAACATGTAAGAGTAACTGGGCATCATGAGGATAAAATTTTAGCCCCGTTTTCTTTTATCTTTTCTTTTACACTATACTAGCTACGAAAGCAAAGAGAAGAAGTTGGCGAATACTGACAAGGCTCATCCACTTGAGTTAGTCAGTGACAATTTGGCCTTACACTTGGTAATTGTCCTAAACGTCTTGGCACGTCAACTGAAGGAGTCAACACAGGAAAGCAGCAAAGGGCAAGGTCCAAAATAATTTGAAAAGATGATCACCATGCAAACAGTAGCATGAGGTGAAAATCCAGTAACATGGCAAATATCTATATAAATTCACAGTAGGTTTAAATAACAGCATAAGATTAATTGGAAATGGTGACCTTCTATGAGGGCTTCTACTTCTCGAGCTTCCTTTGACTCCTGAAACCTTCTCAATGATCCTCCCTTGGTGACTGAGATCAACCAAAGCATAAGATCAGAAACTAAGAAAAGAGCCCATAAAGCACACGTATAATGTACTGGCAAAATGACCCAATTACTCACATTCGTTCTGCATTTGGCCCATATTTGGCAAATTGAACAGCCATTTCCCGTCCATCAACCACTCTTCCTGCCAAAAAATCCATAGTCACAATCATTTGAGAAATGTATCTCTAAATCTATTCAGCAAGAGAAAAAATGCAATCAAAACATAATATGCTGCTAGCGTTGAGATTTACTGGAGCAACCGACTCTCTTTGGAGTCACTTTGTGCACCATTGTTTGAAGCGCTAATTCCTCTAAAATTAGCATGGCTTCACTAAAGAAGCCTTACCCACATTTTCCCTCACTTTAAGCAACAAACTGTGGTTTTTAACAAATAAAAATGTTGTTGCAATCTAACACATTCTACGTTACACCTGATAAGTACCTCGTTTCAGGAGTGGAAAAAGAGAGTAGTGTACTCGCACACATTCAGAATGTTGGGAAATTTAACATACGAGATAATAAGTTATCTACTTTTCTAACGCAAAAAGAGGAAATTAGCCAAAATAAACCCTGTCTATTAACAACTTCAATCTCTATCAATCTCACCAAGCCCACCCCCCTATCTAACTGCATCCCTAGATCTGCATCCACCAAGTAATTAAGCCGTGTTATTGGAAACAAGCAGTTTTATCAGTTCACTTGCTGAGAGGTCGATGTGTGGTTAAACGCCAATAGACCCAATAAATCGGAAGTCCTAACCAGGGTTGGCGCCAAACAGGGGTAGTACCAGAAGGTAAATTGGAATAGCCAGTCCATCCAGCTGTCAGGCAAGTGATTTGAGGTTTCATCTGAAATCACGTTAGATTTACAATTCATAGGGTTGGATCTTCTTTCAAGCAATGCCACATTTACCGAGGACTAGATTGTTTAAAGTGCATCAAAACAACCCTATGTGATGGCAGAGTGATTGACAAAATAAACTCGAAATGCAGAACTAAGTGAATCGTGTAAGCTGCTATGGAAAGTAAAAACCTAGGTAGTTTCAAGCTTAAGAGATTATATTTTCTCAGTTCAGATTCAGATTCACCACCACCTTCGTATTTAAGTGTACAAACCTAAGTGACTGACACATTAAATGTTGCACATCAAATGAAACCGGAACAAATGGCCATTAGAATATAAGATATAGTAGTGCTTGCAGTTTTTCACTCTGGATGTTATAACAGTTATATTTTCCTTTATGTTGACAATTTTATATCTTGTCACCCTCGCGACAATTTTCCACCCATCATCAACAACATCACAACTGAAAGAGTCTGCTAGCTCATAATCTAAACTATATCCATTAAGATCAGTTTGACCTATCCTTTCTCTTTTGCTCAGTTATATGACCCAACTAGTTAAGTCAACAATAGACGCCTCCAACTTGCATACAACAGGATTAAGAATATGCAAAGCACAATTTCAAAGAAAAAAAGTTGGTGAACTACCATCCAGCCTATCTACAGCCTTCTGTGCTTCGTCTGCGTAGTTGTAACGAACAAATGCAAACCCGCGTGACTCACCAGTCCTGTTACAAGACAAGCATAAATATAGATCAGTGACAACGAGAGTTTAAAAAACATTCAGACATGCACATGCACTTAGTCGCACAGAACTTTTGAAAGACAATAAGTAATTCTTGTGTGTTGCAATTCTTTTAGTTTCCACAATGTGTCACAACATCAGGTAAAAATTGCAGATCAATACACTGCAATATAATATTTTGAGATTTAAGATCGTTCATTATTTTATGCCCATCAAAGAAATGCTAAGAAAAACAACTTTGTACATGCATATCTTTCCCTCTTCTTTATAAGAATACACAGTTAAAGTCATCACATAAAGCTAATAAATGAAGATCTTTGAAACGTGTGGTCCAAAACAAATCTTAAATATTTGGGTATCTCATAAAGCTAAATTGTTTCTAAATATAGAAAGGTGTAAATTTTTTTGGGACAAAATAATAAGGAAAGTAGGACAATCTTTTTAGATTCTTCGGATGAGCTGTCCTAAAAAGAGCAGAATAAATAGTTTAGAGAGTATATACCTAACAAATTCCGGATCCATGTCTAGTTGATTGATAATTATGTTTATGAAAATAACGTTACAGAATATATAACTTTTTTTGTTTTATTTTCCTTCTTTTTTCTAGGAATAGGGACGCACATAAATTAAGAGAAAAGGCAAATAGAGGTTTAAGAAGCGAACCTTCTGTCACGAGGAATGAAGATATCGACAACCTTCCCGTACTTGTCGAAAAGAGGAAAGAGATCATCTGCTGTGGTACCTGTTACAACAAAGCAAACATAATCAAAACAATCGGAACGGAAAAAAATCATATCAATTGGAGAAAAGCTTACGGAAAGTGATGTTGAGGACGAGGAGAGAATAAGTATCACTGATGTCCGGTGGTCCAGTTCTTCCAAAGAGCGACATTTTCTCCGGCGATCGATCGATCTGTAGAGTTTCGTCACCCTTTTCGCCTTAGGAGATATAGAAATAGGTTTTGGAGCGTTCAAGAACCTTCTTGAAGTAGCCACAAATAAATAGTACTATTTGACAGAAAAGATCACTCCATTTCACCAAAGCGCCCTTCTTGTTTCTCTTTTGACAAATGGACCACACTTGTTCCCATATGATGAAACCTGACCCCTCTAGTTTCCTCAACGGTGTAAATATATTACATTTACACACAACTTGATTCATTTTTTGCATGGATTTCCTTCAAACGCACTGGTTTTAAATTTTTGGCATTTATATTCGTGGTCTTTAATTTTTATCTTTACTGTTTATTTTATAAAAATATCTATGTTTATTTCGCAAGACATAGTCTCTATAATATTTTTCTCTTCGGAAATTGAAATTTTGCCTCACGCGACATAAATTATGGAATTAAGTTATGCGACATAGTTTTATAGTAATTTTTTAGATTATATTGAGTGTTGGAAATTATGTTTTATCCGACATAATTTGTGTGAATGTTATGATACATGTGTTGAAGTTAAACGTTAATTATGTTTTGAGAAGTTCTAATTATACCGCGTAAAAAAATAACGACAAATTTGAAGGACAAAAATGAAAGACCACCCCAAATAACCCAATTTGATTTGGTTACATCATACACGTATCGTTTTGTCATTGCGAGAGAGAAAACGCACAAAACAATCAAAACAATACCTTGTATTTGGGCTTTGACACATTTTCATCTTTTATGGATCATGTGTATACTAATGATTCCCCATACCCCACGTGGTGGGATTTTACTAAGTCTGTTGTTGTTGTTGTGTATAGGGTTGCACAAAAGGTCAAAATCAGACCGGACCGAGGACCAAAAAATTAAAATATTCGGACCGATAAATTCGATCCGGTCCAGGTCATTTTTGGTCCGGTCCGGGTAAATGGATCGAATGGACCGATTTTATTATAATTATATATTTTTAGTATTTTTATTTAATATAAATTTTTTTATTAGTATTTTTATTTAATTCAATAAAAATACTCGATAACACCCCCAGTCAGCCCCCAGCCAGCCCCAGACAGGTTAGACGTATTGACATATCAAATATAGGTTGTAAATTAGTGAAACTTTAAATTGTTATACCCCGTATTTCCAGGGTATGTACGTGAGGACGTACGTAGAAATTTGAGCCTTAAAGTTAGGCAAGGTTCGAAATTGTACATAACTACCAAAAGGAGTCGTTTTTCGACGAAACGTTTCCACAGCTTTCGTAGGGAAAATTCCGGCTATGTCAATAATATTTTTTGCGAATTTTTCCGAGAGACGTAACATTTTGGACCAACGGGAGGGTGACATGTCACACCTCACATCAGCTCGAGTCGACTGCAGCGGACGAAAGGGGCCGGCGGTTAGGTAGGATATTTTTGTGCGTGGTGTGGTAGATGGATAAGGTACACACGTGGAATCCTAGCCCTACACTTGCCTAACACTGGATTAATCTTGGCCATGGTTGACCATTTCTTGACCTATAAATACCCCTTCGGAAGACTTCTTCATCCTAAAATCTTCCTAAGTTTTGAAGAATCCTCCTCTCCTCTTGCTTGTTCTCGCCCAAACACCACCCTTCTCCCTCTCAAGGCCCTACCAACCCCTTGCTTTGTGGTGCCACTAGCCATGAGTACCCCCTAGCCTAGTTGTTTTCAGATAATACTCATTTTGTGGTATAGAAATACTCTCCTAGTATTGTTATAATGCCCAAATACTTTAGCCCATATACCTTGTAGTACTTTCCAAAGTACTTTTATACAAAAGCCCGAAAATACTATTATACTTCCTTCACTACAAAAACGAAACCCTAAGGAAAACCTTCATAGTCGGTTGAAGTGTTAAGTAAGTTGGTTAGAACTTCTGGGTTGGTTGGAGCGGGTTGAGCGCACTGAGGTGAGCTAAACCTTGCTCAGATCGACATATAAACTCGGATAATTTTGGGCTTATCGAGGTAAACATTCTCGACCTTCAGTAATTGGAAATTACATGTTGTAGAGTATATAGTTAAGTATACTATATATGTAATCAACATAGTTGTGCGGCAATGTCTTTTGACTTAAGCTCGAATAATACTTACGGCAATGTCTTGCGACTTAAGCTGAATTTTAAGAAGTGAATCGAATCAGAATTACATAGATCAGACATGCAGATTGCGTAGTATTATCGCGAGTAGAATTGTACACGCCCGGCCGACGCAAACCCCGTTGGCTTGTAGCTACCGATAGAGAGAGATTTACGCTGCATGTGGGAGGTGCCGAATTTTCTCGTAAGATATTCTACATCGAGATCTAAGATGTTAATAGCGCCATGGCCTCAGTAGGTTGAAATACTACGCGTGGCGTGATCTACTGGCTTGGCGCGAGCCGACGGTTTGAGGTACTGAGCGCTTTGCTATTAGTCGAATCGTCGCGAGGTATGTGAACCTCTTCCTATCCGTCTAGCATGATATGTGTATAACTATGTAGTACGGTAGACGCATACGTGTTTAATGTATTTGATTGGTTTGAAACATAAAAGTGTTATAACGGCTTTATGGGAAGTCGTTATAACAACTTTACGTAGGTAAGAAAATGCTTTGTGGTTTCAAAGTGGTAACCGATTTGACTAATAACGGATTTGATGTGTAGTAATAAAGAACTTGAAGTGTTTCAAAAGACCTTTTTGAAAGAAGAGTAATACTGGCTTTGAAAACATAAGAGTTGTACTAGCTTTATGGGAAGTTAGGTATAACGTCTTAAGAGTGATAAAAAGAATGGTTTCTTGATTTTTGAAGATAAGAGACTTGACTTAATGGTATTGATATGAATTTTGTTAAAGTGTGAAACCTCATTCGTGAGTAATGAGTACTGGTTTTAAAAGGAATAATGTTTTACCGATTTCTAAATCGAATGAGTATCGACAAACCACCGCAGCTAATAAAGGAAAATGTATTGAATAATGAAGTATGGTATTAAAACCAGAGAAACCTCCATCCGCATGAAGCTAAGACGACAAAATGATATTACATTTCCTAGATCATGGTCGCTTAATAAGATTGATTATAAACAAGAATAACCTACTCACATATAAGACATATGTTTCTCAAAACGTTTAAAGGAGAATTATGTTTTAAAGGATTAAAACTATGAACTACGAAACCTTTTCTAAAATGAGAAACTTCAGCATTTGAAATTAGGCAAACTTGAACGTCTGGAAAATAAGGTTGTTACTTGATTTTACAAAGGAAAGCATTTTGGTACTTAACAATGTTAGTCACTCTATTTTTATACTACGGGTATCGGGTGACCTTTGTAAAAGAAATGGATCTTTAAAAGGAATTTAACGACGAGTACTTTAGTGGTTAAAACCCGACTTTGGCATAAAATGAAAGTACTTTGAGTGGTGTATAACTTGCCTACGCTTGTTGTTGTGAAACTTGCCTATGCTTGTTGTGATAGCCTTTGTTGTATTTCGCACTTCGCGTCTCGATGGAGGCCTTGATTTGTTATGAACGATTCTACACCGAGTCCCACGAGACGGGCGAGACACGATTTCATTTGATTATACACCGAGTCCCACGAGACGGGCGGGGACACGTATTCCATCCGATTATACACCGAGTCCCACGACGGGCAGGACACGATTTCATCCGATTATACACCGAGTCCCACGACGGGCGTGGACACGTATTCCATCCGATTATACACCGAGTCCCACGACGGGCGGTGACACGTATTCCATCCGATTATACACCGAGTCCCACGAGATGGGCGGACACGATTTCATCCGATTATACACCGAGTCCCACGGACGGGCCGACACGATTTCATCCGTTATCATACATGTCTCCCGCTTTATATGTACTATTATGATTTCATTTACGCCTTTTACGCTTCACATACTTGGTACTCAGATCGACCTCCTTCGGCCGTGATTCACGCCGCAGTGGAAGTACATCGGCCATGGATCCTCGCCATGGATCACGATTCGCGTGTCGAAGCCCCATTTCTTGGAGGCTTATCTTTTGGTATGTTACTCGAGTCCAGAGATTCTTATACATTCGTGGTATGGCGGGGCCCCGTCCCGCCATAGCCTGTAAAAATCTTAGAGGTCCAGAGTACTGCCAAGTGTGGTTTGTAAAAGATAATCGTCGTATTTATGTATATACGATGGCGCAAATCGCTTTGGTTGGCCTGCTTATTTATCTTGTCTCTTAATTCATGTTCATGTTTTTATTTCCACGATTTTCTCTCGATGTTGTATCACCAGGGTGCCCGGTAAGACACCAACACGCCCGGTTCGTAGTGACAAAAGTGGTATCGAGCGCTTAGTCCTCGGAAAGTGTCTACGCACCGTGTCAGTAGAGTCTTGATTATCGGTGTGTTGGCACCACATCTATAATCGTGAGGCTATAGGACATTTAGGATTGATTTCCATTCTTCTCATTCCGAGATCGTGCCCAGAGCCGTGTGATAAGTTGGACCCTCCGACGTATTCCTTTCCTTTACCGCTATGCCTCCGCGTAGTGCAACCTGTGCCCGTATGGGCAAGACAATCGAGGAGTCAAGTGAGATACTGAGAGAGTACGAGGCGCAGCCCGATGCCGAGACAAGCTTCCGACGGCGAAGTTTCGCGACGCCACAAAGACCAAAGAAGTTTAGAGCCACAAAGAGGTCGCCGAGACTACAAGACTGAGCCTCCGGTCCCACACCGGAGCAGATGAGATGGGGTACAAGAGATGGCGCCATCGCCGGTCGTGGCCGATATATGGCGATAGGCCGACGCAGCAGCCCAAAGAAGCACCCGTAGTTCACCCCGAGCGACAGCTGAGGCTACGGACTTTCCGAGTCAGAGCCCGCCATGTTCTATGGATCGAGCCGAGGATGACCTCGTGAGTTTATCCGACAAAATGACGGATCACGAGTGATCGTAGTCTCGAGGCGAGTCGGTGGTATTGGTTCGCATCACCGCGTGATCTCGCAGCTGATCGTTTGATTCGTGGGAGTTGTCGGGAAGAGCATGACTTCCACCGTATGGACGAAGTTCTCAAGGGCTTTTCTTGCACATTTCTTGCCCCACAAACGGCGAGGGGCTCGGCCGACAAATTTTTGACGCTGAGGCGGCGCGACGGTTAGAGAGTACAACGTGAGTTCGACTCATTAGCTCGGTATGTTCCCGCCGGTAGCCGATATGGAGGATGAGTACACCGCTACGCCACCGGCCGGATGATTACTTGGCGAGGCTTGTGCGGTGTAGCTCTTCACCGCACGACATTGCCCGCACGCAAGCTCACGACCAGATGCGAGGCACGAGAGGTCGACGGAATGACCGAGATCGCAGAAGAGGCCGAACGCAGGTCCTTTGGTAACTTTCGAGGCGACCGCCTCAAAGAATAGCCTAGTTATGTACCTCCACCAAGACAGAGTGGTCCCCACCGCCGTGACGCTCGTGGTATTCGAGCCGATCGAGCTCCGTGGCTTCGTTCACAGATATACGGTTTCTAGCCACGTTCAGTTTTCTCGGTGTACAGACGATGTGGGCGACGCCATCCCGGAATGTCGCTTTTTATCGGGTGCTTGTTTTTCCGCGCGGCCGTGGCCATATGACGAGGAACCGCCCCTAGAGGAAGGATGCAAACAATGACTCACCACGGCTCAATGGCGTGTTCATCGCTTTCTACAATGCATACTGCAGGCGTGCTTATGATTAGAGTGAGCGGTAGATTCGTGTATATCTTTAACCTCTAGAGATTTGTATGCATGATATAATGACCTTCTTATCAGGTGCTACGTTCGGATAAATACATGTTGGTTATGAGTTAGAAAGCATGGTTAGTTGAAAGGATATGTATGGGGCATGGAAAGTGTGAACCTTAGAATATTTCGTGTTGAGACCTAGAGGTGCGTCATCTTGAATAAAAGATTTTACTGTTAGTCTTTGTTGAAATACTTGGTTTGCGTATAAATGTGTTCCGATAATTCCTTGGGTAGTGTAAAATGGAAGTGGTAGCTTTCATGACTTGTATAAATAAGATTGTTCCGGACGGAAACAAGAGCGATGCGTTAAGTGGGTCGGGTTGGGGCCATGTTGCGCCAACCCGCTCGCTTCGGCGCTGGGTCACTGGTAGGTCCCGCCAGTGGTAGGGTCACGAGGGTGCTAGCCCAAGTTTAGTTGACCATCGATGAGTTCGCGGTGTGTTCGACCGTAGACGGTCGTGAAGGTCGGGAATGGCCTTAAGGAAGATTGAGGCTAGTAAGATAACCAAGTGGAGTGGTGACTCCAAGGTTTTGAAATCAAGCGATGATCAAGTGTGGTACGATACTAGAAGAGTTCGTGTTCGAGAAGAGTACGACGAGTAAGGGTAGAGGCGAGCATGTATTGCGAGCATAGATATGATCATTTCTTGTAAAGGGAAGGCGAAGGATGTATATTTTTGACCTCGTGGATCGCACGCATCCGGTACCATTTGTTGGGTCGCCGAGTGACACTAGAACCTCGCGCAAAGTGACAAAAGTTTGTGATGTTAGAGGTGTTCTCGTGGACTTGGATGTAAGTATTTGCGCGGTGTTTCGTGGCCAAAGCGCGGTGATTTGTTCTCGTAAATATAGTGAAGACTATCTTGCGCATGTTTATTTTGAGGCTTAGAAGGAACATTCGACGAATGTTTCTGAGGGGAGAATGTTATACCCCAGTATTTCCGGGGTATGTACGTGAGGACGTGCGAGAAATTTGAGCCTTAAAGTTAGGCAAGGTTCAAATTGTACATAACTACCAAAAGGAGTCGCCGACTAAACGCTTTCCACAGCTTTCGTAGGAAAATTCGCTATGTCAATAATATTGTTTGCGGATTTTTCCGAGAGACGTAACATTTTGGATCAACGGAGGGTGACATGTGTCACCTCACATCGGGCTCGAGTTGACGGCAGCGACGAAAGGGCCGGGCGGTTAGGTAGGATATTTTTGTGCAAGTGGTGTGGTAGATGGATAAGGTACACACGGTGGAATCCTAGCCCTACACTTGCCTAACACTGGATTAATTCGCCATTGGTCGCCATTTCTTGACCTATAAATACCCCTTCGAAGACTTCTTCATCCTAAAATCTTCCTAAGTTTGAAGAATCCTCCCTCTCCCTCTTGCTTGTTCTCGCCCAAACACCACCCCTCTCCCCTCTTGAAGGCCCTACGAACCCCTTGCCTTTGTGGTGCCCAGCCATGAGTACCCCCAGCCTAGTTGTTTTCGTATAATACCCATTTTTGTGGTATAGAAATACTCTCCTAGTATTGTTATAATGCCCAAATACTTTAGCCCATATACCTTGTAGTACTTTCCAAAGTACTTTTATACAAAAGCCCGTAAAATACTATTATACTTCCTCACCACAAAAACGAAACCCTAAGGAAAAACCTTCATAGTTGGTTGAAGTGTTAAGTAAGTTGGTTAGAACTTCTAAGGGTTGGTTGGAGCGGGTTGGAGCGCACGCAGTAGGAGCTAAACCTTGCTCAGATCGACATATAAACTCGGATAATTTTGGGCTTATCGAGGTAAACATTCTCGACCTTCGTTGTAATTGGAAATTACATGTTGTAGGAGTATATAGTTAAGTATACTATATATAGAATCAACATAGTTGCGGCAATGTCTTTTGACTTAAGCTCGAATAATACTTACGCAATGTCTTGCGACTTAAGCTCGAATTTTAAGAGTGAATCAATCAGTAATTACATAGATCAGACATGAGACTTGTGTAAGACATCGTGAGTAGAATTGTACACGCCCGGTTGGACGTGCAAACCCCCGTTGGCTTGGTAGCCTCGATAGAGAGAGATTTACGCCATGCGTGTGGAGAGCCAATTTTCTCGTAAGATATTCTACATTGAGATCTAAGATGTTAATAGCGCCAGGGCCTCAGAGGTTGAAATACTACGTGTGGCGTGGTCTACTTGGCTTGGTGTAGCCGACGGTTTGAGGTACTGAGCGCTATTAGTCAGAATCGTCGCGAGGTATGTGAACCTCTTCCTATCTGTTCTAGCATGATATGTGTATAACTATGTAGTACGGTAGACGCATACGTGTTTAATGTATTTGATTGGTTTGAAACATAAAGTGTTATAACGGCTTTATGGGAAGTTGGTTATAACAACTTTATGTAGGTAAGAAAATGCTTTGTGGTTTCAAAGTAAATCGATTTGACTAATAACGGATTTGATGTGTAGTAATAAAGAACTTGAAGTGTTTCAAAAGACCTTTTGAAAGAAGAGTAATACTTGGCTTTGAAAACATAAGAGTTGTACTAGCTTTATGGGAAGTTAGGTATAACGTCTTAAGAGTGATAAAAAGAATGGTTTCTTGATTTTTCAAGATAAGAGACTTGACTTAATGGTATTGATATGAATTTTGTTAAAAGTGTGAAACCTCATTCGTGAGTAATGAGTACTTGGTTTTAAAAGGAATAATGTTTCCGATTTCTAAATCGAATGAGTATCGACAAACCACCGCAGCGTTAATAAAGGAAAATGTATTGAATAATGAAGTATGGTATTAAAACCAAGTAGAAACCTCCATCCGCATGAAGCTAAGATGAGACAAAATGATATTACATTTCCTAGATCATGGTCGCTTAATAAGATTGATTATAAACAAGAATAACCTACTCACATATAAGACATATGTTTCTCAAAACGCTTAAAGGAGAATTATGTTTTAAAGGATTAAAACTATGAACTACGAAACCTTTTCTAAAATGAGAAACTTCAAAGATTTGAAATTAGGCAAACTTGAACGCCCGAAAATAAGGTTGTTACTTGATTTTACAAAGGAAAGCATTTTGGTACTTAACAATGTTAGTCACTCTATTTTTATACTACGGTATCGGGTGACCTTTGTAAAAGAAATGGATCTTTAAAAGGAATTTAACGACGTAGTACTTTTTAGGTTAAAACCCGACTTTGGCATAAAATGAAAGTACTTTGAGTGGTGTATAACTTGCCTACGCTTGTTGTTGTGAAACTTGCCTATGCTTGTTGTGATAGCCTTTGTTGTATTTCTCGCACTCCCGCCTCTCGATGGAGGCGGTTGATTTGTTATGAACGATTCTACACCGAGTCCCACGAGACGGGCGTGACACGATTTCATTTGATTATACACCGAGTCCCACGAGATGGGCGGACACGTATTCCATCCGATTATACACCGAGTCCCACGAGACGGGCGAGACACGTATTCCATCCGATTATACACCGAGTCCCACGAGACGGGCGAGGACACATATTCCATCCGATTATACACCGAGTCCCACGACGGGCGTGACACGTATTTCATCCGATTATACACCGAGTCCCACGGACGGGCCGACACGATTTCATCCGGTTATCATACATGTCTCGCTTTATATAGACTATTATGATTTCATTTACGCCTTTACGCTTTCACATACTTGGTACCCAGATCGACCTCCTTCGTGGCCGCGTTACGCCGCATGTGAGTACATCGGTTGTGGATCCTCGCCATAGGATCACAGCCATGTCGGGAAGCCCCATTTCTTCTGAGGCTTATCTTTTGGTATGTTACTCGAGTGCAGAGATTCTTATACATTCGTGGTATGGCGGGCCCCGTCCGTCATAGCTGTAAAAATCTTAAGTCCGTAGTAATCGCAAGTGTGGTTTGTAAAAAAGATAATTGTTCGGGTATTTATGTATATATGATGAAGACAACTGTTTTGGTTGGCATGTTTATTTATCTTGTCTCTTAATTCATGTTCATGTTTTTATTTCCGCTGATTTTCTCTGATGTTGTATCACTAGGGTGCCCGGGGTAAAGCACCAGTCACGGGCCCGGGTTCGGGTCGTGACATAAATGGTCATAACTTTGCGCTCGGACGTCCGTGTGATCTAATTTTTTTTTTGATTTCGCGTATTTTTTCGAGACGAAGCCATCCCAAACCGACTAAAATCCGTTTGCTTCAGCCGATTTCTGCAAAAACGTTCTTCTCGGCAATCAATTTCACTTTTCCCCAAATCGTTACGTTGTTTTCCCTTTTTAAAGTTAAATATCTCACGATATACAATAGATTTCAACGTTCAAATTTCGTGGTAATGTGTCCGAAAATGTCAATTTCAGTATTGGAAATTCAATTTTTTTTAAAAAAACCGGGCCCCGAAACACGATTAGGAATTTAGAAAATTAGGAATTATATATATTATATATTAGGAATTTAGAAAATTAGGAATTATATATATTATATATTAGGAATTTAGAAAATTAGGAATTATATATATTATATATTAATATATATATTTAAAATTCGATCCGGACCGGACCGAAAACCGAAAAAAATATTTCAAAGGATCGAAAAATTTGGTCCGGTCCGGTTCTGTCCAAGGTTTTTTTCCGGTCCGGTCCATTTTTTGTGCAGCCCTGGTTATGTATACTAATGATCCCCAATTATGCAAAATTGATCACACAGTCTCGAGTCTCGACAGACGATTTCCCTAAAACTCTGATGTAAAAAAAATCAGTATAAACATATTCAACTTTACTGGCTATAATAATTAATAACAATAGAAAATATATTTTTTCACCTCTAAATTTGCATCGAAGATTTATTTTATCAATTAAACTTTACTCACTCGCCGGTGCGATAACGCACTGTATCTCCTTCTTCTCTCCACCTCTTTTCCCCCTTCTTCTCTGTTTTCTGTTTCTGGGTTCGGTTCTGTTCCGGCGACCAGCGGCACCACGCAAGCCAGCCCCCACTCTCTCTTTTCCTTCTTTTTCTTCTCCCCCCTCCCTTTTCTTCTCTGCTTTCTGATTTCGTTCTCCGGTGGGTACCCTCTCGGCGAGCTGCACCCTATCTCGTCGAAACCCTAAAATAGACCCAGAAGTCGAGAATGCACAAACATATACATTGATTTTTGGTGGCGAACAATGATTTCTGGTGATTTTCGGTGGTGAACAATGAACTACGACAGTGAGCAAGGTTCTTCAGCAAGGTTTTCAGCGGCATTTCTAACGGCGGACATGTATTATCCACCTGGAGTTGGTATCTCCAGTGGCCGTATTTCATTATTTGTCTGTTACTCTACATGTTATTTTGCAATTAAAATACCTACTATATGCATCTATCCATGTGTTTAAATTTTGACGTTCCACTGTATTGATTCTTGTTTTTACGTTCTTGCATTCACTTTTCTTGTCTTTAGATATATCATTTTTGGCGTCTCATTTTTAGGTGTAAACATTTGATTAGTCCATTAGTCTATAACCGCTTTAGTGGTTATGGTGACTGATGATAGACTACGGTCATGTTCTCGGTCAGGGACGGGGGCGAAATTTAGGGGAAATGGGGTAAGGGAGGTGCTAGGTTGAGAGACTTTGACGGGGAGTCCATAGAGCTAGGTAAGATCCATAAGAAGAGGAGAAAATATAGTTTGTGTCCATAAGACCAAATGGGTAGTTCCTAAGGCTGAGGATGTTGACGATTATAAGTTATGATTCTGTCGAAATATAGAAATGGGGTAGACATTAGGTTAGGATGGTCAATGACAGGATGATGACGATTAAGTTGGTAGTCGATGGGTCAATTTTGAACATTATTAGTGCTTACGCGCTCATACGGGCTTGGACAAGGAGGGAATAAGCGTTTTTGGACGAAGTCGTGGGTAGTATACCACCCACAGAGAAGTTATTTGTAGGAGGGGATTTCAACTGACATATTGGGTCACTTTCGGGGGAGTTCACTAGAGTTTTTGGGATAGTGATAGTCAACTCGAGGTTCCTGAAGAAGGAGAAGCACTTGATGACTTTCAGTAGTTCGGTGGCTAAGACTCAGATAGAATTTTTGCTCCTTAGTAAGGTTGACAACGGTCAAGACTATAAGATTATTATGAAGAAGTATCTTACAACCCAGTATAAGTTTTTGGTGATGGTTGTGGAGATCAATATGGAGAAGATGATGAGAGTTGGAGATGACAGGTTAAGAATTAAATATGGGAGTTTGAACGAGGCTAGTGCAGAGGAGATGGGGGAGATGTTGATGGCCAAAGGGGCCTGGGAGTAGTGGGGATGCGACTGGTATGTGGGATAGGACAATCAATTGCATTCGTGCGGCAGCCAGAGAAGTGTTAGGAGTGTTACGGGCCATCGTGGTGGGCATCGAAGAGACTGACGGTGGAATTGTGAAGTTCGATAGAAGGTTGAAGCGAAAATAGCAGTGTATGCAAACTTGGTAGATAGCAAGGATGATGTAGAGAATTAGACGAAGGTAACGGTATAAGATAGCGAGAAAAGAGGCAAAAATCACACTAATAAATGGTTCTTTTGCTGTTGATCCAAGCAAAAAGATCCAATTCCCTTCCAAAGACATTGAAGCCACATCAACCTTGCAATCATCAGGTGTTTGATAATATTGGAAATACTTCTCTGCTTTCAGAATCCAACCTTTAGGATCTCCTCCCTCGTACTTCGCAAATTCCATTTTTGTGTGTGAACGCCGAGAAGTTTCTTGATGCCTCCAAGTGCTATCAACTTCACCCTCTTCTGGTATAACTTCAGATTTTCCTTGCTGACTATATTGTGCTTTTAATGTAGTCACAGCAGTAGTCAAAGGGTCTGTGGCTTCCAATTTCGCTGCTATAGTGGTCAAATCTGATCATTAGTCGATATGATGGGTTCGATGTTGGAAGCGTTGGCCCGTGTGTTAACCATGACAGATCTTACTGCTCTATACCAATAACAGGGACAGAGGTTCAGTAATGGGCAAATAGAACATTCTATCATTAAATGAAAGTGGGAGATCAGTCCTAATGATTCCAGAACCGGTATTGAATGCTGGATGGGTTGACTTAGCATTTAAAATTGAAAGGTTCAACAAATGCCAGTCAAAGCAGGAACAAGCAAGAGTTACTGAATCCAACTAGTCTTTCTCGAACGTAAACGTCAGTCGAGAAATCTCCGTACAACAGAGACTAAAAGCAAGAAAGGAAGCATTGAAATATCAGAAGTATATGGTAATCAAGAAGACGGGCTTCTGAAGAGATGTTTGGTTGGACAGTGTGAAGGAAAAACCCTACTCTAGCCGATATTAGGAGATGGTCTGCAGCCAACTTTTGGGAAAGTAAAACGAGATTTGAAATGTCGCCGGAAAACAAAGGTCGGAGAAGATGCTGTGAAAGACCCAATTGCATGCCGGGTAAAAGAGAATGTTTTCTGCAGCAAAGTACAAAAATCCCCTTTTTCTAGGGTTTTTGAACAACAATTGACTTAACCTCAGAAAACTCACGTGAGCTGCACATGGAAATTTTAAATGAAACAACAAATGTGGGCTGGGCCTGGGTCACATCAGAGAAATCTTTTGAAGTGCTAAATGGGCCGGATTTTGATGGACAAGTCATTAAAGTGAGTCGTTCAGCAACAATTTTTTTATTACTGCAGCCAGCCATGGTGGAGCTCGCAGAACAAAAAGACCCAAACCCTTTCAGTGCTATTGAAACCTATCCAAATTCAGCAGCTACAAACAATTCGGGAAAAAGAACAAGCAACTTAAGTTTGGGTTCAACAAAATATGGGTAAATTTCATAAAATTTTCGTTGTAGATTTTCAGGGGCATGAAGAAGAGGCTATGGAATTATTGCTACCGATTGACAGTTGCAGACAAAGCAAGAAAAATGGTACAGGATTCTGAATGTAAAAGGACAAGATTTAAGGTTGTACAAGAATTAAAGGGTCTTGTCACTTTTGATGTGAAATTAAGAGCAATGATAAAAGGGATAAGGGGAGAAGTACCAGCCATGTTTCTTGATACAATCGAAATTAGTATCATGGAATGTTAACAACAGGGATAAAAGGATACTGGTGAGCTATTTAGTTTTTGACTGGAGAGCAGATATCATATGCTTTTAGGAAACAAAACTTGAATGTGATTTTACAGTATTGGTGAAATAAATCTGGGGAGGAAGATGGATTAGATTTGCTTATTTGGAAGCTAGTGGAATAAGGGGAGGAATTTTGTTGATGTGGAATAAAAGAGTATGGAAGGGGGAAATTCTTGAAATAGGAGCCTACACATTGACTTGTAAGTTTGAAGCACAATTACAAAATTTCTCATGCCATATCACAGGAGTATATGCTCCAAATTCCTACGTTGAAAGGAGATTGGTGTGGAAAGAGTTAGGATCTGTAATTTAATCGAAGGGTCATGGGCTGTATCTGGTGATTTTAATGTCATCAGGTTTATATCAGAGAAGAAGAATTGTGCTAGTAGAACCAGGGGAATGAAGGAATTCTCTAATTTCATTGAAGACATGAACGCAATTTTTTGTCCATAAGATTGACACAGACGAACTATATACCATGGAAAACCCAGATAATGTCGTTAAATTGACTTACAACTGGAGGATGCTACTTATACTTGGTTCAAAGGAGATAATCAAGAGATAGCCTCTAGAATTGACAGGATTTTAATATCAGAAGAGTTTGATGACAGTTTCAGCAATTTGAAGCAAATCCCTCTCCAAAGACTGATTTCAGATCATATTCCTGTTGCCTTACAAGGGGGTACTTGGATTAGGAGTAGGAGCTTTAAATTTGAAAATTGGTGGCTAGGATCAGATGGCTTTGTGGACAGAGTTAGGGAATGGTGGAACTCTTTCAACTTTATAGGCAAAGCAGATTATATTCTAGCATGTAAGCTAAAAGCTTTAAAATCCAAGCTTAAGATTTGGAGCAGAAGTGAGAATGGTAATTTGGGTTTGCAAAGAAGAAGCTTGCTATAACAGATGGCTGAATTTGATGCAGTGGTAGAAGAAGAGCACTAACAGAAGAGGAATCAGTTAAGAATGCAGCTTTACTTATGGAGTATGAGGAGTTGGTTAAAATGAAGAAATATTTTAAAGACAGAAGTCAAGGTCTCTATGGTTAAAAGAAGAGGATAAGAACACCAAGTTCTTTCATAAAATGGCAAATGCTCACAAAAGATATAACAACATTGATCAGCTGGTGATACTGGGAGAAACAGTGGTGGAGCCGGCTAGAATTGAAGAAGAGATCATAGACTACTATCAAAGGTTGTATACTGAAACTACACAATGGAAGCCTGTTTGCAACTACACAAATTGTCCTACAATATCAGAGGAGGAAAAGGAGTTTTTACAAGGTACTTTTGAAGAAAGTGAAGTGTTGAGGTGTCTAAAATTGTGTGCAACTGACAAAGCCCCGGGCCCTGATGGTTTCACTATGGATTTTTTCATCAAGTGGTGGGATGTGTTGAAGCAGGACATCATGAATGCTTTTCACAATTTCCATGAGAATGAAGTTTTTGAGAAAAGCTTTAATGCAACATTCATAGCCCCCATTCCTAAGAAGTAATGTGCCAAGGAACTAAGGGATTTCAGGCCTATCAGTCTGATAGGCAGTGTTTACAAGATCTTCTCCAAAGTGCTGACTGAAGGAATGAAAGGTGTGATTGCAAAATTAGTGGATTCCCAACAGATGGCTTTCATTAAAGGTAGACAAATTATGGATGTTGTACTTGTAGCTAATGAAGCAGTAGACTCCAGGTTCAAGCAAAAGAAACATGGAATCCTCTGCAAGTTAGATATAGAAAAAACATATGATCGTGTAAACTGGAGGTATTTGCTCAAGGTATTAGAGATGATGGGTTTTGTGAAGAAATGGATCCAGTGGATCAAATTTTGCATATCAACTGTCAGTTTCTCAGTTCTGATCAATGGCTCCCCAGCAGGTTTAAAGCACAAAGAGGCCTCAGGCAAGGTGACCCTTTGTCACCTTTCCTATTTCTGATTGCAATGGAAGCTCTAAACAACATGATAAAAATAGCCAAGGTGAATGGCTGGATCAATGGTTTTTAGGTGGCTAGAGCTGGTAATGAAAGTTTGGATGTGACACACCTCCAATATGCATATGATATTCTCATCTTTTGTGATGCTGAAGAAGATCACTTAAGATTTTTAAGGTTGATCCTGGTTCTTTTTTAAGGAATTTCTGGGATGCACATTAATTGGAGGAAGAATGTTTTGTATCCTATCAATGAAGTCTCAAAGATGAATTTGTTGGCTGCAATTCTAGGTGGTGAGGTTGGTACTCTGCCTGCCAACCATCTATCTGGGAATGCCTCTGGGTGCTAACTGCTAAGTCAAACTCAACAGAAATTTGGAATAATGTGATTGAGAAATGTGAAAAGAAACTTGCCAGATGGAAGAGCCAATACTTATCCCTGGGTGATAGGGTGACACTTATCAATTCAGTCCTGGATGCTCCTCCAACATATATGATGTCTCTATTCCCAATTCCAGCAGGGATTATTAGGAGGTTGGATAGCATCAGGAGGAAATTTTTGTGGCAAGGGAACAAAGAAAGGAGAGGATATCATTTGGTGAAGTGGAAAATTGTGATTACTAGCAAGAAGATTGGGGGTTTGGGATTTGGGAATAAAGAATATGAAAATACAAAGCAAAGCACTCAGAATGAAGTGGTTATGGAAGTATGCCAATGAAGATCAACTACAATGGAAGAAAGTGATTAATGCAAAATATGAGGAGGAAGATAATTGGATGACAAAGGAGGTTACCAAACCACATGGGGTAAGTCTTTGGAGATCCATAAGAGCATTATGGAATGAAGTTAAGTGCAATTCCAAGATCAGAGTAGTTGATGGAACCAAAACCAATTCCAAGATCAGTGTTGCTGATTTGTGGTCACCTCAAGGATACAATTTCACCTTCAGGAGATAACTCAATGATTGGGAGATGCAAAGAGTGGCTGACTTTTTCAACATATTGGAACAATTCAATAGGCTGCAGATAGAAGAGGATGTTTTTTTTGGTGGCTGGGAGATAACAAAGGAGCCTTTAAAGTTAGCACAGCATATGGAATGATGAATCAAGCAAATCAACTAAGTACCAATTGGCCCTGGAAACACATTTGGAGAACCAAAATTCCACACAAAGTATCCTGCTTTGTGTGGCTGTTAGCCAAAGAAGCAGCTCTGACACAGGATAATTTGATGAAGAGGGGATACAGTTATGCTCTAGATGTTTCCTATGTGGAGAAACAGCAGAGACAGTCAACCATCTGTTCCTACACTGTAAGTTTACACAACAACTCTAGAGAATATTTTTGAACCTCAAAGGCATATCTTGGTCCATGCCTGGCAAGGTCACAGAGGCATTAAAGAGTTGCGAGGAGGCAGGTATACATGCAAAGGACAGAAACAGATGGAGAATTGTCCCTGTTAGCATATGGTGGACAATATGGAAGGAGAGAAATTCTAGATGTTTTGAGAGCATAGAGAATGGAGTAGAGAAGGTCAAGTTGAATTGTATTTTATTGCTATGTTTTTGGTGTAATCAAGCTTACTCAGATCCCATCTGTTACCATTATTGATGTTTCGATTCATTATAGGTATATAACAGTAGAGTCTTGGAGTACTTATGTAAATATGGTTCAGAGTACAACCTATGTACTGTTTTGCTCATATGAAATACAAGATGGTTACCTTTTTTAAAAAAAAAAAGATTTTGCCTGCACTTAAGGCAATGCCATGTGTGAAGCATTTATCATTATCATTTCACTTCCTAATCTATTGTATGGTCAAATTTCATCTTGAATATCTTTGTGATCACCTCGATAAGCTTGTTTTCATTGCTGTATTCTCATTTCCATTGTAGAGTATGAAAGTTGACTTCTCTAAGTTATTTCTCTCCTTTCTTGTCCAGACCTGCATGCATAATGCAGCTTCAATAAAATAGAACCACTGAGTTGGTAGATCGTGAAGCCCTTTAAGTAAGGGTCTCATCCAGAGCCATCTGCATTTTTCTCCGTCCTTCAGCTTTTTTTAAAGGGTAAAACTTTGGGTCAAGCTTTTATATGCAACAGAACCAGTTGTAAAAATTAAGCTGTCTTCTAATTAGTATGTTGACTTATGGGGAAAACATGAATAAAACGCCTTCTTTTTGAGCTTTTAGGATAGGTTGTGTTTGTGATTTTGCCATCAAGCCTGTTCTTTTATCTATTTTAATAGATATCAGCTGATCACCAATTCTGAAATTCAGGTTCTGAGGCAATGTTTGCAGATCTTCGCTATTTTTCTGTGATTCAGTTCAGGTATGCAGCACGAGTTTTTTTGGGGTAGAAGGGGGTGCTGTCTTAATATAATAGCACAGTTCCATGCATTTTTGTGACATAACTGTGCCTTGTTTTGTCACTAAAGATGTCCAATTTGGCAGATATAGTTATTGACTATAGAATATTGCTTAATTTACAGCTTACATTTATGTTCCTTGTGCTGCCATGCCTTCTATTGGGATATCTTGGTCAAGCTGCTTACCTGATGGAGAACCATGCCGACGCAACACAAGCTTTCTTCTCTTCTGTGCCAAGTAAATTTTGTCCTGTAGCACTCACTCTGAGAACATCTTGTTTATTTATAATTAAGGAAAAAATTATGAGCGCGTTGAAACAGCCTCTGAAATGCAAGTAAGACTGCGTAAAATAGACCCTTGTGGTCCGGCCCTTCCCCGTACCCGCGCATAGCGGGAGCTTAGTGCACCGGGCTGCCCTTTTAAGGAAAAAATTATGAGCATAATAATGGGAGATGTAGCAATATAAATGGATACAGAAGTGTCATGATTGTGTGTAGTTTTCATTATTACAGATACTTTCTGAATATAAAAGGACAGAGAGAGAGTATTCGTTGGGTGAAATTCTGCAATTATATGCAGGTGGAGCTTTCTGGCCTGTCTTCTTGATTGCAAATATAGCTGCTTTGATTGCCAGTAGGGCGATGACCACAGCAACTTTTTCTTGCATTAAACAATCCACAGCTCTAGGCTGCTTCCCTCGCCTTAAGATCATTCATACATCTCGGAAGATCATGGGACAGAGTTATATCCCAGTCATGAACTGGTTTCTTCTGGCATTGTCTTTGGTGTTGGTCTGCTCCATCTCAAGTATATATGAGATTGGAAATGCTTATGGTAATCCTTTTCTCTTTAGAACTTACAATTTATACTGTTGCTCTCTGTTACATTAGTACTTAATGTTTGTTGTGATGTGCATTTGGAGCTTTCTGATAAATATTTGAAAGTTGGTCGTTACAACATTGAAATACGTTGTCCATCTACCATCTTGTTAACTTGTCTCCTGATGTAAGCACTGCACAATCTTTGTGCTTCCTTTGTTTATATTAAAATGCTCTCTAATTGGAAAAAAAAGCCTACCATCTTGTTAACTTGTCATTACATTGATTTGTCTGGTGTTTCGGAATAAAACCCTTGGAAATGTTGTGTGTTTTCAAAGTCATTCATGAAAACATACAGTGTTGTACTATTTTTAGATATTTTAATTTTATCTTTCAACTTCTTTTATCAATTTCAAAATTTGAAGATGGCAGGAAGCACTTGTAGAACTGCTGGACAAAGTGCTGGTTTGTTGTCACTGAAACCCTAATTCTCCTACATCAGATGCTCTTTCGCGACACAGTGTGTTTGAAGTATGTAGTATATGTAGAATGATTAGTTTGTTCGTGAAGAAACTTAACCTACCTCTGGTATGAAGAGTTTTGCTTGTTAACTATGGTATGCAGGAGAAAACATTCTTGTAGTTTTTGGATTTCAATTTAGAGTTGTGTCTTTGATTATGAAAAACATAAGGTTCTTCCAAGTTTTCATCAAATGATTTATATAGACTGCCTTGTCGATTTCTGATGCATACCCTGTTTGACAGCTATAGCGGAGCTTGGAGTGATGATGATGACAACAATATTGGTTACCATTGTTATGCTTCTGATATGGCAGATCAACATCTTAATTGTGCTAAGTTTTATCATTATCTTCTTGGGATTGGAGTTAACATTCTTCCCGTCTGTTTTATGGAGAGTGGGAGATGGGAGTTGGATTATACTTGTCTTTGCTGTTGTCTTGTTCCTGATTATGTACATCTGGAATTATGGAAGCAAGCTGAAGTATGAAACTGAAGTCAAGCAAAAGATGTCTATGGATTTGTTGCGGGAATTGGGCCCCAACCTTGGAACTATCAGAGCTCCTGGAATTGGCTTGCTATATAATGAACTAGCAAAGGGAATACCGGCCATATTTGGACATTTTCTCACCACTCTACCTGCTGTGACATTTTCTCACCACTCTACCTGCTGTGCATTCCATGATCATTTTTGTTTGTATAAAATATGTTCCAGTTGTACCGCAGAATGAAAGGTTCCTGTTCTGGCGAGTCTGCCCCAAAAACTCTCACATATTCCATTGTGTTGCCAGGTAAACTAAATTTCCCTGTTTTGCTAATACCTTCACTACATAGACCAAGTGACGTGACTAAAGAGAGCTAGAATAAATCTAAATGCTTGCACAAATCCTGAGACCAACCTTATTTAGGCTGTTTCATGTCAGATGGTTAAATGAATATGTATCGCAGACAGTAACCTTTGAAAAGCTGGAACTTTCCTAGTCCTTAGGGTAACATATCTGTGTATGATGGTTAATTCTTTTCTGCAAACAAATGGCTAAGAAACCAGCTTATCTTCATATGTCCTCTACTTTGGATGCTTATAAATTTCAACTGTTTCATGTCGTTATATTTTGCATTCTTTTCTGCAATCGATGTGCATCTATGGTTAATTGGTTACTAATTTCTCTGTCCAAAACTTTGGACACACAGATATGGGTACGAGGATGCTCGTAAAGAAAATCACCACACTTTTGAGCAACTGCTCATTGAAAGTCTCGAGAAGTTCATACGCAGAGAAGCTCAGGAGCGATCACTTGAAAGTGATGGCGATGGTTCGGACTCTGAAGAAGAGTACTCCTTCTCAATGGTCCTTGTAGCTCCGAATGGAAGTGTTTATTCGCTAGGCATTCCTCTTTTATCTGCAGGAAAGGCAGTTATGGAAAAGCACTTCAGAAGAGCTAAGACCTTGGACGTCTTCTGAGTCGTTAGTGTCTGATGCAGAGCAATCCCTTGAAAAGGAGCTCTTATTCATCCGCAAGGCTAAAGAATCTGGTGTGGTCTATCTTCTTGGTCATGGAGATATCAGGGCAAGGAAGGACACATGGTTCATTAAGAAGCTAATCATAAACTATTTTTACGCTTTCTTGAGAAAGAATAGTTGGAGGGGAATTGCCAATTTGAGTGTACCACATTCACATTTAGTGCAGGTCGGCATGCAATATATGGTATGAGTTTTTTTTTTTTTGTATAGGTCCGCATGATCCATTTTGACAAATTTTGGTGCTGTCAACTTGGCTGTTATGTACAACATAATCGACGCCTCACAATTTGACGGATGCACAGAAATGGTCATACGCCTTGTCTTACATATCACAGAGCTGAATTTCAGATGTCCCTCCCATCGTCTTAGTGCTTGGAAGATTTTGCTTTTGATATAGTTGTATCACGGATTCATCACTGTACTTTGTTGGGTTGCTGGACTAATGATTTCCAAGAAATGCAAATCCATGACATTATAATTCTTTTTAACTGATGCAATATCTTCAACCTTGTGGATACGTTTTATAGGTTTTGCTTGTGGAATGACTGATGTGTTCGAATTCCTCTACTGTGTTTCTTTTGTTGCAAGTGTGCTAAATAAAAAGATACGGTAAAATCACCATAAACGGTAGTTGTTGGGCTGCGCAATAACTCTCGGAATCTCTGCGAACTCATTTGAATTTTTTTTCAAAATAAAATTGGTCAATGTAAAGTTGTTAAGATTAGGATTTAAATGTTGTCCTTACTACACTACAATAATGTTAGTTATTTTTCTTAGCTAATTTTTCGTTTTGTTTTTGTTTTACTTAGCTTATTGAATTGTATATTAGCGTAAAAGTGTGAGATTAGACCTAATTTACCTTTGCAATAAGTACCCATTACTGGGATGAGATGTGTCCGAATAGGATAGAATGAACTCTACCTGACTTCAACTAATTTAAGATTGACCACAGTTGATTGATTCATGTCCAAACGCTTCGAACTTCCTAGGTTCATACAAGTGGGAAAATGGTGTTTGTTATCTTCTATGTTGCAAATCTTTATTGCTGACTTGCTGTCCTCCACTCTTCACTGATATGAGGGTGTAGGTCTCAGATTTAAAAAAATAATAATTAAAAAAAAAAAGCATCCCTGCACGACATTTCTGCCCCAAACTATCACCCATTGAATCCTTAACCAAATTGTGTGCAACTCCCTTGATAGGTCGACTCAGTGCATAGAAACATACTACGTACACAATTACTGCGTGTAGTCTGTGATTGAACAAACTGGTTCCACATCCCCCAACCATATTAAACCGCAGGAGTGGGATCCATTAGAATCTGATGGCTGATTAGCTTGAGCTGAAGCACAATCCCCCGTACCTGTCCCTCCAAACTGCGGCAATTACATGGTTACAATCCCTTCAATCGATAGGTACACAAGCAGAGGCAATTGAATGTTGGAATCAATCACTAACTTGGCTTGTGAGGATCACTATCTGGAGGTTGGATACGGATGTCTTAATTTTTCTTGATTCAAGCTATCAGAAGCATCAGAAGGGATATCAACTATTACTGATGGTCCATGAATTTTCTTCTGCCTTGATTCAAACTTGAGTCTCAGCAACAATGAATTTGTCATCACGCCAATAGAGCTCAAGCCCATGAGAGCTCCTGCTATTGACGGAGTAAGCATGGTTCCAGTAAATGGCAGCAAGACTCCAGCAGCTACTGGAATTCCAACCTGTTGGAGCAAAGATAAAAAGAAAGACATGAAGAACAAAATTTTAAGAGAATCATACAATGCTTTCTTTTGGATCTTAGATTTGTCATAGGCACGAGGAGTTCTTAGAAACATAATGAAATTTAAGCCAACTTAAAACTTCTATGTTTTGTTTATGATTTTTCTAGTGTGTGCCCGCGCACATCTGTGTGTTCACGAGCAACAGAACAGTAATCTTGTTCCCCTCCCTTCTATTTATTTGCAAAGATCATTGGGGAAAACTTCTGAATGAGATTAAAACATGGCTCCACATTCTCCAAATTAAAAATGCAATTTCACACATGTGTAATTTCTTTACGAGACAATTTATCAGTAGCAAGATTATTATTGTATCACATATGTTACATATATGTAGGTTTAGATCTTCAATATGTGACAGACTACTCAAGGTCTTGAAAAGAAAGCAAAGGAAATGCACCAAGGAGAGAGAATGAGAGGGCAGACTAGGAAAATGAAAGAATAGCATTCCCATCAGTAATTCCAGGCAAACTAACAGAGATTGGTAGGCGTCCAAAAGGAATGACACCGTGGAGGAAATCTTCTCCCCTCCCGCAAGTTTGAATAAGCCTCAAGAATGGCCATTTAAGTCGATAATCAATGTTTTGCATGTAGCGAACTAACACCATCTCTTTAACTTGACCAACTTCTTGTCTAAGATGGTAAGGCATATAGAAACACTTCCTGTTCTCATGTAGAGCTGATATAAGAAAAACTTACAATGTTGTATCCGAAGGCCCACCAAAGATTTTGTTTCACAGTTTTCATTGTTAGCCTGCTTAGCTCCAGAGCATCGAGCAACTGCAGAAAAGCGATTTTGTTAAAAATTATCGTATAACAAAACGTGCAAGATAAAACCTCATAAAGAAATACTAACATCCATTGATCAGAGGTCCTCACCTGATTTCAAACCTTAATATATCCTAACAGCATGACAAAGAGCAAGAACTAAAAGAGAAACTCTTAAGAAGCCGCTTCCGAGCTCTTTTTGTCACTAGACAATTTTTGTTAAGACAGTATCGGCATAAATGGAGATGGAGGAAAGCATATAAAAAAGAGTTAAAGATAAATATTAGGTAATAAACATACTGAAGTACTAAATGATTTAGATCCTGGTAGTCAGTTCATTCAACCTAGAAATCACTTTCACGTAAAGTCTCCACTTTTTGTTCAACCAAGACAACTGCCGCCCATTCTTGAGAGATTCACATTTGCAACTCTAATTTCACCATTATAGTATAAGAATTCCCGGACTGAAGTATTGTTACATAGTATTATGAACATCACCAGAAAACCTTAGTGCGGTAGAGAATCACATTCAAGCATACCGTAAAACTTAATTTATCCAGAAAATCTCGAGTTATTCATCGGAGACTGCGTTAGTCCATTTATACAAGGATTTGTGACTTGTTACGAGCTCTAAATGATTACACAATGGCAAAGGAAATGGTTGGAGCAGCATTACGCTATGCATACTGATTAATTTAGTCACTATAAGTGACTGGTTCCTGACAAATGGTATAACACAACAGGGAAAGCCTAAGTGTTGCAACTTTTGAAAACATGATTAATTAACGGAGTGATCTCTCGAACAGTTTAAACTTTTGGATGAGGTGATCATACAAACTCAACATTGTATCTGAGCAAGTAGAGGTCCTAGGTTCAAGTTTCGCGCCACCCTTCATTGAAAATTCTACATGCTCGGCCCACTTAAAAGAATCAGCCCTGCACGTGATGGGCATGTAGACGATATGATAAATCAAAGTGCACTCTCTCTAACAAGTTAAACTTTTAGATAAGGTGGTCACACAAATCAATCATTGTTAACAATGATGAATGTGTGTATGTCACAAGCACCTGAAAATGGTCCTTTGATGCTAGGTATTGCATATTTGAACAGTCAACTTATTCAAGATGCTCAGAAAAGAAGATATAAGCATGGGAGTTTTAACTCCCAAATGCTATGTCAGGGAATTCAGGATTCAAATAGCTCTTTTAGAGAAAGTATTCGTCTGTTCCAATAACCTTTAGTAGTTTAAATACAATGTAATAACTATTTCTATCAGTTGACCTGAATCAAGTGTTTGCAAATCTTAGTTACAATATTGAATATTCTCAGCATCAGTTCTGACTTCTGAGGGTGGAGAGCCACGGATATCAAGATAAAACCTTAAGCCCAGAACAAGAGACCATGTTCCCAATCTTATCATAAACTCAGAAAGCAAGGCCAGGTTACTCTAGTTCCACAAAAGAAAGAAAGAACATGAAAGCTGTGAAAGTTGCAAATAGGAGAGGAGGAAAACCTGAGATAGCCGATCATGCATCAGTACAATAGAAGACACGTCACTTGCAGCTCCAACTCCGCCACCAATAGCAATTCCTACGTGTGCTGTTGCCAATGCTGCAGCATCATTTATTCCATCTCCGACCATAGCTACAACTTTCTGATCCTTTTGTAACCTGCTTACAAATTTATTCTTTTCATCTGGTTTGACTCCGTAATAAACCTGCATTCAGCCATCTACCTTATTTGCATTTTCTCATTAACTGAAACTCGTTGTAATGTGTTTTGGCTAAAGGGTCAAAAACAGTTTAACAACCACTCCTTCCAGCAAACCTGATCCACTGTCTAAAAGGAAGTGCTCACACTGAACAAAATAAACAAGCAAAAAGGATGTACTTAAAAAAAGTTGAAACTGCTTACGTTGTCCTTAGGGATGCCAACAATAGATGCAACATACTCGGCAGCATTCTTTTTGTCACCAGACAGTAAATAAGTGCTAATCCCTTGTTTCGACAAAGATTCAACAACATGCCTTGCGTCTTCTCTGATTTGGTCCTCAACATAAATTAGACCAGCAAGGACGCCATCAACTCCCACATATACTACTGATTGGTTTTTAAAGTCGTCAAATTCTTGGAACGGATTCTCAAGAACTCCATTCCTGCACAGTTTGGAGTAGTATCAAGATATGACTGTATTTAAGAAGGATAAAAATATTTGTCCAACAGAAAAAGATAGTGAGCTAAGTGCAGAAAGAGGAAACTACCTTTTGACCCAGTCTAGTGTGCCAACAGAAATCTTTTTATTATCAATATACCCTACAGCACCAGATCCAGGCTCTTCCATGAATGATCCATCCAAAACCTGCATGTACGCATTTAAGAGATATGAAATTATAAAATTATAAGGTGTTAGTTTCATCTGCATCTTAATGCTCAGCCGGCACAAACAGAACATAGCATGTGCCAGATAGAGGTCAAGAATTATTATATATCTGAGAGCGGTGAAGTCTGACACAAAAGAATAAGCAACAAAATAACACAACCCTTCTTCCTCAACTAACCTTGATTAAGATAGAGTTAAACTCCAGCTAGTTTAAAGTCAGATAACCAAGCAAAACGGCAATTAATCAGTGCGGATTTTACTGCAAATCTAAATAAATAAATAAATAGATCTCCTCTCCAACAGCTTAAACTTGATGGTACATGCAATGCAATCATGCAACATGGCATGATAGCAGTTCACGGTCTCACTGCTATCCACCAACAAAATGGTTCCATGGTTGAAGAAAAGAAACCATGCCTGCACATGAGCTGGCTGTTGCGACCATAAACAAATAAATAGAAGTGCTTATCTCTAACAACTTAAAGCTTAGATGATGTTCACACAATTAAACAGATTCAAAGACGTGTGAAGGGGCAAACTGAAACCTTGGTGATGAAGAAAACAGAGGTATACAATTCCATTTGACTATTCTAATAAGGAAGCTAGAATTGTTAAAATCACAACTCGGAGAACTGTACAATTTTGACGCATAGTGTAGATGATGATTTACTAATATGTCTGTAAAAGCTTCGCCAATATATGTGTGTGTGAGTGCGTGCGTAAGAGAAAGATAACATGGTCAAATACTGTTAATTTATCATGCAATTCAAAGGGTTCTTGAATATAAAGTTAATGTGCATAAATTTGGATACTGTTCATATAAATAAATAGGTAAACACTGAAAAAGGAGCACTGAAATGAGAAGTACCTTCAACTTTGGAGAATTTGCAGTCTGAGCAGCCTCTACAATTGCTTTTCCAATTGGATGATTGGTATTTGATTCAACTCCAGCAGTGAACTTCAGAATATCAACTTCTGACCACTGACAAGGTGAAGTTGAATCTTGTCTGTACCAAAATATGGCCCATTATTGTTAGGCGATTTCCACGTGCTCAACGCAAGTGTACGTATCGTTACAAGTAATATAGTCTGGTAAGACCGAATATCGTCCTTAGAGACCGGTTATCAACTACCGATTATCTAAGCTTTAGTTTCTATTTGGTGAACGTTAATTTGTTTGTATTTTTATCTAATAACTAAGACTAAGTAATTGCAGAAAGTAAACTAATTATGATAATACTTTGGTTTAAATCAGTTATGAAGGAATTAGGGCTTCCAATATCCTCAACTATCCGCTCTTTTCAATCCTTAATGCAACTAGAATGACTTCTTCTTCTATGTTAAGATAGCGGTTAACTAGACTGTCTTATATTCCGGTTAGGATATATAATCGCTCAACCCCAGTGCAGAACCCTTCTATATTTCTATGATAGGATTTACCACATAGGAGGATTAAGAACAAAAACCTATAATGCTACACAAGTATAAGGGTACTTTCGTCCGCGATTTTAACCTATGTCTATTCAATTACAGCATATCCAAATCTCTCATCTCGGTTCTTGATTCGAAATCATATAGATTATGATAATTAATGGTCAGTTAACTATCAAGCATTCACACCAATATTGAATAAATCTTAATCAAGTGAAGAAGAAATAAAACTACTGCATTAATTCATGAAAACAAGTTTCAAGCGATTCAAAAGGAAAGCCCTAATTAAGTAATTAGCTCCTAAACATTGTCATGTCAAGAACTAATACAAACCAACATAAACTGAAATAAATAAGAGGAAAGAACAAGAACTTGAACCAAGGTTGTCTCCAATCTTGTGTTGTAGCCTCCCCAAAGTAGAATATGAGATGTAAGATCTCAGATGAATAATGAGGCTAGGGTTCAGGAATTTTATAGCTGGAAAAAATTGCATTGCGGACCCTTTTGCCCTTCGAAAAATCGGAAAAATTGACTTTTTCTCGCGCAGACACGCCTCGGCACCGCGGTCCTGCAGAATGGCACCGTGGTGCCGAAAGTTCTGTTGCTTCCCAGTAAATATGGCACCGCGGTGCGGCAACGTCTGCCCGGTTTTCTGATTTTGTGTCATTTTCTCGTTCGGACTTTGTCTGATTTCTTCTATACTTCCCGGGACTTCTTAGGCTTCATTTCTTGGCCTTTTATTGTGCAATTCCATCTCAAATAAGCTTATTTCATCTTCTTTTTGTCATTTCTACATTTATGACCGCTGTGACTCAAAAGAAAGAAAAACGACTATAATACTATACTAAACACAAACGAAATGAGTAAAATACTAACTAAAAATGACTCAAAAAGTGTGTATAAAATATGCCTAACAATTATCAAAGAAACAAAATCCAAATATTGACAACTAACGTCTAACACCGAAACTCACAAAGCAACAGACGAGAGCAGCATAAAGAAGGAGAGTAGCATAATTTAGAAAAGGAGAGGAGAAGAAAAAGAAGTGAAAAACTAGAACAGAGATGACTTGGTGATGAATATAAAGGTGGCTAAGTGCTCACTAGTTGCTCCTATTCCATCATGCAGAATCATTCATGATTTTCCTCTTTCTAGTATATCCATAATTAAAAATGTTCAAAACAAGTACATGTGAAATAAAAGTTAACTGTCCCACATTGCTGGAGGGAATAAGTTGTTGTCTCCTTAAATAATCTTGGCAGCTCACCTTAATGGTCACCTCATGAGGTAACTTTTGGTTGAATTAGACACAATGTCCATTTTCTTAACATGGTATCACAACCAAACCCATCCTAATTCTTGGTGTACCAATATTGGGCCATGTTATGTCGTCCATGCGTAGATATCTGAGTGTGTGGAAAGGTGTCGAACCACATTGTCTGAAGAACTTTTGGAGGAATAGACAGTTGTCTCCTTATATAGTTTTGGAAATCCTCACCCTCATGAGCTAGTTTTTGGGGTTGGATTAGACCCAAGCTCCATTTTCTTAAGAGAAAACAAATAGGCAGTACAAACACTAGATGCTTTTCTTGTGGCTGTCTGTGTATTATGAAGTCAAAGAGAAGGTAAGAGAGAGACATGGGAATTTACCCAGTAGATAGTGTATTCTTAAAAAGTTTCTTTCTCATGACAATAACATATTATTAAAAGAAAATGATATAAAGAAAAATCAATTTCCTTATTTGTTATAGCCCAAAAATTGGACACAATATACATGTGATTGACCTGCAATACAAACAAAACTCACAGAAGTCTTCCTAAATAATAAATACAAGGACCTGCATTATTCGGTCTTCCATAATTCAATCACTCTTCATTTTTTTCTGATATTGTAGTCTATTAAGTTTTTTAAAGTGCCTTGACAGAAAGAACTTTTATCAGAGAATAGCCAGATCTACTCGACATAAAGAAGGCAAGGATGGAATCATGAGAACTCACAAATAATTTACTCCTTTCATCCTAATATAATAGTCTTAGTTTACACAACATGCCTATTAAGTGAAGGAATTAAAGCACTACTAAGATCAAAATATCCTTTTTAAGAAAGTGGATTGCATTTTGATATATATATATAAATGCACTTAACATATGCACCCAACCTTGCATCTGGATCTTCTTGACGGCCTTGGCCTTGAGACACAACTTTGGTCACTGATGGTCTACCAATAGTCAGTGTCCCAGTCTTATCAAACACAATTGTATTCACCGTTGAGAATCTTTCTAGGACACTTCCACCACGCAAAAGCAAGCCTTTAGTGGCACCAAGTGAGGTTCCAACCTTTACACAAAAATGTCTAAATCATTAGTAGTGCATCAAGTGTTAGGACCATGCCTGGATTTAACATGACAGTACAACAGGATATCTATATTTCTTTACCATCACTGCAGTAGGAGTGGCAAGACCAAGTGCACATGGACAGGCAATAACCTGCAACCACAAACCAGAAGTCAATTAGTGCAAAACAAAGAGATAGAAACATAACCATGGGATAGAAGCATGCCCGGGCGGCTTAACGAATTTGGTGTCCTAAAGTTATACCTTAAGCAGAGGCCTTTAAATTTATTTAATAGTAAGATTTTACATATTATATTAGAGTTGACTAGTTCTTATAAAGAGTGGGTTAAACCATTTTTTCACTCCAAAATAGACTATTTTTTTTTTTGAAGAAGTGGTATTAATAGAAGGCATCAAGAAGATGCAAGAATTACAAAATGTGGCATTTGAGCTTACAAAAAATATCTGGCGGACTATACAACTATCTAAGCCAGAACTAGTGAGTTAATGAAGTCCTGAAGATGTTCTGCATTGACAGCAGGATAGAAATTGGACCAACTAAACAAATTGGCAATACACCTTGACTTTATTATCCAAATTTATGAAATTACTTTTGATATCTACTTAGTGGTACAAATTTGAGATTATTATATTACGAGATTTGATAAAAACGTTATCTTAACTGTCAATATATGTTTCTTATAAAAATATTATCTACCCTTAGCGAGTAGAGTAACCAAATGTCTCCAGTGGTGGGAGCTAGAAAGTAACCGAGTGAATGATCAAGATGGTCCGTACACAATCGTTACAAAAAAAAGAAAATCAAATGCACATCACACCCCTTCGGGTGAGGCCCTTCCCTGCTAACGCGGGATGCTTTGTGCACCGCGCTGCCCTTTTTAGCGAGAGCTTAGTGCACCTGCCCTTTAATTCTAAAGATAATTACCGAAGTCTTCATAAAATTGCTCATTTTCATATATCGGATACTTGTTATAAAGGCCGAGTTATTATCTGAATAACCTCTATCACATTCCCAAAAAAAGAAGTCACGACCCAAAGCCGGGGGCCATGACTGGCACCCAAAGAGCCACTACCGCAGGCGTACCAAAACCATTAATCGAGGAAGAAAAGAATCTGTTCAAGTCATCCATAATATAAATAGTAAATCTCAACATTAAGCGGACAAATAGAAAATAACAGAGAGTCTGAAAACACATCCAAAACTGTCAAGGAGCATCTAAGAATATCTAAGTACAACTTTGGGGTATACACAAATAATCTAGTATCTCTTATTCATAATTTTATAATATGCAAATAATATATAAATAGAATTGCTTTCCCCTTCAGCCGGCCTTGATGCCCACATAATGCAAAAGAGGGCATGAAATTAAGAACAGTACGGAAACAGCAGAGTTGAGAGTTCAAAAGATTTTATAAAGGATTACTCAATCAGATTTGAAAAATTATCTTGTGGGATGTTGCAGAATAAGCCAAATTTGAACCTTGTGGGTGATTATTGAAAATCAACTCAGTACATACGAGTTTATACACCGACGTACCAGCACAGTACATGAGAGCTGCAACGCTAGCGAAACAACACTTCCATGATAAAGGGCGGGAGGCAGAACGCGAGCACCAAAAAGGTTCCAGAACATAAATGTGGCAGCAGAAAGTGTCATTACCCCATAAGTAAAATGCCCAGCAACCTGTAAATAGAAGCAAGTAAGCTGTTTTCAGGAAAAGCAGACAAATCAAATTCCTTCTTCAAACAATATTAGAAGTAATTTGGGTGAACCACGTAAGCCTCCAACTGCCAAATATTGTGTACATAAGGAGAAAACACAGATTTAAATGGAAACCTTGTCAGCCAACCGCTGTACAGGAGCTTCTCTACTCTGTGCTTCTTCTACTAATCTAACAATGTCCCCAATTGCAGTTTCACCACCTGGCCGTCGCACTTCAACAGTAAGTGTTCCATTAAGGTTTATACTTCCTGCCGCAACTTCAGCCTAATTCATAAAAATAACCTATCATGATGTCATATGAATTGAAGAAGAGAAAACAGAAGGAACTTTAAACTGGATATCTGTCCAACAATAAAGCAAATTTTTAACAGAGGAAAGCAGTAGGTAATATGAGAAGATAGGTTGACTACCCCAGGTAATTTAGTGACAGGTAACGGCTCCCCAGTAAAACTTGATTCATCAATTGTGCTTCTACCGGCTCTGACAATTCCATCAGCTGGAACACGGTCCTGAATTTCAACGAACGATAAATTCAACTGATATTAGTTGCTATTTCTAATGAGGAATATCTCTACAGATCTAATAATGTGCATCATTTTACATTTGTAGATAACAGAAGAAGGAGATTGACAACACAGCCGATTCAAGTAAGAACTGTCACAGCTCCACGAGAAACAGACTCATGGAAACCGAATAAGGTACAATGTAACATGAAGACAAAGCACAGCTTACTTACCCCAGGTAAAACAATGATCTGATCTCCGACAGACAGACCGTTAGAAGGAACTTCAACTGTGGAGCTCGATTCCCCTGAATCTCCACTGACTACAAGCCTTGCTTTAGATGGCAAGACATTGAGAAGGCCTGTCATGTCGCTTGTGGCTTTAATTTTAGCTCTCTGTTCAAGGTTTCTTCCCAGCAAAACAAAAGCAATCAACATAACAGGTTCCTCGAAGAATGTTTTCCATCCCTACAGGAAAGGTCATTGATGAAAGCTAGCTGCATGTATAACTGATGAAAGCTAACAATAATCTCTTTGAACGACTTGTAAGCAATGGAATACTGTACTACAGGAAAGTTTTTTAAAAATGGTACGTATTACTGTACTACAGGAAAGTTATTGCTCTCCTTATGTACAAAGAGAGTTGCTCCTAAAGGCCCCAACTGAAGAATACAAAGGATTCTTATTTGTAAAGATAATTGCATGCACTTAATAGAGGACGCTTGCTTCTAAAGCTCATTGGTTAAGACCTATAGTTTACGGATTACCACACTTTTCTAAATAAACAGACAGTGGAGCCTCAATAAACAATAAAACATATTTACACTGAAATACTTAAGGCACTTTAAATAAGTTCAGTCAGAGGCCTCCACGTTTTATTATCAATTATATTCCCACTTATATTCTGGTAATATCGTTCAGCTTTGTCCTAGTAAGGATGATATTAACCATCTCGAAACTGTCGTATTTGATACTACATAGGTACATTATACACAGAAAATTCAGTAGGTAAAGCAAAATTGAAGGCAGTACAGAACAATACTAAGAGAGCACAACGCATCTGTTACTGAAGCAGGAAGCTAAGGTATGCTAGTAAATCTTATATACCATATCTTACCTTTACCATTTCCTTTTGCATGGACATATTTCGGGGCATGTTAGTGGCTTTAGGTTCAAATTTAAGTTTTAGGGGTTTGTTTAACTTTTTAAGCTGCTGTTTAAGAATTTGGTGAAGTCGTTATGTTTAACAGTCAAAGGGTTCTGGATGATTGGATATATTTTAATACTCCAGTATTTTGCCCAAGTACACAATACAGGAAGAACCTAATTACATGATGTGTATGCCTCAAGTCTTTAGATGAAATGTTTATTCACCAGAACGAAGTACGAGATATTGTTGTAAAAAGTTACCAGTTTTGGTATTAAGGCTGCCATTGAGCTCACAACAAACGATGACAAGGCCCCAAGACCAACTAATGTATTCATGTTTGGTGATCCTTTAATTAGGCTTTTCAGACCATCAATAATAAGTTGTCGACCAGGTACAAGCAATGTAAACAGAGACAGACTCATATGGAAACCCGTGGAATGAATTGCATGGATCCATGAAGCGTTAGCTCCAAGAAAATGAGAGAGATGACCAACAAGGCACACTGCACATAAAGCCCACGAGACGGCAAGCCCACGACCTGTTAAAACGTTAGGTTATTAATGTCGTGGTTACTACATTCTGATCAATAAAGTCCCTTAATGTGAAAATTCTTAGAAAATGTCTGGAAGAGGAGCTCTTAAGTGAGGCATGTACCACTTTCTTTCAACTGAATACGCTTTGTGTTCATCTTCTTCTCAAATATTTCAAAGAAGTTTTCCCTTCTGGAATCTGCATTAAATTAGACCAATGTCACACTAATACACATGCAAACACTTCAAACAAGAAGGTGATAGGCATTCAGATCAAGAAGGAAGAATCAATTGCTGATGATATTATTTCCTTGACTTTATGATATTTTAGGGACAACCACGAAAAATGATCAAATCACTTCTAGTTGTTCTAGGATAAAAACAAAGTGTTTAGACAAAACTGGGAGACGAAAGAAAAGCATCAAAACAAGAAATTTATGCCTATCTCATCCAAACAGTTTAGTCAGGTTGAGTCTACACAACCACAATAGATGGTGTTGTACAAATAAATTCATTCAGGAAATATTTATCAGTAATCATGTTCACAACTGCATTGCTATTCCTTTACGCATGCAAACCATTTCCATAATCATTTTATGCACCTTGAATTTGATTAGGCGGGAGGCAAGGGGACACCAGTGAAGGAAATTATTTCTCCAAGACTATACTTCTGAGTTGAAAATATTTTCAAATAAAGTAAATGGTTGAGCACAGAAAAGCAGATCCAGGAAAATTTTCAGAAGTGCATCGACTTAAACTACTTTGCCCTACTATGATTATCATGAGTTCCCTAAAACTTATCTGTTTCATCACTAACTTTATTTTCCAAAAAATTACCTCATGCAGTCTACTTCAGTTGCAAGAATCACCTCAAAGTTTGTTTTTCTAGCTGTGCTTCCTACCTTTATGCGGATTAACTCTAATTGAGGGAGTGCCTTTTAACTAATAGGTTGTTTCCCCACAACAGTTAAAGTTAACCAATAATACATTAGACATCATATGTTTTCTTTACAAGGTAAATAATTTTATTAATGTGGGTAACTCCTGTATACAAGCAGTTTACCTTTACAGGTAAAGAACCTACAAAAGAATAGACATCATATGTGATTGATAACATGAATAGAGGATCACTTAATAAGTTAAACAATACAAAAATGATACACAAAGTGGATTGGAAGTGTGAAACCTATCAATGATAAAAGACTAATATGCTTTCACAGTTCTAGTTTATGAAGTTAAAGGTTCAGCCTAGTATTAAAGTGATTATATGTATCACTTATGTGTTCTGGTTCAGTTTTTTTCATGAAACATTAGTCTAACTAAATACTGAAATTAGTTTCTTCATTGATGATGTGGCCAGTTAATGATTGGGCCGTCTGCTATTTGATGAAGAACCTGACAATATGGCAGGAATGGAACGCGTAGATGAAACAAACATGAGTAGCAGGCTGGCAGCAAGTTTCGACATGAATTCTGCAGTTTTGGCTTTTTGCTTAGTGTTCAAGCTTATGCAAGATGCAACTGGAGTAATGCAGTAACCAGCTAGCCTTTTGAAAACAGTTGATGTAAATTTCTGAATCTGCTTTTTGAGCGGATTCTTTATTTTACATCTGTTATCTCATAGCTAAACAACCCTAATTGAAGAGAGAGTTCCATGTCCAGAAAAAAGATAAAATTCAAAAGGAGACTGAAAACGATGAAATTTCCATTTTCAAGTTTTCCAGCCAACAAGTTATATAATCTTGCTACAACAGAAATTCCGCAACAGTTGCAAAAAGATTTCACCAGAATGTTAGATTGCAGAACCTAAAAGATTTCCTCCACATTTATAGTAAGGGGGGAAGATACAAGGAAGGACACAGCTGGCATATATCCTTAAAGTAAATGTCTTCACGACCTGAACTACTACATTAAACTTTCAGGGAAAGATGGCTCCTATTAACTAATACTAATTTATAAACTTCTCTCGGTACAATTATTCAAAATGCACGAGCCTCCTCACAGAAATTCCTCCCATCAACAATCCACCAATTCTTGCCACTGAAACTCTCACCTATAGATGAAAAGACCTTGTTGTCAAAATCAAAATCATTATTTTGACCTAAATGTTCTATTTTCATCAAAGACGTGGCTAAGAGGTGCTGCTGAGGGACATACCATGAAGGACAATGGTTGCTCATTTCAAGAAAGCTTTTGCATTTCACGATGGAAAATCCCCTTTAATGGCTCCCTCACCTGTCAATTACCCACCAAGCTTCACATAAGTAATAAAAAAAACCAAGTTTATTGCAGTCTCTAATCTGCTTGAAATTTAAGAGGTGCTAATGGACCAACAACGGAATAATATTCTTTCATTTAGCACAGAACCAGAGAGATATTCTTAGTTAAATTCCTGAAAGAAAAGAAAGAAAGGGAGAAAAGACAGTGGATGGGATTCTGTTGTGTTTTTAGTTCATAGCTTATTCTCTTCCTTTTAATAAATAGTCCAAAACTATTGCTCCCCTTAGATTAATAACTAACACGGAAACAATGTCAGGCTGCTCTAAAATATCAGTTAAGAAAAATGGCCAGGAGTCAAGTTGGGTTCCTGCAAATCAACTGTCCGGCGACCTAAAGCTACCCAAGTCAAAAGTACCAAATCTGAGGAACCTTGCGATGGCAGAAAGACTAAACACCAAAAAGACATATTGCAAGTTTGCAACTGCTCTTGAAGAATCTTCAAGAAACACACAACCATTTAGATGTACAAAATCCTGACCAGTTCTTCTATGAACCATCATCCTGTCCGGCATATGAAGTGTTATTGAAATTAATATACACCTACAGTTCACTGCTAACAGTGCAAGCATAGTCCACGTTTGGAGACTTTCAACCAAATCGTTATGCTAATGATACAATAGTGTAAAACGCAATGGTACTATTGGAAGGACATCAAATTAACAACAAAGAAAGTGCTAACCTCGAACATTAGATTTGAATCCACAAGTAGTCAAATGCTTTGCAAGGACCTCCCCTAACTCCTTTTGCCAATTTAGTACAACCTTTGCTTCAGATACTGGCCACACTATTGCTGTCTCCGTCGTAAGATTTACAGTAGCAGAAGAAACTTGTGGCTGTCGATAAAGAACTTGGTAATGTCAAGTGAAAAAAAAAAGAACAAGAAACAGAAAACATGTGAACTAGGAATAAAAGCAATAGAAGAAAAGGGTAGCTAAACACTTAAGTATCTGTAAATTTTGCAATTTATGCACGCCAAATAATCATAGAGAACTGAACAGTTCTCGTGATAGTTTCTTTTCCACTCTAAATAAACTACTAGAGAATCTCTAGATAAAGAGAATAGATTATGGGCTTATGATAGTTAATCATATCTTCAACTAAAGAATCCAATTGTCTAGGAATGTTTCAGTGTGATCCTAACCAGAAGCATATTCAGACTTCTAACTCAGTGGTTGTAACGTACCACAGCACCCACTATTCCTTTGTCATAATGGATGTGGACTTAGTTCGTAAGCGTGTGTGTGAGTGTTATTTTTATTCCATGCAGGGGTAGATGTAGTTCACATTTTACGGGTTCATCCGAACCAACTAACTTTAGCACAGACCTAGTACTAACCCACTAAATAAGTACAAATAACAGATTCAGAATCCAGTAAATCAAATGGGATGTGGTAGAATTTTGAACTTGAACCCATAAAGTTCAAATCCTGGATAAACGTTAAACACTCCAGGCCAAGTAAGACTACAATATAATTTAGCTTTGCCCTTTGCTACTGAGAGCTAATAATCGTGTTGATACAATCAACCATTTTTTTCATATGATTTAAAGAATGAAACTGTTCAAAAGAAGAAGAGAAATTGCTCCTCCTTCAGTTCCTAAAGTAAACTTTGTAGTGAGTCTACTGAAGTATTTTTTGGCCTGTAGCATGAACATGAGACGCTTAATTGAAGAGAAGAACCTGACAGCTTGTTTGGATGGCTGTTACCTATTGCATTGTTAGTTTAAATACAATGTTTGTTTTGATTGTTACTTAAATTTTATTGCATCGTATCGTTAAATCCATTGTTAAGTAACGACGAAAAGTCTCATTTTATGTAACGATCAATTTGGTGTGATCGTGTTATCTTATTTTCCCCTTATTATCTAATAATCCTCTTTTATCACTTATCCTATCTTTTGATAATAGCTCTATCTCATTACCTACTTTTCTTGTAGGTTTAGCATTCAACTTTCTCATGTGTGCATGAAAAATGATACAATCTACCCAAACATTTGTATTCATCAAAACAATACAATACAACATAATACAATATATAAGAAATAATCTCTTGATTATTCTCATTAATAAAAGGCATATATATACAAGTTACAAAGGGGAAATCCTTTTTCCATTCTACTCCTAAATCCTTATTCTATATGAAGACTAATATACAATTATGGTAAGAGTAGAAGACTAATACAAATATACCATATACAATATTTACAATATGGGCAGTGCACGGATGGGCCATATACTTTTGGACTTGGACCGAGAGCCCACTGCACTGCTTAACACACCCCCGCAGTCATAGCGGACGATTTTCGTACGCTGAGACTGTCTCTAAAATCTTCAAAAAGGACCGAGGGAAGACCCTTTGTAAAGATGTCTGCAATTTGATATACATGGCAGACGCGTACCTGTCCTTTTGCTACCTTCTCTCGAACAAAGTGAATATCCACCTCTATGTGTTTAGTACGCTGGTGCTGAACTAGATTACCAGAAAGGTAGGTGGCACTTATATTATCACAATACACCAAGGTAGCTTTCTCAATAGGACAATGAAGCTCCAAAAGAAGATTTCGTAACCAACATGATTCGGAGACCACATTAGCTACCCCTCGATACTCGTGCTTGAGCGTGAAAGCGTAGATTGGCGCTTGGCGGACCGTGAGACCAAGTTGTTACCCAAAACATACAATATCGGGCGTGGCCGTCTGGTGTCAGGACAACCACCCCAATCAACATCTGTATGGGAGACCAATGTAGACGTCGACGAATGATACAAATGCAAACCATACACAAGTGTTCCCTGAATGTACCTAAGAATGTGTTTGAGTGCATTCATATGTTCAACTCTGGGATCATGCATAAACAAACATGTTGTACGACATATGTAATGTCAGGTCGCGTGAACGTCAGATACTGAAGGGCGTCTGCAAGACTACGATAGCTGGTCGGATCCTCAGAGGGAGAGTCAGCTGCAGCACCCAACTTGAGTTTAGTATCCACTGGAGTAGAAGTGGACTTACAGGATGACATCACATCCCTCTCAATGATCTCTGTTGCATACTTCCTTTGTGATAAGAATAATCCGCCTGCATGACGAGTGACAGTAATCCCTAGAAAATAATTCAATGGGCCCAAGTCTTTCATGGCAAACTCAGAACTGAGCATTGTCATAATAGACATTCGCAAAGCATCAGAAGAGGCAGTCAAAATAATATCAAACATATAACAATAAATAAGCCAAAGGTTGATGCATATATACTGTCTCCTGAAAATCACCGTGTAGGAAAGCATTCTTCACATCTAGCTGATGAATGGGCCAAGATTTCGAAAGAGCCAAGCTGAGCACAGTGCGAATGGTAGCCGGCTTGAACACCGGGGCTAAATATCTCACCACAATCCACACCAACCTGCTGAGTCTTACCATCACCTACAAGTCTAGCCTTATGCCTTGCAAATGAACCATCAGAATTTTCCTTATGAACAAAAATTCACATAGACCGAATAATATTAACACCAAATGGACGAGGTACTAACTCCCACGTCTTATTATCAATAAGAGTATTATATTCCTCTGTCATGGCAATTTTCCAATTAGGGTCATTTAAGGCAGACACAGGATTACGGGGTAAGGGGGATTTAAGAACATTAGAATTCAAATTAAAATGTGTCTTTGGCTTAAAAATACCCCGTTGACTACGAGTAACTGGACCAAAACTCTGGGCTGGATTGAGTGAATTTTGGGAAGTGTGTGAAATGTCGAAAATTCCTGTCGAAGGCGTCGCGGCGCTGTGGACTGGCGTCGTGGCGCCAGAAGCACTGCAGGGCTCGCAGGAGTTTTGGCGCCGCGGCGCTAATGACGGGTTTAACGTATTTTCTGGAAAACCTGAAAAATGACGGAGAACATATGGGGAGATAGCATCATCCAAAAAATCATAAGAACTAGGCACGGGGTTTTCTACTTTAGAAAAAAAAAATTGGGATTCATCAAAGAGAACACGACGACTAATGATTATTCGTTTAGAGGACAAATCAAAACATTTATAACCACGGTGATTTGACGAGAAATCCAAAAACACACAAGGAGTAGAACGTGTCTGAAGTTTGTTGATTGTAGTGGATGAAAACAATGGATAACATAAGCATCTGAAGACCCTAAGATGAGAATATGACGGAGTCTTATTGTATAACACTGTTAGAGGGGAGGAATATGTCAAACTTTAGAGGAAAGAATATTTAGTAGATCGGTAGTCATTTGTAGTGCATGATGCCAAAATAATGGAGGAACGGAAGAATGAAACAATAAAGTGCGGACAATATTATTAATGGTATAAATTTTTCGCTCAACTTTCCCATTTTGTGAAGACGTGTGAGGACAAGAAAAACGAAAGTTTATCCCATTTTGAGCACAAAACTCCATAAATTCCCCATTATCATATTCTTTGTCATTATCACATTGAATGTTTTTTATTTTCCGTTCGAATTGCGTTCTTATGAAAGCTCTAAATTTTATGAAGATGGAAAAAACTTGAGATTTTTTCGCAATTGGAAACGTCCATAAATATTTAGTATAGTCATCTAAGAATAGAACATAATAACGATGACTCATAGAACTGAGAACCGGAGATGTACATAAATCACTATGAATAATTTCAAATGACATAGAAGTAGTAGAATTTGAAGCTACAATGGTAATTTAATAATCTTTTCCAAAGCACAGGATTGACAAAGTGGAATACTACGCGTACCCTTACAAGAAATAAACTTATGTCTATCTAAAGAAGATAAAATAAACGACTCCGGATGACCTAGACGAGCATGTCACAAGGAAGGAGTAAGAGATGCAAAGGTAGATGGCATAGCTTGACGCGAGATGCTGAGACTTGGTGTGATTGGATAGAGGTCCCCCCACTATTACACCTCATGAGATGACTCCCCGTTTTGAAATCTTTCACAGAAAATACAAATTGATCAAAATTAATAGAAACTCAGTTATCAGTTGTGAATTTACGGACAGATACCAAATTTTTAATTAATTTTGGAGCATGAAGGGTATTTTTCAGGATAAGTGGTGGATGAGGAGGGGACAGTTTTATGACCATAACCCTTAATTGGAATAGAATTGTCATTACCAACAGTTATACCACGATTAGTGCTCAAATTGGAATAAGACGATAGAGTACCTTGATCGGATGTCATGTGGGTAGTGGCGCCGGTGTCCATGTACCAATTAGGGTCTGGTTGCGTCAAGCTAAGCGTGTGCGTCAGCCGCTTGATGTCGATGCGAGTGGTGCCCGGCTGCGTGGTAGGCTGATGGGGCGGGGCCCAGTATCTTGAGCTGCGCATTGCCGTATCTTTGATGCGAAACACGGATTCGACTGAGTAGCCACCGGCGCGGCGCGAACCTCGCGATCTTGGTAGCCGCGCGTACTGTAAAGTGTGCATGGCTATGGCCGGGCTGGCGCTTTGCGTGGGACCATCGCCATCGACCGGGAACCCGTATTTCGATTGCTCTTCTTCTTGGCGGTTGCCCCCGTTGTTGCCGCCGCAATTCGTGTCATTATTCTTCTGATTTTGGCCTTTCTTACCACCCCGTTATTGTGATTTTGGGTCACGTTGGCTGGATTGAAAGGATAAAAATTGGAAGCAGTCAGCATGCCGATAGGACTGGCCCCAATCGCGATTTTCTTAGCCAATTCGGCTTCTTTCAAAGTAAGCATAGAACGGGCTTGATAAAATTCTGACAAGGGTTTACTCTGACGAATAACTGAAGCAACACCGCTATAGGCCTCTGACAGGTCTGCAACCATCTGAAGAACTAGACGACTATTAGAGATAGGAGAACTCACGTTGCTGAGTTGATGCCCAAGTCGCGAGGCGTTTGCAATAAGAAGAAACGTTTTGAAAATTCACCATAGCCACCTGTGAAAATTCCTGCTCAAGGATAACAATCCGCGAATTACTGTTATCTTGAAAGATATCTCGCAATCGATTCCACGCCGTCATAGCTGTGGTGTTGAGTTCCATAATCGTCTGCAAAAGGTCCAAGGAAATAGTGGCATAAATCTACTGAAGAAACTTGGAATCAAGCATGTTCCATAATTCTGGGTCTGCTTCATTAGTGAGCACAGTAAATGTAGACGTCTTATCACCCTCTTTTGAAGGAGTAGGAAAGATGATGTGGTGAAGAACTTTATGTGCTTTAACATGAATCTTGAATAACTCCGCCCACGTCCCATATTGGACGTTCTCAAGATCAAGAACAATAGGGATGACGCTCTTGATGTAAGAAACTGAAAGGGCATGATGAATTGTTCTTATCAGCCATAGGTAATAGAACAACAAGATTCGGGGAAGAGATTTTGGGAGAGAAGATACTCGATTTTGTTAAAACAGAAGAACACAAAAATCGAGAATTTGAGGATCTAAAAATTCGAAAAGAAAAGAAATTTTGAGGAGCGGAAGCGATGTAAAGAGAACCTAGACTCTTGATATCATGTAAGAATATAAGAAATAATCTCTTGATTATTCTCATTAATAAAAGGCATATATATACAAGTTACAAAGGGGAAATCATTTTCCCATTCTACTCCTAAATCTTTATTCTATATGGAGACTAATATACAATTATGTTAAGAGTAGAAGATTAATACAAATATACCATATACAATATTTACAATATCGGCAGTGCACGGATGGGCCATATACTTTTGGACTTGGACCGAGAGCCCACTGCACTGCTTAACATATAATATAATATAATATAATATAATATAATATAATATGATACATTATGAAATTATATGTAACAACCACCCAAACAAGGTGTAAGTTGGAAGTACTTTGAATACTTACGAGACTTTCTAAAATTCTCTTCACGCTCGATGAACAGCCACCACATGTCATTCCCTGAAAATATGCAGACAAATTTGAGAAATATTCAAAGGTCCGAAACAACAGATATTGCATTATCCATAAAGCAAATGGACAAAAATAAAAACGAGTAATAACTTACGCTAACATCAAGTATAATGACATCAGAGGACAAAACGGATACATCTTCACCCGTTTCAGCAACCACACTAGTGTTTTCCTTACCACCGTCCGTCGCACCATCTCCACCACCACCGCCACCGCCGCCATTACCGCCGGAACCATCATTTCCTCCACCACTAGCGGCAAAAGAAGCTGCGGAGCCAGAAACACTCCTCAAATCCTTCCGAACAGGGCGCAAATTCGCCGCTACCAAACTTCTCGACAGAGAAGCCGGTCCGAACCGGTTCAAACCTCGAACCTCGCCGTTACTTACGGCTCGAAGATGGAGGCGAGCGAGTTGACTCAGAAGTACTAACTGAGTTGGCCGAGTAGAGAAATGGCGGTGGAACTGAGAAATTAAAGGACTGCAATTGCAATTATTAAGAGTTCTCGATGATGCCAAACGAGAAATTGCCGCCGGTGATGTCAATAGTGAAGACTCCATTGCAGTAACGTATTTTATACGTAATGGGAAATTGGGAATACGTATGGCTGTTGCTCTATCACCTTTTACTGCCTCATCATTATTCTCTTCGGATTTTTATGAATTAGTAGCAGAGCCGACGTGTTTAGGGGTAAATACGTAATTTGGCAACGTCAATTAAATAAGGGGTAGGTGGCGTTTCGGGTATTTATGTTCAGGAACCACCTACTACTTCTTCTTTTGGTAGCAATCTGTCACCCTGGAACCAACTGAGCTACACCCATGCGGATCCTACTACTTCTTCTCTATCTTGTTTGACTGGAGTAATATACAATATTTATTAGGGCTGGCGGCCAGCGGGCCACCGGGGTAGGTTTAATGAGCGGACGGAAGTCGGGCGAAGAAGATGGGTGGGGTCGAGCCAAGCGGTCTCGGGATCGGGTCGGGACCATACCGTCCCGCCCCGGTCCGGCCAGTTGGGTATGGCCTGGACAGATGCAGCGGATTTTTTTTTAATTTTTTCACTAAATTAAAAATACTAAATTACTAACAAAGTAACATTAACATATAGTTGTCATATACTTATAGTCATATACATATACTATAATATTATAGACTTATAGTATTATAATTATAGTATTATACTCATATATATAATATATTTATAAAGTATAAACTATAAAGTATAAAGTATAAACTAAATAATTAAACAAAGACAAGAATAGTGTAAAAAAAATATCCCAATGTTGTTTTTGTGTCTCTTATATTATTAATTATTTCATTGAAATATACAAGATTCAAAATTACAACATTGTAGTGTACAGTGTACTGTTGTTGAAAAAAATTGCAAAAGACATAGAAAAATTAAAAAATTGCAATGAAATAAATTACCAATTTGAAAATATTTTTTCTAGTTTCTTTATAATTTCTTGTGGTTCTTCGGTTGGAATTGGTATATCTTGGTCAAATTGTTCCACGTCGCTACTCATGCCTTTAGATAAAATGTCGTTGTAGTTGTCGTCTTCTTCTTCGTTAATCTCAGTCGATCGCCTCCTTCGCCTCCGCTCGTATCCAATCTCGAATAAGATCGCCATCTTCGCCGCCTCGCCAAAAATAGTGTCTGCTCTCCTATTTGAAATCTGCTGCAGAAAAGCGCTTTCGAAGCGATTGACGACGCCAATGTTCAAAATATCTCGCCATCATTGAAAGTGCCTAAATGTCTTCTCATTCTGGCTCCAATATTTCAGCAAGTCTTCCTTTCCTTCTTCATTGATAACTGCTTGGTAAGATAAATTACCCTGCAAAACAAAAACATCGAACTCGCTAATTTGGTTAGCACTGGTACCACCGCACATTCTATTTCTGAGGCTTTCAATAGAACTAATACTACTAGCCCCAGAAACAGCATGCCTTTTTTTAGCCTGTGTTGAAGAAGAAGAAGATAGTACAAAAGTCGGTTGGTTACTAGCACTTTTTTGCTGGTAATGTCGATATACTTTTTTGCATTCATCTTCTACGCTATTCAACACTTCTTCTAGCGTTAGTTCAATAGGTGACTCAACATTTAAATTTTTGGGAGTTGGAGGTGGTAGTACGTCCATACAGTTATAAATATTTTCAATAAGACTTTTACAACCCTCTACTTTAATAGTCGGGTTTAATACAACACCAATAATATAAATAGGAATAGAATAAAATATTTCTTTAATTTCATAAACATTTTTTAATAAATTGCAAGATATGTGTTTTTCCATATATTCTTTAAGAAGTAAAAATATTATAGCTATATAAAACAACATAGTTGAAATAGTAGGATAATATAAAGTAGAAAATTATTTTGTTGCTCGTTGAAAATTTTCTAAAAATACAATAAGTTCTCTAATTTTGTCCCAATCATTATCCACAATCATATCATTTGGATTTTGATTATTGGCGTTAAAAAATAAAGTAATAGATTTTCTATAGTCATAAGCAACAACTAGTTGGTCATATAAAGAATTTCACCTAGTTGCAATTTAAATGATATAATGCATAACGTAAATACTGTTGATATTCATGTGCAAATTTAAATACATCTCTTTTAACAGTTGATCTAGGAAAACCTTTATAAGCAGGATTATACATATCTCTAATATAATGAATAAAACCAGGAGATTCAGGAAATGAAAAAGGCAAACCCTCCACAACAATTAATTTTGTTAGTGCTTCCCTATCTTTATGTTTATCGTATTTAGGGCCTGACTCCCAGTTATAGGGTTAATTTGACCAGACTTTGTCAGGACAGATGTGAACCTTGTCCCGATTGAGAGACGCTTGCTCACCGCTTTTTCAATCATGTATTGGGCATACGAGGCTTTGTGTTTTTTGCAATAGGTGTCTTCCTAAACCCCGTCCCACTGATCTTGTCGGTTTAAAAGAATAAACATTTTTACAAGTTTTACATACAGTACTTGATTGATGCGTCCTGTCAAAATATTTTCATACAACTGATTTTAATGGTCGTTTTGCCGGACCTCATCTCATAGTAGGGGGGATAGGAGGCATTTCACTAGTGAGTGTATCATCATCTTCATTAGTAGGTGTATCATCATCTAGAGTGACATCTAAATCAAAGTCTTCTTCATTTTGAGAAAATACATGATCGTCAAGATCATATGGTATTTCAGAAACTGCTCAGATCTATAAAATCATTTTATTTAGGAATAGTGGAATACTGTAGAAGTACCGCTCATGTTCCCTACTACTACTAGAAGGTTCTTACCCTTACCCAACATACTTCTTAATCCTTTCATTTTAATTATGGTAATAAATAGTTAAAGACTTAAAGATAATGAAATTAAATGTGCTAAATGAAATAAAGACAAAATAATAATTTAATGAGAGAACGAATGTACCAAACGACGTAGAGTCGACGTGTAATCGAAGGTTGAAAATTGAAACTTTGCTCGATAGATAATCCTCGTTAGTTGCCAACTTCACTCCCATTCTCAAATTAATAGATAGATTGAATATGTAGTAGACAATGTTGTATAGAGATTAGAGAATAGAGATTGATTGATTGAGAGATTAGAGAGTAGAAAGATTTGTGAAAATAATAAGAGGAGGAAATGAGGTATTTATAGTTGAAAAATTGGGTTAAAGTGTAAATATAATAACTTAGGGTTAAAAATAAATATAAAGGGTAGGGGTTGGGAGAGGAAGCCAAAATGGCCGTTGTCAACGCTATTTTCTCAAAGGAGGAGGCGGGATCGGGGCTGGCGGGTCGGGCGGCGACCATACTGTCGCCCCGGTTGAGCCCCGGTCCGTTTTTTTAGCGGGTCGTGGGTCGAAGTCGGGGCCGGGCGGTGTCGTCGGCGACCAGCGACCCTAGTATTTATTACTCCATTAAAGTACGTTTTCAATAAAATAAATGTTTCCATGACGCTAGATTGGTCATAGGATAGCGTGGAGGTCGATGATTAGGATAGTAATAGATATTCGAGTGATATTGAACTTTAGGCGGGAGAGATAGTTATTAGAATGTGTATAATATTATTTAATTTTATGTAATTATGATAATTTTATGTAATTATGATAAACAGTAAGTGCTGCTCAAGATTTACTAGTCCCCAAATGAGAATAGTAAAAAGTTACTCGCAAAATACACTCTTTTATTTATTGGTAATTAATACTTTGATTATTTATGGGGTCAATTGTACGTTATCAATGTCTTTCCTCGCGCAATAAATAACATTTACCTCTGAAAATTAGTGTGAACAAGCACGTGATAATCATGGATGTCAAATTGTCTATCATATGCCACAGCTCACCAGTGTGTATCATTTGACTTTTTGCTCATTTTTTAAGTGGGCTGCGGACAAATGAAGATAAATAGGGAACGAGAAAGAGAAATAAAAAGAAACAAAAAAGATGATATAAGATCGAGGTAAGTTAAATTCAGGGTCGTCTTTGGGTCCGTGCGAGTTATGCTATCACACAAAACCCTTAAAAATCGAAAAAAATTAGGGGCCATTTTTTTATTTTTTATTAAGTGGTATTAATCAGAATTTACTGTAAAAATTTATAATTTGCATGTCTTAGTCCAATTAAAGTAGAAGTTGATTAACTTGAAGTTGTATTAAGTTTTAATTATTAAAAACGTATATTTATTTATATTAAAAGCACACTTTTACGAATTATAATTGAACCCTCAAAATATTTTAGACGGACCTAGTTGAACTATATCTACGAGGGTACAACTACTCCAATATCATTTTTCCAATATTTTCTTTTTGACTTAGATTCATTCAATTTTCGTATTTTAATTTCATTTGAAAAAATTGCTAGCATATAATATCTCAATTATCAAATATATATGTATATATAATTAAAAAGTCACTAATTTTAAAAGTTATATTCTCTGACTTCTATTTATTTAATATAAATGTAGAAAGGCGAAAATTTGAAGAAGAATGTAAAACAATAAAAAAAATTGATTTCATGAATAGTGATCATTGTAGTAATGTACAGTGTTATTATATAAGAAAAGTTATAAAAGTTTGTATTATCCTTATTTCATGATTTCTTTTTTGAAATCAGTGCCGACTTAAAGATAAAGCACTCAAAGCAATGATTTTTAAGCCTTTGAATTTTGAGTCGAACTTTAATTAATATTTTAAAATATATTTTTTCATGAGAAAAGTTATAACTTATTATTACTTTCACGTAGGTCTTAAATATATAAATTTTGATCTTAAAAATATTTAGTTAATTTAATTTATCTTCAAAATTTAGTTGAATTAACTCTCAAAAAGCGAAAAGTAACAAATAAATGGACGGATGAAGTAGTATTTATAAGAAATAAGTATTAACTAAAAAGCAAAGAAAAAATTATCTTTGTTACTAATATTGATTGTACCGGTTAGAAAAATAAATTTTATAATAAAAAATATATGAAAAAAGTTCTTAAAAGAAAAGTTAGAGTATTTCATCAAGATTTGTCTTTAGGCCGACCAAGACTTGAGCCGCCTGTTTGAAATGACAATTCAAAGGTCAATAAGTCATAATTTGAATAGTTTGTTACACATTTGGATTATAATGCCTCGTAATTACCACTATCCAATTGAAAACCCAACTAAACTTGTTTATGAAAAAAGATGAAATGTCGTTCTCCCGTAAATTGTTGATGCATGAATGCATTTAATTTCATATAATATAACTCTAGTGTTAAATAGTGTCCACAAAATGGCCTTAGCGTCGCAGACCTTAGGGTACAGCGCCGCGACGCCGATCCAGAATTTTAGAATTCGGGATTTATCTATTTTGTATATTGTATATTTGGTAGACTTAATTTTATACCATACTTAGAATTATACTATTACTTTAGTTGTATAGAATATAATTTTAGATGTAAAGTAAGAATATAATTTTTATATTATAACTTGTATATATATGTCTTTCATTAATAAGAATAATCAATGGATTATTTCTTTCATGGTATCAAGAGTCTATGTTCTCTTTACCCTGCTTTCGCTCATCCAAATTCTTCTCTTATTCTCAATTTTTTCTCACAAAAACCGAGACACCTCTTCTTCTTCCTCACAAATTCACTTCTCCGAATCTTGATTGTTCTATTCCCTATGGCTGATAAGAACAATTTTCATCCTGCCCTCACAGTTTCTAACATCAAGAACGTCATCCCTATTGTTCTTGATCTTGAAAACGTCCAATATGGAACGTGTGCAGAATTGTTTAAGATTCATGCTTTGACACATAAAGTCCTCCACCATATCATTCCTTCAACTCCTCCAAAGGAGGTTGATAAGGCGGTTACGCCTACGACGGTTGTGCCCACTAAAGAAGCAGTTTCAGAATTATGGTCATGCTTGATGCTAAGGTTCTTCGGTGGATTTATGTCACTATTTCCTTGGATCTTTTACATACGATTATGGAACATAACTCCACAGCTATGGCAGCGTGAGATAGATTGCGAGACATATTCCAAGATAACAGTCATTCTCGAATTGTTATCCTTGAGCAGGATTTTTCTCATGTTTCTATGGCGAATTTTCCAAACGTTTCTTCATATTGCAAACGCCTCAAGGACTTGGCATACCAACTCAACAACGTGGGTTCTCCTGTTTCTAATAGTCGTCTAGTTCTTCAGATGGTTGCAGGCCTGTCGGAGGCCTATAGCGGTGTTGCTTCAGTTATTCGACAAATTAACCCCCTGCCAAAATTTTATCAAACCCGTTCTATGCTTACTTTAGAGGAAGTCAGATTGGCTAAGAAAGTGGTGATTGGGGTCAGCTCTTTCGTCATGATGACTGCGTCCAAATTCTCTCCTTCCAATCCAGCCAACGTGACTCAAAATCACAACAACGGGGGTGGTAAGAAGGGCCAGAATCAGAAAAATAATGGCAAAAAACGTGGCGGCAACAACGGAGGCAACCGTCAGCAGAATAACGATTCCGAGCCGAGGTCGGGGCGATGCGATGGGTCGGCGTCTAGCGTCGCGGCCCAGCAGGCACAGGCACCGCAGTCCAACTTCTAACATGGTCAGAATTCAGGTTTCAGTACCAGCGTAGGGAGCAACAACAGTCTAGTATACTTGGCCTCGCCCCCATCAGGCCCACCACGCCGCGGGCCCCACTCAGACCGACATTGAAGCAGCGATGCACACACTTGGCTTGACTCAGTCGGACCCTAATTGGTACATGGACACCGGTGCCACTACCCACATGACATCCGACCAAGGTACTCTCTCGTCTTATTCCAATTTGAGCACTAATCGTGGTATAACTGTTGGTAATGGCAATTCTCTTCCAATTAAGGGTAATGGTCATAAAACTTTATCTCCTCCTCATCCACCACTTGTCCTGAAACATACCCTTCATGACCCAAAACCGATTAAAAATCTGGTGTCTGTCCGTAAATTCACCACTGATAATTGAGTTTCTATTAATTTTGATCCATTTGGATTTTCTGTGAAGGATTTCAAGACGGTGAGTCATCTCATGAGGTGCAACAGTAGGGATGATCTTTATCCAATCACTCTAAGTCTCAGCGTCTCGCGTCAAGCTATGTCATCCACTTTTGCAGTTTTTCCTCCTTCATTGTGGCATGCTCGTCTAGGTCATCCAGGGTCATCTATTTTATCTTCTTTAGATAAACATAAGTTTATTTCTTGTAAGGGTAGGCGTAATACTCCACTTTGTCAATCATGTGTTTTGAGAAAGATTATTAAGTTATCATTTGTAGCGTCGAATTCTAATACTTCAATGTCATTTGATATTATTCATAATGATTTATGGACATCTACCGTTCTCAGTTCTACGGGTCATCGTTATTATGTCTTATTCCTAGATGACTATTCTAAATATTTATGGACGTTTTCTATTGCGAAAAAATCTAAAGTTTTTTTCATTTTCATAAAATTTAGAGTTTTCATAAGAACACAATTCGAACGAAAAATAAAAAACATCCAATGTGATAATGACAAAGAGTATAATGGAGAATTTAGGGAGTTTTGTGCTCAAAATGGGATAAGTTTTCATTTTTCATGTCCTAATACGTCTTCACAAAATAAGAAAGTTGAGCGAAAAATTTGTACCATTAATAATATTGTTCGCACATTATTAGTTCATTCTTCTGTTCCTCCATTTTTTTGGCATCATGCGCTACAAATGACTACCGATCTACTAAATATTCTTTCTTCTAAAGGTTTGACATATCCATCTCCTCTCCAAGTGTTATACAATAGGACTCCGTCATATTCTCATCTTAGGGTCTTCGGATGTTTATGTTATCCACTGTTTTCATCTACTACGATCAACAAACTTCAGACACGTTCTACTCCTTCTGTGTTTTTGGGTTTTCCGTCAAATCACCGTGGTTATAAATGCTTTGATTTGTCTTCTAAATGAATCATCATTAGTCGGCATGTTCTCTTTGATGAATACAAATTTTCCTTTTTTAAAGTAGACAAAATCGTGCCTAATTCTTATGATTTTTTGGATGAGGATGTATCCCCCTATGTTCTCCGTCATTTTCCAGATTTGTCCGAAAAAACGTCGTCAGAGCCGCAGCTCCAAAACTCCTGCGAGTTAGAGTCGCGGTCCTGCACTGAGGCACCGCGGCGCCAATACTTCAGAGAGCTCTGCAACTCTTCTGGCACCGCGGCGCCTTCGACGATAATTCCCGCAATTTTTCAAAATTCCTAAAATTCCCTCAATCCAGCCCCGAGTCATGGTCCATTCACTCGTAGTCAACATGGTATTTTTAAGCCTAAAGTAGATTTTGAATTCTAATGTTCTTAAATCCCCCTTACCATGTAATCATATGTCTGCCTTAAATGACCATAATTGGAAAATTACCATGACCGAAAAATATAATGCTCTTATTGATAATAAGACGTGGGAGTTGGTACCCCGTCCATCTGATATTAATATTATTTGGTCTATGTGGATTTTTGTTCATAAGAAAATTCTGATGGTTCATTTGCAAAACATAAGGCTAGACTGGTAGGTGATGGAAAGACTCAGCAGGTTGGTATGGATTGTGATGAGACATTTAGCCCGGTGGTCAAGCCGGCTACCATTCGCACTGTGCTCAGCTTGACTCTTTCAAAATCATGGCACATTCATCAACTAGATGTGAAGAATGTTTTCCTATATGGTGATCTTCAGGAGACAGTGTATATGCATCAGCCCTTGGGGTTCATGGATACTAGATATCCTAATCATGTCTGTCTATTGAAGAAGTCATTGTATGAGCTTAAGCAGTCTCCACGAGCTTGGTATAAGAGGTTTGCTGATTTTGTTTCGACTATGAATTTTTGTCACAACAGGTCTGATAATTCATTATTCATATATCGTCGAGGATCTTTCATGGCTTATATTTTGTTATTTGTTGATGGTATTATCTTGACTGCCTCTGATACTTTGCGCAAGTCTATTATGACAATGCTCAGTTCTGAGTTTGTCATGAAAGACTTGGGCCCCTTGATCTATTTTTTTTAGAATTGCAGTCACTCGTCATGCAGGTGGATTGTTCTTAACACAAAGGAAGTATGCAGCAGAGATCATTGAGATGGTTGGGATGTCATCCTGTAAGTCCATTTCTACTCTAGTTGATACTAAACCCAAGTTAGGTGTTGCAGCTGGCGCTCCGTATGAGGATCCGACCCGCTATCGTAGTCTTGCAGGCGCCCTTCAGTAACTTACGTTCACACGACCAAACATTACATATGCAGTTCAGCAGGTGTGTTTGGTTATGCATGATCCCAAAGTTGAACATATGAATGCGCTCAAACGCATCCTTAAGTACATTCAGAGAACACTTGAGTATGGTTTGCATTTGTATCGCCGTCGGCGTCACACTTGTCGTATCTGAGATCTTGATTGAGGTGGTTGTACAGACACCAGACGATCTACGTCTGGCTATTGTATGTTTTTTGGGTAATAATTTGGTCTCATGGTCTGCCAAACGTCAATCCACGCTTTCACGTTCAAGTGTAGAGGCCAAGTATCGAGGGGTAGCCAATGTGGTTTCCGAGTCATGTTGGTTACGAAATCTACTTTTAGAGCTTCATTGTCCTATTGAGAAGGCTACATTGGTGTATTATGATAATATAAGTGTCATCTACCTTTATGGCAATACAGTTCAGCACCAGCGTACTAAACACATAGAGATGGATATTCACTTTGTTAGAGAGAAGGTAGCCAAAGGACAAGTACGCGTCTTTCATGTCCCTTCAAGATATCAAATTGCAGACATCTTTACAAAGGGTCTTCCCTCGGTTCTTTTTGAAGATTTTAGAGACAGCCTCAGCGTACGAAGACCTCCCGCTGTGACTGCAGGGGTGTGTTAAATAGTGCCCACAAAATGGCCTTAGCGTCGCGGCCCTTAGGGCACAGCGCCGCGGCGCCGACCCGGAGTTTTAGAATCCGGGATTTACCTATTTTGTATATTGTATATTTGGTAGACTTAGTCTTATACCATACTTAGAATTATACTATTACCTTAGTTGTATATAATAAGGTTTTAGATGTAAAGTAGGAATAAAATTCTTCTATTATAACTTGTTTATATATGTCTTTCATTAATAAGAATAATCAAGGGATTATTTCTTTCATCTAGTTTAAGATATATAGATATAAATTTTTAGACAACTTTTAGTATGAGAAGTTCGTTCATTTACTCGTGACATACCATAGATAAGAAAGTATGAAGGTCGAGAATTAGGCTAGAAGATTAATAGGTAGCTGAGTGTTAATAGTGTTAGTGAGTAATCGCGTAGTTTATTTTCTCCGGTATGTATTACTCTCCCCGTCCAAAAAAGATTGTCTTAGTTTGAATTAACACACAATTTAAGAAATAAAGAAAAACTTTAAAAATGTATGATCCAAAATAAGCTTTATATATTTGTGTGCATGTAAATGATCTTATAAAGTTAAATTATTTATAAATATAGAAATGTGTTAATCTTTTTGAAACAAACTAAAAGAAAAGTAAAATAATATTTTTGGGATAGAGGGAGTACTATTTGTTGCGACATTTGCTTTTTTATCCCGAGAATGTTTGTCGGATTTTTCTTGAGATCATTCTTCGAATCTTTTTCTTTTCTTTTGAGTCGAGTGTCTATACGAAACAATCTCTCTACCCCACAAAGGTAAAAATATGCGTACATTCTACCCTTCTCAAACTCCATTGTATATGTTGTCGTTGTTGTTGAGTTCTTTTAATTAGTGATGCTTTAAAATAAGAAAAATTTACAAGGACGGAAATTAAACTTGATTTTGAAAGAGAATTCGAAAGCTTGGCTTATTCTTACTACGAGAGAGCTTTATATAGGCCTCAAATTTACTATTCCATAATTAGTTACTACTACTGTTTTTTTTACTTTACAGATGTATGCCTTTTTGGAAAATATGTTTATGAAAAGAACTTTATTTTTTGTATTCTAATTTTTTCAAAGATAACTTTGTATTATATTCATCATTTATATGGTTGCCTTTTATCACTAATTAGTTGAGAGAAGAAGTGCACCATTACACTAAACATTCCAACTTATCCCACATCGCCATTTAGCAGTGAATTTAATATCTTCATATGAGTTGTTGTCATGTGATCAGCAACTTCCGAAAGAGCCACATCAAGAACAAGAGCTGGTACCGCATGTGCTGCAGGGCAGGAATGGGATATATATATATTTGAAACAACAATAGCAAGGAGATAAGTTCAAGTCGTGAAAACACTGACAAAAATGCAAGTTAAGACTGCGTATAACAGACTCTTGTAGTCCGACCCTTTCTCGAACCCCGCGCATAACAAAAGCTTAGTACACCGGGCTGCCCATTTATACGAGTAACGTGGGCTTGTAACCCTCAAGGTGGTGGAAAATTGGGTTGTACCAAAAGGTTGGGTTGATGGGCTAGTTTCTGACCTGCCCTATCCAAGCAAAGAGTTGAGCCCAAGCGAAAGTATGGGCTACTTGATTCCTAAAGCGGGGTGGACCTGCACGAGGCTGGGTAATGAATAGCTCCACCTTTTTTGCCTATGCAAAACATCATTTATACCCCATAAATTAAATTATTTACCCGCCTCTATGCCCCTTACTTTTTATATTCGCTAAAAAATTCAAACTATTTACCGGAGATGTCTCCCATCCCTTCCAGTTAGATACTAACATAATATATAAATATACTCAAATGGTATCATGAAAGACTATTTCAGTCCTTCTTTTAGTCCTCAATAATATCATCATGGTATATAAATATATTTAGATTGTATATCATGGGTGATCATGTTCGTTTATTAAAAAAAGATACGTTTTTATCGGGAAAAAAACTCTATACTACCATTGTCTTATATACACATACTATGATGGTATCATGGAAGACTGTTTCAATCCTTCAATGAAACATTACTCAGGACCATGACACCATCGTGGCATATAAATATACCGAGATAGTATCATGGAAGACTAATTCAGTCCTTCTCTTAGTCCTTCATGATAATATCCTGATATATAAATATACTGTGATGGTATCACAACGACAGGGGTTTGAACGAGGGGATATGTCGGGTAAATAGGTTGGCGAAGGGGTATGACAGATAATTAGTTTAAAAGGGGCATGTGACGGATAATTTGTTTGTTTTTTTGGGATATTTGAGTTAGTTTCCATATTGCCTAAGGGCTTTGTAGCCCAATAATTATTTTTCACACAAAAAATTCAGAAAACTTGTTATCTATTTTCGTCTTTAATAGTTAATTTCTCATTCATTTGTGCACCTTTTTTCCCCAAAACGTTTTCATTTTCTTTTGATAAGTTGTTTGTATCTTTTTTGAACGCATATTTTAGCGTCTTTACCCCCCTCCCCCGACAAAGTTAAAACTAAGGTCGGTGTATATTTTATCTTCTCCAGATCCTGTTTTATGAAATTACACTGGTATATTATTATGTATATTTTAATCACATGTCATCTTTCAATGAGAATTTTTTTACCTCTTATTCATAACTAGTTTACTGCCAACTCAATGCGCGGTTGATCGATATAAAAAATTGTACTAATATCTAATCTATAATATCACATCAAATTTATCTGCTTCAGTCCTGTATAGATAATTTATTTTCTCTTTATAAGTCAATTTCTAATACTCCTCCACGAAAAATAGATCAAAATTTGTTAATGGTTCTTTAACAGAGTTTTAAGTTAAAACAAATGAAGTGTTGATAAAATAATATTTTTAAAAGAGAATGGTCATTATGATCACAGAAACTCACCCTCTGGTGAATTGTTTTGATCTCTCTATACTAATATTTAAGTTTTTTCAAATTATTACTCATATCCTTATTCCTCTTTGTACTGAAAATGATTGTTTTTTTTATCTTTCAATTAAATAAATACACTCAATTTAAAATTTTATATTACAAATCAATTCGATATCTGTACACGTATAAAACTAAAACTACACATAATCAACATAAGTTCGATATCTTTATTTCTAGAATATAATATATTTCAATTTGTATTTTCCCGTTCATACCATCATCCAATAATTTTCGTTTGTTTCCCGTTTATCTTTATTAATTCTGGAGAATCCTTTTCCCATGAATTTCTGGAGATAAAGATTTTCAAGCATGAGTGCCATAAAAAAATCCATTTAAGTCAGTTGGAGCGCCAAGATTTTGTTTTGTTGCACACAATGGAAACTGGAACCAGAAAATTCACAATGATATTTCAGTTTGATCTAACAAACAGAAGATAGTACACTTACATATGTGAAATCCATGATGAGCTTCCTTGGCACGAATGCCAGTACATAAATTAACACCCTATGGACCTCGGAAATATTTTTCAATTTTCCCATATTTAGTTAGACCAAAAGAAAACATTTTCTCTAAAAGAAGTTGCTAAAAATATGAGAATAGTAACATACTTAATGGAAGAAGTGAAAACAAATTATATTTAAGTTCATTGTCTCTTCATCACTCACCCACCCTTTCATGTCTCAAACACCTTACTTCGTAGACCAATATCTCTTTCATTTCTTAATGGAATTTAACGATTTTTGGCCCTACGGTCATCTACCCACTTAGTAGATTACACATGTGTAAAGAACTAGGTTCTCCAACATGTGAAACCATGATGTTTAAGTCATTGAAGATGAGCGAACCCAACTTCCACCAAAGGCAAATTTCCAACATAAATGTGTAGTTGAGATGGAAGAAATCTGAATTTTTACCCCAATGAAGTTCAGTTCGATTCTCGGCATTCTTTTCTTCATTTATCATCTTTTTGCTTTTAAAAAAAATTACTATTGGGCCATGAAGGATGGATGTACAAGCCCATACCGAAAAAACCCAATCCAAAATATTGTTAGTATTTTTTTTTTAATATAGTAATATTAATATTGAATGGTTGAATGAATCCCATGTTTTTGAATTCTGAGTCCGCCCCTTGACCATCCTTGGGATAATATTTTTTTTCTTTCTTACTAAACACTAGAAAATAAGTAAAAAAAACACAATTATTTTTTAAGAAAACATTTTTCTTCACACCAAACACACCCTTAGAGTTGCATCCTTAGGCAGTCTCCAGTAGCCAATTGCGATGCAGGGGCTGGAACATTTTCAATATTAATATTAAACTTTAATATGTATTTTTCTCAAAAAATATTTTATATTTATCAAATAAACAAAGGGAAAATGTTTTTATGCAAAGTATTCTCCGTAAATGACTTCTCATTCATCTTCGTTTACTTTCCTTTTAGTTATTGGTTAAGTTCTCATCAAATTATTATCAATTAATGAGTTAATTCCTCAGATGGTCCTTAACTTAACAAATGTCTAGTGATGTTATTTATCTTTTCTTTTTGTCTCAATAAAATCTCTGAATTTCATACATATATACCAAACAAAGTAATAATTGGTGAAAACACACACTTTAAAAGTGATGATTTTGAGTGCAAATCACTTACCATTCATGTCATATAATAACATTTATTAATAAAGCAGAGTTCCATTTATTAAACAAGTAAGTAAATTCTTTACAATTTCAAGAGAAAGTTAATATAGGGTTAAATCATAATTTCAGAAAATCTATAAAATCTTCTTGTTTTCAATTGGCGCATTTCTCTTTCTTTAGATTTTGTCTTTCCATTCCTACGCGTCAGTCAACTAAACATTGAGCCTTTTCCCCCCACTTTTCTCAAGAAAAAGAGAAGCTAATTAACCAGTACCGTGGGATGAAAAAGAGTTAGACCCAAAATTAATTTATTTACCATGATATTAGAGTCATGACGGTTAAATTAACCGTTAAGAACATTTAAAGAACCATTAAGAACATTCAAAGAACCGTTAATCGAACCGATAAGCCAATAGTATAAATTAAAAAGGATCGTTTTTGAACTGATAAATCAAAATTTGAACACCCTAATTCCCACATCAACCAAAGATGTAATGAACAATTTTATCTGAGATTGGGTTCCTTTAAATATGTGAAATTATACCATTGCAAATGGTACATCCGAACGCGACCAGTAGTAAAAGTAAAAGAAATATACACATGTTTCTGTCTTCTTTAGTTACTTCTCCTGAAGTTTTAAAGAGTGACTTTTTCTATTCTCTTTTAATGAGGAAAAAATAATTAAATTTATGAAAAGCGTCGACTGATTATTAGAATCTGTTAAATTATATTGGGCTCTGGCCCAATTCGGTTGCGAGTCTCCATGTGGGACCCTTCTTTTCCTTTCCTTTGTATATTTGGTGAATATTAGACTTGAGTTTGTACCTTGTGACATGCTCGTCTAGGTCATCCGGGGTCGTCTATTTTATCTTCTTTAGATAGACATAAGTTTATTTCTTGTAAGGGTACGCGTAGTACTCCACTTTGTCAATCTTGTGCTTTGGGAAAGATTATTAAATTACCATTTGTAGCTTCGAATTCTAATACTTCAATGTCATTTGATATTATTCATAGTGATTTATGGACATCTCCCGTTCTCAATTCTATGAGTCATCGTTATTATGTTTTATTCTTAGATGACTATTCTAAATATTTATGAATGTTTCCTATTGCAAAAAAAATTCACGTTTTTTCCATTTTCATAAAATTTAGAGTTTTCATAAGAACACAATTCGAATTGGAAATCAAAAACATCCAATGTGATAATGGCAAAAAGTATGACAATGAGAAATTTAGAGAGTTTTGTGCTCAAAATGGGATAAACTTTCGTTTTTCATGTCCTCATACGTCTTCACAAAATGGAAAAGCTGAGCGAAAAATTTGTACCATTGTTCGCACATTATTAGTTCATTCTTCCGTTCCTCCATTTTTTGGCATCATGTGCTACAAATGGCTACCGATCTACTAAATATTCTTTCTTCTAAAGGTTTGACATATTCATCCCCTCTCCAAGTGTTATACAATAAGACTCCGTCATATTCTCATCTTAGGGTCTTCAGATGCTTATGTTATCCACTGTTTCCATCTACTACGATCAACAAACTTCAGGCACGTTCTACTCCTTGTGTGTTTTTGGGTTTTCCATCAAATCACCGTGGTTATAAATGCTTTTATTTGTCATCTAAATGAATCATATTAGTCGTCATGTTCTCTTTGATGAATTTCAATTTCCCTTTTCTAAAGTAGACATAACCGTGCCTAGTTCTTATGATTTTTTGGATGAGGATGTTTCCCCCTATGTTCTCCGTCATTTTTCAGATTTGTCCGAAAAAATGTCGTCGTGTATGACCTGCCTGTGAATGCACCTGGCCTTAAAACATCGTGAGCTCTGCGACTCTTACGGCGCGCGACCCCTGCCCCTAGCGCCGCGGTGCCTTCGACGGTAATTCCTGAAATTTCCCAAAATTCCCAATCCGACCAGGCTACGTAGTCGATCATGATCAACGGAGTATTTTTAAGCCTAAAGTACATTTTAATTTAAATTCTAATGTTCTTAAATCCTCCTTACCCCATAATCCCGTGTCTGCCTTAAATGATCCTAATTGGAAAATTGTCATGACCGAAGAATATAATGATGCTCTTATTGATAATAAGACGTGGGAGTTGGTACCCCGTTCTATGTGAATTTTTGTTCATAAGGAAAATTCTTATGGTTCATTTGCGAGGCATAAGGCTAGACTTGTAGGTGATGGTAAGACTCAGCAGGTTGGTGTGGATTGTGGTGAGACATTTAGCCCGGTGGTCAAGTCGGCTACCATTCACACTGTGCTCAGCTTAGCTCTTTCAAAATCATGGTCCATTCATCAACTAGATGTGAAGAATGCTTTTCTACATGGTGATCTTCATGAGACAGTATATATGCATCAACCCTTAGGGTTTAGGGATACTAGATATCCTAATCATGTCTGTATTTTGAAGAAGTCCGCGTATGGGCTTAAGCAATCTCCACGAGCTTGGTATAAGAGGTTTGCTGATTTTGTTTCAACTATGGGGTTTTCTCACAGCAGGTCTGATAATTCATTGTTCATATATCGTCGGGGTTCTTCCATGGCTTATATATTGTTATATGTGGATGATATTATCTTGACTGCCTCTTCTGATGCTTTGAGAAAATCTATTTTGACAATGCTCAGTTCTGAGTTTGCCATGAAAGACTTGGGGGCCTTGAGCTATTTTTTGGGGATTGCAGTCACTCGTCATGCAGGTGGATTGTTCTTAACACAGAGGAAGTATGCAGCAGAGATCATTGAGAGGGCTGAAATGTCATCCTATAAGTCCACTTCTTCTCCAGTTGATACTAAACCCAAGTTGGGTCTTTGCGGTAGCTATCCGTATGAGATCAGGCCGCCATCGTAGTCTTGCGGCGCCGCCCGATATCTTACGTTCACGCGATCAGACATTACATATGTAGTTCAGCAGGTGTGTTTGTTTATGCATGATCCCAGAGTTGAACATATGAATGCGCTCAAACGCATCCTTAGGTACATTCAGGGAACACTTGAGTATGGTTTGCATTTGTATCCTTCGTCGATGTCTACACTTGTCTCATATACAGATGCTGATTGGGGTGGTTGTCCTGACACGTCTGGCTATTGTATGTTTTTGGGTAACAACTTGGTCTCATGATCTGCCAAGCGTCAATCTATGCTTTCACATTCAAGTGCAGAGGCCGAGTATCGAGGGGTAGCCAATGTGGTTTCCGAGTCATATTGGTTACGAAATCTACTTTCAGAGCTTCATTGTCCTATTGAGAATGCTACCTTGGTGTATTGTGATAATATAAGTGTCATCTACTTTTCTGGTAATCCAGTTTAGCACCAGCGTACTAAACACATAGAGATGAATATTCACTTTGTTAGAGAGAAGGTAGCCAAAAGACAAGTACGCGTCTGCCATGTCCCTTCAAGATATCAAATTACAGACATCTTTACAAAGGGTCTTCCCTCGGTCCTTTTTGAAGATTTTAGAGACAGTCTCAGCGTACGAAAACCGCCCGCTATGACTGCGGGGGTGTGTTAAAGTATATTGGGCTCTGGCCCAATTCGGTTGCAGCCAGCCGAGAATGAGCCTCCATGTGGAACCCTCCTTTCCCCTTTCTTTGTATATTTGGTGAATATTAGATTTAGGTTTGTACCTTAATTAGTAGTGTAATATTTCCATAATTGTAAAGTTAGTATTCTTATATAATAGAAATTTTTAGATAGAATAGGAAGAGGATCTTGTAACTTGTATATATATGTCTTTCATTAATAAGAATAATAAGGGATTATTTCTTACCTTCTTTCTGAATCTTTAACTGCTAGTAACATGAGACACACTTTCTTAACTAATTTAGTATGAAGACTCGACGACATCGTCAAAGTCTTCGGAAATGATTAGTTAATTGTAATATTATACTCTTTCTAAAGACAAGAAAAGGACCACGAAACTACCACTTCAGTTGATTGCAACTTCTTTATGTGCTACCAGCAGAATATTTGTTTTTTTCCTGGTAAGTACGACCAACCGAATACTCCATTCGTTATTAAATAAGGCATTCTAGGTAAACCATGTTTTAAAAAATTTAATATCCTTCTGGATTTTCTTGCTTATGACTGAACAAATAGCCTGTGCCATTTCAAGTATCTGGCAGAAAGTTTTGGGTCCTGTGCTTTGGTTAGTCATCATAGCTTCTTCTTACTTCATTGTATTTTCTAGTAAACTTGTCATTTTCTTATTAATGCACTTTTATGTTCTGCAGTGGTATTGTTATATTTTTTTGAACTCAGAGGATTTGACCTTGAAAATGTATGCAAATAGATTCCAGGATGATAGATTCCAGGATGAAGGTCCTTCTTATGAGGTTTCGTCTTTCTTACTTCTATGATCTATCTCTGTCTTTTGTTATGATTATCATCATTATTCTGATTGGTTAAATCCATTCGAAAAACTTGAACACAGAACCAATTATCAGAAGATGAGGATGAGCATGTGGTTCGTGCTATTGAATTCTCTATTCAAGAATCGAAGGGAAAAGAAATATACATGGGTGGTAAGGGCCATTATTGATGTAGCCTTTTCATTTCACTTATTTAAGCTGAATTTTGTCCTAGTAAGAAGTTACTAAATATGTTTAACTCAAACACATAAGTTTATTTTGGAGCTTCGACTGGTTAATTTGGCAGAACTGTAAGTGCTCAACAGAAATTTCTTACTTCCTATGGCAAGTAGCCTGATATATAAATTTGGTCACTTTTTTTAATCAGATATGGAGTTTCATCAGATTGATGAAGTAGAAGAACTTGCACAAGCACTGGAACAAAGCACATTATCTTCTAAAGATTTGAGGTAAACATGGCATGTGATAAGCCTCTCATTCCCTGGTTCTTATATGGGAAATGAATACCATTATCCGCTGAGTTCCGAACCATGCACAACTAGCTCTCTGAGATTTCTCAAATAAAAACATATATATAGGAAATGAATATTTCCATGTTTCTTTAAGTCACATATATGTAATTGTCCTATTCACGCCCCTTTTGTCGTAAGCTGATTAAGTTTAAGATCAGAATCTATCATATGTTTGTTTACTGATTAAGTTTAAGATTAGAATCTATCATATGTTTGTTTACTGAAAGTTTACATTATTACAGCACGAGTACCGGAGGCAGAGAACTGAAATGGTGGAAAATTTTCAAGGAGTTAAATCCATTTGTCCATACATCAAAGTAGGTGTAACACAATTCAAGTGCTTCTACATAAGCTATCAAGTATATACAATCAGGTCTCTAGTTTATACTTGCAAGGAGAACAACAACCATGTATTCATGTCTATGTTCTCTTGATAATGCTTCTAAGAACTAAATCCTGGATAAGTTTGTTAATCCTAGATTTTGGAAGAATAACAAGTAGTAAAACAGTTCATGATTAATACAATTTCGTATCTTTTTCATACCATGTTTCATTGTCCTATTGGAATACTACAGTATCTATTGCCTTGATATTTTCTTCTGCTTACCATTAATCAAATGACACGCTTTTATTGATTTTGTAGGAGCAATTCTTTCTGGAGAAAGAGTAGCAAGCGGTGCAATATTCTTGTTTGTGATGTTTGTGAAGAACAGGTTTGTGTTCCCTCTCCTCAATCGTCCTTCTCTTTTAGTCTTCTTTGAAATAATTTATCCTTGTAAATGTGAATATGATTAGAAAATAACTTAATGAGTTACCTGATACTCCGGTTATGTTTGGTACAGATTTGCTCGGATTGGTTAAGGTGTACATTCTGGGGCCAAACTGTCTGTCAAAAGCATACAAAGGATGGAACTCCTCAGTGCTGCAGTTGTTCCAGATTTAAGGTTTTCAAATGCCTTCCTTATTATCAGATTGAATCTTTGCTCTTAAAATGGTCAATGATCTAAATAGGAACCAATAAATTAGTATGAAAATTATTAAAAATAAGATGCAAAGTGATTGATGACGATTATTCTAGGAAGCTTTAAGTATCTCGGGTCTATTAGACCGATTATGTTGTATGAGGTGGAGTGTTGGCCAACCAATACTTCGCACATCCAAAAGATGAAAGTTGCGGAGATGAGAATATTGACATGGATGTGTGGGCATACAAGGAGGGATAGTATTAAAAATGATATCCGGGACAGAGTAGGAGTGACTTCGATGGAGGATAAGATGCGTGAAGCGATGTTGAGATGATTCAGACATGTGCAGAGGAGAGACACAAATGTCCCAGTGCGGAGGTTGGCTATGGACGAGTTCAGGAGGAGTAGAGATAGGCCGAAGAAGTATTGGAGAGAGGTGATTAGACGAGATATGACGCATGTGCAACTTACTGAGGACATGACCTTAGATAGGGGGTTGTGAATGACACGAATTAGGGTAAAAGGGTAGTAGGTAATTGAGCGAAGTCCTGCTTACGCTTACATACCGGTAGTTGTAGTGTTATTATTGTAGTCATGCTTAGCCTATCATACTAGTAAACACATTATTGTTTTATAGTCCCCTGTCATTTTATTTTTGTTGTTGTGTGTTCTTTCGTGTACTTTGTTTATCTTATTTACTTGCGTTAGTTACTGCTTCTTTTTTCAAAATGTTTTATCATGACTTATTCGCTTTTGTTACCATCATTTTTATATTGCTTTAAATTTCTTGTTCGGTCTGACCGTTTCTCTTGCTTTGCTTGTGTCTATGCTTTGTCTTGAGCCGAGAGTCTTTCGAAAACAACATTTCTACTTACCAAGGTAGAAGTAAGGTCTGCGTACACTCTACCCTCCCCAGATCCCATGTTGTGGGACTTCACTTGGTATGTTGTTGTTGTTGTAAGATGCAAAGTGATCTTGTTAAATAAATCAACCACTAGCACTTGCATGATGAATAGCAAACATGCACAATGGGCTTTCTAGCCGTGACACTGGCTTTATGTTCGATAATAATAGATGTCAGTTACTCAGCTTATAGCAATGTTAACTCAGAAGTTACCTATTTGTAGATGGGAGATGTGAAGTATATCACTCTGAATGATGGTCGGAAACTTTGCCCTGATTGTCGTTATACAGCAGTGACGGATCCTGGAGATTGTAAGCTCCTTCTTGATGAAGTGCACAGATTTTTCAAAGGATTAAACATGAAAGTCAGATATTACATTCCAATTCTGTTAGTAGATCAACAAGAGATGATCAGAAATGCTCAAAAGGTACACAGAGCAGGTGTTTACATTAGCAAGAAGAAATCTATTACTTCCATCACATTTTGTAGTAGTAATAGTATTTGGTTGGTCTCACAGAGCGCACTTGGCTTGACTATCTATGAGAGATCTAAATTGGACGCCGTAACTTACGTAAGTACAATTGTTTCTATTATAGACTTCTCTTACCTATTGTATGAAGTGATCTACTCTCTCACGTTATCCGAGGCCCTAGACCAGTTGGTTTAGAGATGCTGAGGGTATCCTCATTGGGTGGTGTAGGAGAGCTTGATCACAAGTTCGAAACTCCAGGGTAACGTCTGGCCTTGCCTTCGCCTCTTGGGGGAGTCTGTCACACATGGCTTGCCAAGTGTGGTTTAACTGGCTGACGGGGTTTGCAGGCTATTACGTCAGTCAGTGGTTTACCCAGTGCGCACCTTCGGATAGCGGCTGCAGGTTTCACGTTAAACAAATCTACTCTCTCACGTTGCATTTCATTCACTCATGCTAGGTGTCAAGGTCAATACAAAAGGGTGAAAAGGTTAAAGTGGTGAAAGAAGTAGAGCATCTAGTTGAAGGGCGCAAAGTGAAAGCAATGCTGATTTTATATGGCTTTCCAAAGTAATCTTCTTCTAAACTTCTATACTTTCACATAAGTGGTCTTCTGATGGATTCAGTGGATAACTCCAAGCAATTGTCATCTCTTAATTTGTAGGAGAGTAAATAGGAAATGCATCTAGCTCATGATCTTCATCTAGTTAGGATCAGCAAACAAGCATTTCAGTTTTAACTTCTTCAGGCTCTTGTTATATCTAATGAGGTATAGGTTTATCTACAATACTATATATAATTAAAATCTAAACTAAATCTGCATTTTCATATTTCATGTAATAAACAGTCACAAGATGCTATTTATTGTTAAAAACCATCACCAACTTAATCTCCAAGACAATGGATAATTAATCTAGAATGTTCAAGTAGTTCTAGAAAGTTGAAAGAAGATCTCGAGAATGGAAGGTTCTAGAATGACCTATTGAAGTATCTTGGATACTTAACTTAGAGATATGTCTAGAAAGCTCTAAATTCTTATAAGAAATGTGTAGATGTTCTAGAGCCTAAGATATTTGTAGAATATGATAGAATTGTCTAGATCTTTAGGACCATGTCTAGAATCATCCCTACACAAGTATAAATAGGGTGACCTTAGTCATTTGTAATGAACCAAGAACCAAGAACTAAGAACCAACCCAATTATAAGCTAAAGTGTGTATCCAATAAAAGTGTCAAAGTGATCAAGTTATAGTGTTCAAATCTTGTGTAATTACTTTTACAATAATAAAGTAATTACGTTTTTCACGTGTTGTGTTGTCCAACATTTATTATGAACATATCCTATAATAGAGTGTGACCAGATGAAGAAGTCAAACTCATTTAGAATAATATAGATGTCACTCATTTTGCATTAAAGGCATAATATATCAGGTTTCACAGAATCTATGAGAAAAATTGCATTATATTTTCCTTAATGTACGTTCGCACATGTTACTCACCCCAAGATCTCACCTAAATTGGGAGTGAAGGTGTGCTTGACTTAAGATCGAAGTTAAGAAAAATGCTCTGTTTTTCCAAAATAATTTGATTCAAGCGTTAAGAGGATGAGTAAGCTTGTAAGAAGTTCCGTACTTGAATTTATGGTATGAATCACTGGTCTTTGTAAACAGGTTGGCCTTGGGAGCAACTTTGGCTCATGAAATGATGCATGCTTGGATGCGGGTTGAAGGTATTTCCAGCTTTTTACTATAATCTCTAGTTGCTTTTGTCTAATTTAAATTAAAAACCAAAAAGGAAAATAAACTAGTGAACAACATTCCTCATGAGTCTACCTTTCCCCCCTCTGATATATATAGGCTATAGAGGGCTGTCCCTAAACATAGCAGAAGGTATTTGTGAAGTTATCGCTCACAAGTGGCTAGAATGGCAATCTTTTACTGGTGATGACAACATAAAGGGTACAAGTGAACAAGCTCTGTTCTTGAGAAATCTGAAAGAGTATCTGAAAGAAGGAATAGAAAAAAACCATTCTGAGGCATATGGTCATGGATTTAGAGAAGCAAAATGGGCAGTTGAACGTTATGGCTTAAGATACACACTGGAACATATATCTCATACAGGCAAGTTACCTGAATGACTTAATTTCGATCACTGTAACATTGTTTTCATGTTGATACATTCATCATTTGGTGGAAACTGGCTTTGGACGAATATTGCGTTGAAACACCTGTAATAAAATTAATACTAGACTTTGAGACAACAAATTCAGGTCATGTAACTTGTAAGTACTTGGCTAATACGAATTGGAGTAGAGAAAGATTTCCAGCAGTCATGTCAACACTGACCTGTGCAAACGACCAAACATCCCCTGATGATCAGATGATAAATTTGGCTATTTTGTTAGTTCAATACTAGCTGTTTCCCAATATGTTTTATGGGACTTTCTGCTTAGAAGAATTTCATGTGTCATACAAGAATTCCGGAGATCCTGTATTCTCTGTGTGAATTTCTGGAGATAAAGATTTCCAAGCATGCGTGTCATAAAAGAAGTCCATTTAATAAAATTGTTGGAGCGGGAATTACTTGCATTCCGATAAAGATAACAAAATATGAAGAGTATTAGTAATGTTTATCATACAACTATGCAGGAGGATGGAACAGTAGTTTAATCCATACCTCTGCTACTATTTGGGGATTCGATCGCTAATCAGAATACCCACCTACCCTTGTTTTGGCTCGACCATGTCTACAATATATATACAAAACGGAACAACTTTGAGAAGTTAAACAGTATGAAGATCTAATGGGTAACCAACAGGAGCAGCTGCCTCCTGCAATTTCTTTCCTTGATAATGAATATCCTGAACAGAAAGAGCAATAACTTAATCAGCTGCACCATTAACTTTTGCACACAATACAAACCGGAGATAGCATTGCCAGTCAAAAAATGTGGAAATTTGTGATGATGTTTAAGTTTGATCTAAGAAACAGAAGACAGAGACTTACAGATGCGAAATGGTTAACATCTCTATGATGAGCTTCATCAGCACGGATGACAGTAATAACATACTTTAGAGTTGCATCCTTAGGCAGTCTCCAGTAGTCAATTGCAATGGCTGGGGCTGGAACATTTTCAATTTTACCGCGATCAGTATCATTAAGATACAAAGTATATGAGTGGATAGCCTCCTCTTCCAGATACCCAACAACTCTGTATGCAAGCTTGGGGGACAGCAAGTAAAGCACAAAGTAAAAATTGAAAAAGACTCCCTGCACGGCAATAACTAACAACCTCTCGTACCATTTAGGTTGTACTAGCTCCACCATAGTCATCAGATGCATTCTCTCATTCTCAGCTTCTTCAAGTAATGCTTTTATCCAACCACCACTTTGCTCGAACTTGCGCAACGACCTCAGATGTAACAGCATACCTCCCGCCATTCCAGGTACACCTGCCACTGTTTCCAACATCATTGCACGGCAACCATATTTTTCCTGCAATACAAATCAGAGATTCGAATCAATGGTGACAAGAAGGTATTTGATGTAAAAGCAACTTAAGAATTACTGTTGTAGTGTCCAGAGAAGTTACGACAACAACATACCCAGTGTAATCCCACAAAGTGGGGTCTAGGGAGGGTAGGATGTACGCAGACCTTACCTCTACCTTTGTGGGGCAGGGAGGTTGTTTCCGATAGACCCTCTGTTTCCGATAGAACAGAGAAGCTGTTCTGTTATATATATTCCCATTACTCTTAGTCTATCAAGCAACTCCTCTCATGTCTCATCTCATTCCTTTTGTATTAGGTCTAGAATCTAGATTTCTTCCTCTCCTTTCATGCCAAAAGATCCTAAAACTCTTTAACTGGAAAGTACTACTTTATGTTTATCCACTGCATTGTGTTACCAATCATTCACATAAAAAAATCACTAAGCTCGAAACAAAACATATCGCCCAGTTATTCAACAGGGACAAAATAGGCTCTAACTATAATTGATGGGTATATCACCTATTCACCTCAAACCCTTTCGACACTTTTCTAGTCCTACACATTTTACTCCTTGTACACAAAAATACAAGGTGCCTACAGTTGTTGTTATATGTTGCTTACATTTTACAGTCTAGATCACATATCATTTTCCAAACAACTTGACCTTGCAGTTACGCGTTCTACTGCTACACCAACTTGACTACCACTTTGGCGCCGTAGATTTTACTATAATCGAATAGTTATTTTGAGTTTACAATTCTTCCCTGATCACTTTTTTCTCTTGCTCCACTGAAAAAGAAAATGGAGATTTAGTCTATATATAACGAAAATTAGAGCGAACATAATACAAGCACGAAATTCTCAAATCCATCGTCGTTTCACACTCTGCATAGTTATCGATGATAAATTAGGCTCCCCGACTCAACAATTTACTCCGTAATAAAGAAGCGGTTAGAGAGCAGAGCAAGGTAAAACACATGACGAACGTTGCACGTGAAGCTTGGTGACTGTTAGGCTTCAAATGGAAGTTGTAATTTGTCAGAAAAGTACATATCAGTAAATGTAAAACCGAACGTGGACGTTTATTGTCTGGATACATGGCAGTAGTGACTGAAGGAAAGAGACGATGAGTAAAGCTTAGCAAGAAATTGAAAATAAAAATTGGTGACGTGTCGAGTTACGTGACCCCATTGGAATAGTAGATTGTCACAATGTTACCATTGTGACTAAGTTTATTATTAATTAGGCACTATTATGTTAGTTTGAACAGTTTGGTCCCCCAAAATATTTAATTATATTTCAGTATTTTTTTTTATAATTGTTATTAGGTCTCTTGTATACTCTTAAAAGAATTGTAACCATCATTTGGGAAGTATTCAGAAATATTACAACCCTAATTCATCTCTCTCTTCTCTCTTTCCCTTATCTTCCCCTCTACTCGATCGACAGTCTAGTCTGTTACAAATGGCATCAGAATCAAATTCAACACCATCGGAGCTGCAACTCGTACACGACGACGTAAGAATGATTAAAACACATCTTGAGGTGTTCGCCGAAGACACCAGCAAGAGATTCAAAGCTCTGGAGCAAAACCAAGCACGATTTCAGGCACAAATGGAGGAGAATCGTGAAACCAACAGAAGGTTGGAGCTCATCATAGCGAATCTAAATCTGATCCCATCGGGGGAATCGACGCAAAACACTGCGTGATAACACACGTATAATCACAACGGTATCTTACCGGTACCGCGACAAATGCAGACAAATTTGTGTAATAAAACCCTTATCGATAACTCACAAACTGTTTATACACCATCAACTTTTCCGACATGGAGAGGGTTTACATTCCCTCCGGCACCCCCAATATTTTCAAGTCCACCCATCTACCGAAATCCTAATCTCTCTTTGACACCTCCAGCATCTCCAAATAATACAGTCCAAAACCACGAAACCAATACAAGCCACATAACCCTCAAACCTAAAATAAATTTCCCGAAATTCGATGGCACTAACCCAGGAGCTGGCTCAGAAAATGTGAGAAGTACTTTGAATTATACGACATCAGGGAGCATGCGAAACTCAGTTATGTTTCGGTTCACATAGGGGAAAAGGCTGATGTGTGGTTTGATAGTTGTATGATTAATAATATGGGAGAAATGACATGGTCGAGGTTCAGCAACGAGGTGTGCAGAAGATTTGGTAATGTTAGACCACAAGACATTGTGGATGAATTCAATAAGATCATACTGGCAAGTGCATGGAGCAATATCAAAGTAAGTTTGAAGAGCTTGCAGGTTATATGACTATAATCAACCCTTTACTTAATGAAATTCATTATGTGTCTAGTTTCATTAGTGGGTTGAAACCTGAACTTAAACCTCTAGTTAAGATGACCAATCCCCATACAGTTTTAGATGCATATGAGACTGCAAAACTCTATGAGGAGTCTTTCAAGGCTCTCATCCCCTTTGTACAACCAAAGCCTATAATCACCCATTACACCAGAAATATCCCAACCATCTCTAAATATCCTAATACCCAACCACTTATCATACCTTCATATCCAACCAATAAATAAAATTCCCTACAAACCTAATACACTTCCCCACAATTTTGAGAACCTCAGAGAACAGGGACTGTGCTACATGTGTAAGGAAAGGTACTTTCCTGGACACCAATGTAAGCTAAGAGTCTTAAACACTATGGAGGAAATGGTTGTGGAAGGAGATGGGGGAAATCAGGAAGTATTTGTGGATGTGGCTGAGACTTTGGAAGAGGCAGAAGAGGAGCAAATGGAACATGTTGAAGTGTCTATAAATGCTCTATTGGGCATAAGTTGATCCAAAGGAAAGGTATCAACTATAAAGATCATAGGGTATGCTGGTAAAACACCTATGACAGTCTTGATAGATAGTGGATCTACTCATTCATTTATAGATCCCTATATTGTTAAGAAACTGAGATCACCAATACAACATATGGAAAAGCCTGTGAAAGTTTATGTAGCTAATGGGCAAGAAATGAACTGTCACCTGGAGAGCCCTGTGTTTAAGTGGAAAATGCAGAATGAACCTTTCACTTTCATATTAAGACTAATGAAGGTGGGGGTTGTGATATGATATTGGGCATGGACTGGATAGATAAAGTAGCACCTGTGATACTACATACCAGACTTCATAGCTTGAGCTTCATGTGTGGAGAAAGACTGATTACAATATATGGGGAGCAAGAATGTGTTGGAATAACAACAATGAATAATGAGGAACTGAAGAGGATGTTACAGTGTGGAACTGGTGAAGTGGTTGCTGAAATAGCCATGATCAATCCAGTAATGCCAAGTCTGGAGAAACAGTACATACACCCTACTATCAACACATTATTACAACAATACAAATCCCTTTTTCATGAACCAACTAAACTACCCCCAAAAAGAACTTGTGATCACACAATCAACCTAATTCCTAGAGCCCAACCCTTTAACCTTAGACCCTACATGTATTCTTATGATCAAAAGAATACAATTGAATCCATTATCACTGATATGATCAAGGCTGAGACAGTAGTACCCAGTCAATCAGCCTTTGCATCTCCTGTCTTGTTGGTTAAAAAGAAAGACTCTACATGGAGGTTGTGTGTAAATTACAGAAGGTTAAAGAGCATGACTGTGAAGAACAAATACCATATACCTATGATTGAGGACTTGTTGGATGAATTATGTGGGGTCAGGGTGTTCTCTAAGATAGACTTGAAGCCTGGATATCATCAAGTTAGAATAAAGGAAGGAAAGGAGTACAAAACTGCATTTAGAACCCACCATGGCCTGTGGAAATTTAAGGTAATGCCCTTTGGCTTAACCAATGCACCTGCTACTTTCCAATCCCTTATGAATTGTGTATTCAAGGAATATTTGAGGAAGTTCATATTGGTGTTCTTTGATGACATACTAGTTTACAGTAAATATATGGAAGATCATTTATGACACCTAGAGTCTGTATTAAAACTGCTGATAAGACACCAACTATTTACCAAGATTAGCAAATGTGAGTTTGGGCAAGGTCAAGTGGAGTATTTGAGACATATCATACATAACAATGGTGTAAGTACTGATCCTAGCAAAGTGGCAGCAATGTTAGATTGGTCCTACCCTAAAACATTGAAGGAACTGAGGAGTTTTCTGAGATTAACAGGTTATTATAGGAAGTTTGTTAAGGAGTATGCACATATTAGCAAACCTGTTACACTCCGTATTTACAGGACATGCTTTAAGAACGTACGTAAGAACTCACAAGTGTTAAGATTTGAGACTTGTAAAATTTTATCGGAATTATGAAATTGTCGGAAAACGTAATATGGTGACGAATGGGAGGGCGACACGTGTCACCCCCTTATAGTTGCCTTGGACGAAATATGCCATGGCCAAAATGGTCATTGACCATGGTCTTAGGATGACAAGTCTTGCAAGTTGTGAGCTTGAGAGAATTGACTAAGTCAAAGGGTCCACAAAGTCTTGATATTTAATAAGACCTCATCCAAGCCACCCATTTGTTTACATCTTGACCCTCCATTGTGCTATATAATACTAGTAGTAGCAAGACAAGCCTAACACTTAGAAAAAAATTTAAGAAATTGAAGAGCTCATTCTAGTTGCTCTCGGGTTCTAGCATTTTAGAAAAGAAAAAAATTTGTTTCTTGTCCATTAAACTCCACACTTTAAACCAAGGTTCTTGAGTGTATTGTAAGTGTATTTCAATAGAAAAATCTCGGAAAAAGATAGTTTTCGTATTAGTCGCAAGGTGAAAACCTAGTTGCTTTCTAGGTTTTGTTTGGAGGTTTGAAGGAAATTTGTTGGTGTTGTTCTAAGGGTCTCAACTAGCGGATTGAAGTGTCTTGAAGAGGCTCTAAGTTGCTAAGGGCGACTTGGTTGGAGTTGGATTAAGATTCGTTGAGGTATAATCTTGTCTTTTAAAAGTGTTACAAGATTATTTATATTGTTGTTAGCTTTACATGTTGCTAGCATGAAGTATATGTGTTGAAGTTTATAAGTATTATGGATTGCTTGTAGCCTTAAAATCCGAAATGTAATGTAAGCCATGTGAAGTTGGATTACAATTTGGTCGTTATTAGAATCGTCGCATGTTACTTACTTGAAGATTATAGTGGTTATAATCGATTGCGACTTGATATCATGTTATGCTAACAACTTGGATTGAAATGGAAATTGGACAAGAATTGGTATTGTTGCATCTCAATGTGGCCGAAATTGGACTAGTAGTTTGTATTAGTTTGATATCTATTGTGGGGCGGAATTTTACACGTCTAGTAGGCGTGTAATCCCCTATTGTTAATTGCATTGATTGGGCCTTAAATGTGTCGTGTTTGGTTATTGTATTCGACCTTGAAAAAGGTGGCAAAGTAAGTAGAAATAAAGGAGGTGTTGTCCGATTTTTCGTAGAATTTAGAGACTTTACACTTATAATATTCTACGTTTGAAGTAAGGCGTTAATAGACGTATTGTGGATATTATAGGTTGACATTCTACGGGCGGGATTTTGTACTTGGCAAGTGGTTTGACCCGAAGAGGTATGTAGAACTTTCCTATCTTTTGAGCATGACTAGTTGTACGTATATAGTACAGTGAGCGTCTGAAGACCTTGATATCCTTTACTAGTTTTATGAATAACCAATTAGGGTGAGTTAGGAGATTAACTCACTTCTTTGAAAGTATTAAGGATGTCTTAAGTTTTATTAAAGTTAAGGGACTTGAAGAGTTTTAAAGTATGTGATACTTGTGTCGTTTTAAACGTATAAGTCGCTTGGATAGGAAATTGTACTTGACTAAGGTATAAAGTGAATATAACGACTTTATGGGAAGTTGGTTATATTAGCTTTATGGAAAGATAAATGACTTGATTTAATGAAAGACAATTTGATTTTAAGGCATCAATTGCCTAAGGTTTTATAAGAAAAGGAGTCACTTGATTTAGAAACCTAACTTTATTTCTAAAGGTATTGTGACTTGTCTTGAAACGTAATTTCGACTTGATACTACGGTTAATAGTATCTTGGAAGTTTTATACTAAAAAGAGTCATTTGTTTTAAAGAGTACAGGTATGTAGTACTTGGGTTAAATTCTCGGATTTTCATAAAAGATATGCTAGTACCTTAAGTAAACTAAAATGAGAGTGTATATGAATAAGAAGTTAGTGGGATTTCTTAACTTGCTTATGTTATGTATGATGGCCGGTTGAGATAGGGTAAGAGTATATCTGAGGGGTAAATTCCCAAGATCGTTATACCACCTTCTCCAGGGTAAGAGTATATCTGAGGGGTAAATCCCCAAGATCGTTATACCACCGCCTGGTAAGAGTATAATTGAGGGGTAAATCCCCAAGATAGTTATACCACCTGTTTCCGTGGATTTGCTACCCACGATGCGAGGAATACCTCATGCGAGTCCTTATGGGCTTATGCGGGTGAAATAGTCTCATGCGGGCGGTACTGACTATCACGAGGAATACCTAAATGCGGGTCCACGACTATCACGGGTGAAATAGTCTCAGAAGTAGGATTGCTTAATGATTCTGCGGTCGGATGGTCCTGCTTTGATCGTGAGCTTCCTATTTTTATGTTAGACGTATACTATCGATTACTCATTGTTAGTAAGGCATCGTGTCTTGTAATTTTGTTATCATACATACCGCTTTGTTTTAAACTTATGATATAATTACAGTATTTTTTTTCAGTTTTACATACTTAGTACATATTGTGTCTTGACCCTTCCTCGGGGCTGCGTTAAATCGCGGTAGGAGTAGCGGTGGTGGATCCTCATTCTTATGATCACTTATCGGGCGTCGAGCTCCATTTCTCGGAGGCTTGTCTTTTAGTCTGATTTTCCACGATGTTGTAGATTTATGTACATTCGGGGTATGGCGAGTCTGTCCATGCATGTTATTCTGAGAGTGCAGTAGTCACGTGTTGTGGTTTGGGGTGTAAGAACCAAGTTATGATTTTCTTTGATTATGCATATTTTATGGAAGGCGGCCTTATCGGCTAGCCTGTGTTATTATTGTCTAAAAATATTGTATGTTGTGTATGTTCCGCTGCTATTCTCTGATGTATACCTGAACGGGGTGCCCAGGTAGGGCACCAGTCGCGGCCCCGGGGTCGGGTCGTGACAAAACCATTGACAAACTTACTAAGGAAATGGGAGTTCCAGTGGAGTAGAGAAGCTGAGGCAGCATTTGATCAACTAAAAGAGGCTATGTCTAGTGCACTTGTATTAGCACTACCAGATTTCACTAAACCTTTCATTCTGGAAGTGGATGCTTGCAACACAGGGATTGATGTTGTATTAATGCAGGACAAAAGACCTTTGGCATTTATGAGCCAAGTTTTGAGCAAAAAACATCAAGGTATGTCTACTTATGAAAAGGAAGTAATAGCACTACTACAAGTTGTTGAGAAGTGGAGACATTACCTACACCCTCATCATTTCATCATCAAAACTAATCATTTCAGCTTAAAATTCCTACAAGACCAGAAGATAACCACTTCTCTGCAGTATAAAGGAATAACTAAGCTAATGGGCTTAAGCTTTGAAATACACTACAAGAAAGAAGTGAAGAATATAGTAGATGATGTCTTATCCAGGAAAACCATGACTCGGCAGAACATTACATGTTGTGTAATAAATCAGATACAACCCAAATGGATGGAAGACTTCTGAACAGCTACAAAGGAGATCCTGAAGTGTTACAAGCTATGACTACAATTGGGGTCAATGGTAACAGGGAACAGACCCTCTCAATGCAACAGGGAGTGTTGAAGTATAAGGGCAGAGCTTGGGTGGGACAAAATGGAGCTTTGAGACAGCAACTGATTCTAAAAATACACCAATCTGGATTAGGAGGGCACTCAGGGGTGTTTTCCACTTACCAAAGGCTCAAATCAATATTCTATTGGCATGCAATGAGAGAACAAGTTAAGGAGGTGGTACAAACATATGAAGTATGTCAAAGATGTAAGGATGAGCAAGTGACTTACCCAGGGTTGCTGCAACCATTACCCATCCCGGAAGGGGCTTGGGAACACATTTCCATGGACTTCATTGAAGGTCTACCTGAAGGGAAGGATACCATACTAGTAGTTATTGATAGAAGTCGCGCCCGTTTTTGACCTCGGGGTCTGAACGGTATCCGCAACGTTGCTCTTTGGCGCGGTTCCCTGGTGTTGACACCCAATTTTGACCCTCCCGTCCAGCCATTAACCATAAAATTACACTAATTTTGTAAAATAATTTTTAGGATTTTTTATAATAAAATACAACAATAAAACATAAATACAGGCATTAAGAATTAATTTAATAATGGCATCGCGTCTTACGTAAAGTCTTAAGCATTTAGAGTTCCGCACCCGCATTAATTAACTTTAAGCTTTGTCGTAATTCTTAAATAATTAATAAATGCATAATTTAGCGATAACGTCGTGTCAGGTAGCATAGCCGCATTTATTGGTAATCATTTGTAACTTTAAAATCAATTTTAATCTAATACATGCATTTAATAGCGTCGCATTTATAAAAGCTTTAAACAATTCTTAGAAATCATATTTTGCATTTAGCATTTAAATAATTCAATCTAAGCATTTTGATTTTAACTTCGCAATAATGCATAACAATAAGATTTTAAATAATAGCGTCGCATTCCAAAGTATTAAGCATTAGTTAAATAACGCGCCCGCATTTAGCACCTAAATAATTAGACTAATGTAGCACCTAGATAATTATAATAAAGCACCTAATTAATTTAATCACATTGGCACTAATTAATTAATACACTTGCCTAGAATTAATTAGCTAATTAAACTAATTAACCCCTAATTAAAACTAATACCCTAATTAACTAATTACCCACCATTTTCGTCCAGCCCATCTATTAACTACCCGCCAATCTCGCGACCAGCGAAGCCCATAAAGCCAGCGCCGCCCCAAAGATCCCTTTAAGCCCTCAACTCTCTCACCCGTTCTTAACGAAAAACAAAACCCAGAGCACTAAACCTAAAAGCGTACGCCGTCGTAAGATTCTCGCTGAGAATCCGCGACCTCTTCCTTTCCTTTACCTTCGCTGATCATTTGCCATAACCAAGCCAAAATCCTCCAAAATCGTCCCAATAATAACACGGTCGGTACCAAAAATACACCATAAATCGTTCTAAAATCGATCATCAAGATCGAGCGAATCGTACTAAATCGGCGTTAAGCCTTACCAAATTGAACACGATTTGGGGCTATAAATCTGAAGATTTTCACCATGCAAAGGGGAGAGCACTGATGAGCCTAGGCGAGAGCTCGATGGGAAGCGGCGAAACCTATCCAAACCCCTTCGCTTAGTCGCGGAAGTCGATCGCCAAATCGATGGGTATTCTCGATAACAAGCCCTATCTCTTAAATCGTATCGTAATAACCCGTCGGGTGACCGACGACTTGATCTGACGCCTCGTCGCTGTCAGGAGAAGGTAAAAACCACTCCTCTCGATTTTACATTCATTTTGTAGTTTTGTGCGAATTCGCGTTAAATAATATGTTAGATATTGTGCAGCATTTTGCGACTATGACGGTTGATTCATTCTATTAGCATTTGTGGGGTGGATAATATGATGTAATTCGGGAACAAACTTATCAATCATGTTAGACGATTCTTAGGCTTGTTTGGCTGATACTGACCGTCGTCGGAATCTGTCGCAGTAGCGTGTTTTATCTTCCTTAGATTGTTAAGCATGACTAATTGTTATCTGGGTTTGAACAGGGATATATCTGGTTAGGTTAGGGGATGTTGGCTTGAAACAGGGGTGTTTATTTGAACTAGGACCAAGTGTTTTTTTGAAACTTGAAAAAATGACATCCTAGCCAGTTTGTATGCCATCCCATGTCGTTTTGGGATTCGTTTAGATAGAGGAGGTATTGTTGAAGGGAATCAAAAATCGTATGATGAATGTACCTGTCATGATTTGTGCGCATGTTTTGCTCTGTCTATTAGGTCGAAAATAGCTCTCATTTGATCAAGTTGTCTAAGTTAAAATAATATGATGCCTTATCTATACAATCTTCCATCAGGGAATACTACAAATGCTGCCTTTAATGTTGAGACATGTCGATTGGTTGACTTCCTTGATTGTAGCATGTCTGTGAAAGCTCTAGTGAAGAATTTAAAGAGGAAATGAATGCCAAGTCCTAATCTTGCCTTAATAGCTAAAACTCGTGCTCAAAAGTGGTCATTCATACCGCACTCTGTTTGACCCATGAATATGTATTAAGTCAAGTCCATTGTGCTCAATTCTCATTGTTGGTGTATATTGCTCGTATGGTGTACATTTTTATATGTCGATCATTATCTTTGAATGATCACTGTTAGTAGACAAAGTTTGAATAACAATTATCTATGTTTGATATTACTTGGACGGATGCTAATCTTTATCTTTTCCTTTCTTTGCATGAATCGCAATATCTGGGAGCAAATGGCGAGTCTTAATATGAGACTCAATCTGCTTCTATAAAGAGCACAGACTTGCATCTACGTGTCATCCACATCCGCATATGTGTTTGGAATTCCAAGCCACAAAGTAAAGACATCGCCGTTCCTCGAGTCCTTTTAATTATTTTCTACCCCGCCCCTCATTCATTTATTTATTGTAAATTAATTGTCTAATATTACATTATTAGTAGAATACTTAGACTGATTAAGCCTTAGTCGATAAACTAGAAAGTAGCTTAATATCAGAAATGTGTCTCTAATCTATTTAGTTTAGGCCTTTAACGCAGGATCACAATTTCATAAAACTAATTTGGCCACCTTTGCACATATTTGTTAACCACTTTGCTAAAAACATTCCTGCACTGTTTTCATACACTACACTATACAATATATATGTTACGTTGCCTTGATGCATACTTACATCTAAAAAAATTTACTTACATATATTTTCTTATAAGAATGTATTTTTAAACCACTTATACTATCTTTTACTTGAATATTTTCTAAACGTACGTCTTTAGCAATAATAATTAACCTAGGTTTGAACGGACAACCGCAAGTTAGCGGATCCTTTAGTGCTGACCCTTCCCTTTAGGATAATAAAGAACCCTTACCCGGAATCTCATTAAGTTAGCAGACCATTAAAATGGAGTTAATGTTTACTTTAAACTAGTTAAACATTTAGGTGTCCTAATTCACCCAAATTAATTAGGTGGCGACTCCGCGAACCCTTTAGCATTTTAGCACCCTTTTAAACTTTAGCATCTTTAGCCTTTTAGCACTCTTTTGCGCTTTTAGCCTCTTTTGCAATTTTGGCATCCTTTAGCATTTTTTAACACTTTAGCAACCCTTCCAATATGTTAGCATCTTTTGCAATTTTAGCATCCTTTTAGCATTTTAAAACCTTTTTTAAGCCATTTAAACCTTTTAGCATTTTTATTATTTATTTTATTTTATTTTCTAACATTTGCATTTTGAGCAGGGTTCGCTATTATTTATTTAAAAAATGCCGCGGCCGAAAAAGGGCGCGACAGAAATGGCGACTCCACTGGGGATTTTAGGTTCTTAACCACAACAAACCTAGGATAATTATTTGGCAATTACTTTTGCATTTAATTTTTGTGTGCTGTATTTTGTTTTGTTTATTTTGCTACCTGCTTTACTGTTTTCCTTAAACTGGCATTCCGCTCATATTTCTTCCACTCTGGAAAATTCACACAATCACACACTACATGCGAGGTGCGCTGGGTGCATCAGCAAAATTCTTTCTTCAAAATCCAAATTTAGGAGAGTCGGTAATATACGTGGAGTGCGGTCTAACAGGTGGCGCGTAGCCTTCTCACTCGAGTTGTCGCTCGGGAACTCAAGCGTCGGAAAAGCCAAATCTTAGCAAACTTAAGATAGAGCTATACGCTTTATTTTAGAGCACGCGCGTCATTTACCTTAGGTGGGTGGTCGCGCATCGACACCACAATTAGGAAGACACCAAACTTGTCGACGGGTTTCTCAACCCAAACGACCAACCAGATATTATGTGTAGCGTGGCAATGTGACAAATCCAAACCCAATCATGACATGCTGAAATTGGGAAAAGTGCACCGTCGTTTGGTCGCCATTTCAACGAAAGCATTACGGTTGGGCGGCGGACAAACTTATCATAATATCGCATATCTGGAGTTTAGGACTACCTATGGAATAAAGAGGTCCAAACAATGTTAGAACACGCACTTGATTTGCAATTTGCTTATTTGTATATATTGCCCGCAGCTTTTTATACTAACTTGGTTTGCTTCATTTGTTAAAGGTTTATTTTTGCCTAGCTTATTCCCCAAAAGGTTGATTCGCGTTGACTAAGTAGAAGCACAATCATCCAATGACTAATCCGTAAGACCGATCGAAACAACTTAGGACTCATCCCCGTTCATGCAGGATGCGAAGCATCGTGAGCGAAACACCAATGATCAACACTCGCCACACTATCGCGAGAAATGGAAAACATTCAAGCTGAAATAGAAAGGCACCGAATTATCACAAACATGTCTATAAGCTTGAATGCACCACTCCCGAGCAAGTGGACAAATGCAATCGTGTCACAAGCCCTCGAGCCTCCACTTCTCCAAAGTTCCGCAGAGGTCGCAACATACCACCACACCAAAATGTCGCTCGCCCGGTCAATTTGCGAACCGACCGCCAAAATGATCCGTTCACTATATACACATCTCAACCTCCACCTACTTATATCTCCCCACTCAACCCAAATTGCCAAGCCACCCAATACGAGCAGATGGCACACAAACAATATGAGGATTAGCACATCCGACCAAAGCCAACCATTTATCAGGTGCATCCTCTCAAGAGACGGTCAATACTGAGAAATGGAGCGGCGGACAGAGTGATGAAAATGTGGCAAAAGAAATTGTAGCTTGAAAGAAGCATTCAAAAGCATTCGGATGAACAAGGGGATGAAGGTTTAGAATATGAAAATTTATGTATGCACTCGACGTTGAATTACCCGCAAGTACAGGTGCCCAATTTGACATGTTCGACGGAAGGGAATCCTCGAGCTCATCTAAGGTCGTATTGTGATAAATTGATTGGAGTTGGTAAAAATCAAGCAATCATCATGAAGCTATTCATCGTGAGTCTAAGCGGCGGTATTTGGATTGGTACATGCAAGACCACCGAAAATGGGACGGTTGGAACGCCATGGCACAAGATTTCATGGATAGATTCGGGTTCAACACCGACATCACCGGGCAGATTTTATCTTATGAAACTTGAAAAGAAATCTCTGAAACTTTCGGAGAATACGCCCGAGGTGGCGGTCGAAGCGACAAAGGTTCAACCCCGATGGCGAAGGCGAAATGACCACCTTGTTCGTGCGATCGTTAAAGGACGCGACATATTATGAAAGAATGATCGGTGTAATTGGCGAAGTTTTGCGAAGTCGTAGAATGGCGACCGTGGAAGAAGGCATTAAGACAGCGGGATTACAAACTTGACGACCTACAGCAACTAGCGAGCGATGCGGTCAAATTCCATCTGAGGTACCTCGAGAGGAGAAGAGATCATCACTCCATCACGGTCATTCGGGGCGTAGGCGAGCAACATCCGGTATATCAAAGCCGCGCCTTTACCAAAACACTCGTAACCCGGTCATATTATCGATCGCTGCGCACCCATATCCTGCTTACCATACCCAACCAAAGATATCCAAAATACTCACCACAATCACGAACTCGCACTCCAAATGGACCCCAAACCCCGTAGATGCGAAAGAAAACCAACAAAACCTATACACCTTTAGCCGAGCCCATAGCTCGAGTGTATGAGAAGGCCGCGAGAATACTCCATCCAATTCCCGGAAATACTCCGTGCCTACTTCCGAGGCACGATAAGACTAGACATTGTGCATACCACTCCGGTGCGAGAAGGACACGACGTGAAATTGTTATACCTCGGGACGAATAGAGGAGTTAATCGAGGAGGGAGTCATTCGGCTGAAAGATGGTCCTCTCAATGCAAACAATAACTTTCTGCCGGGTTATGAAGAGGCCCATGTTAGCATGATAGCTGAAAATGAAGAAGACAGTCTGGAAGGGACTATTACGCCAGCCCGTAAAGGGAAGAAAATTGAAACATCAACCAACCGCCATAGGAAAGGAGGTGCTCCTTGCCGGAGATTGTTTAACCATTGAATAAGTCATTCGTCTAGTTGTGTGCTGCAAGAGGTGATCCTGCTGAAGACCCAGCCGTTGAAGACACAAAGCAAGAAGAAATGGACTCGTGCCCCTGCCTCGGCCCGCCGAGTCCTGAAATAGTTAGTTTAATGCATTTTGCCCTTTATATGTAATTGTTGGAACTACGTTTGACCTGATTCCCTTGGTGGATACGTAGGCGGCCGTCTCGGCTTCGGTCCCACATCTAGAAATTTTAATTTTACCCAATTTCACTTGTAATGAACTACGTCATGACTGATTCCTCGTGGGGATACGTGGCGGCCTAAATCGGCTTGTCACACCATTAGGAAACTTTCCGCCGTTCTGAAATAACAAGAATGCACATAACATACAAGTAACTCCATTGAGACCCCCTCAGGCCAAACACCCTTTTCAAAACTGGGACAAGGTAGGAAACCAGGCAGGGGTGATGAGTCCAAACAATACAGACATCCGAGCATCAAGAGTCTAAGGTCAACGCGAATCAACCGCCCCCCCCAAAACTCACAAAACTTTCTTTGAGCGCAGGTCCTTCATATTAGCGGAGGATACAACAAAGTTCTTCATATTAGCAGAAGCAAAATACGGCAAAAGCAGAAAGAAGCAGCAAAGCGAGAATCGATGAAACTCAAAGTTCCGAACAAAGCCGAAGCGCGTCTCGGACACAAAGTCAAATTCGCACACAACAACGACATCTCAGCACCCACAACATCTCAGCATTCACATATCAGGGACGACATCTCTACCCCTAAAATTGCACTTCTCATATATATTTATCATTTGGTTTAAACAGGTATACACTAACGTTTTCTCAAGCTTAGCTTGCAGGAGCATTTATTCTACAGGAGCAGCAACACGTCCAGGCAACGACGTTATCAGCAACAACACGTCCAGACAACGACGTGATCAGCAAGTCCACGCAACAACGCCCGGCAATACGTCGGCAATAGCGTTATCGGCCGCAACAAGGCTATCAACGACGCCCGGAAGAACACGTCGCATAACGGCGTGATCAAGAAGTCCACACGACGACGCCAAGAAGAACACGTCGAGCGGCGGCGTTATCGGCCAATGAGTCCACGCAGCGACGCCAAAGAAGCGCGTCGCATAACGACGTTATCGGCAAGACAAAGAAGTCCGCAGCGCCATCATCGTGATATTACATAAGGAAGATTTTCTGTTCTCAAAATTGCATTTTATCATTCATGCTTTATTATTCTTAGCGGTTATGCACTAACTCTTCTCGAGCTTTAGTACGGGGCGAGCAAGACAAGTCCAAAACGGCGCGTCCGAAAACGGCCAAGTCCAAAACGACGCCAAGTCCGAAAACGACGCCACGTCCAAAAGCGGCTAAGTCGAAAGCGACGCCACGTCCAAAAACGACGTCGAGTCCGAAAACGACTCCGCGTCCGAAAACAACGCCACGTCCGAAAACGGCGCTAAGTCCGAAAACGACGCCACGTCCAAAAACGACGTCGATTCCGAAAACGACTCCGCGTCCGAAAACGACGCCACGTCCGAAAACGACGCTAAGTCCGAAAACGACGCCACGTCCGAAAAAGACGACAAGTCGAAAGCGACGATAAGTCCGAAAACGACTCGGTCGGAAACGACTCACGTCCGAAAGCGACGCCACGTCCAAAGCGGCGACAAGTCCGAAACGACGACAAGTCCAAAACGACGCCATCGTCGTATCACGCAGGGCGGATTTCTATACTCGAAATTGCATTTCTTACGCATGCTTTATTATTCGTCTTAGCGATTTATGCTAACTCTTTCTTGAGCTTTAGTACACGGGGACAATTGCAGCGAGGACAATATACGCGTTCACAATCGCAACACGTGCGTGCGGGCGAAAATCACAAAGATCCGCAAAATCGCATCAACACAACAGCATCGCGTTTTACGGGATAATCTTTTCTATTCACGATTCATTGTTTTTAAAATTATTTTGCCTTAGCGATTATGCACTAACCGCTTGTTCAAGTCTTAGCATGCAGGAAGCGAGAGCACAACGTGGATTTTCTCTTACAATGACCTGGCAACTGTTGGGGCCAACCTTCCCGATTGGCGAAGCGGCCTCAGCGTCGGCTCGCTTCGCATCACCGTAGAACCAGCGCGAAGCCATGCCATGCGATGCACCCTGTGTTCAAGCGCTTATTTTCTTTTACTTTTTACACCATAGCTTGATGTCATAACTCGACACTGACATCTTGCCCGCGTTAGCGCGCCGGTGTTTTGACCATGGTAACCCGATTGTCGTCGTAACTCGACATCGACACTTTTCGCACTGCGAAGATCGAGACAAAATTGGCTATGAGTCAACGTCTTTGTCCAAGATTCTTCCATCATCTCCATACAAAGAGGACATCTGCTGACACCCATTTTGACCCTCGTCGGCCATTAACCATAAAATTACACTAATTTTGTAAAATAATTTTTAGGATTTTTTATAATAAAATACAACAATAAAACATAAATACAGGCATTAAGAATTAATTTAATAATGGCATCGCGTCTTACGTAAAGTCTTAAGCATTTAGAGTTCCGCACCCGCATTAATTAACTTTAAGCTTTGTCGTAATTCTTAAATAATTAATAAATGCATAATTTAGCGATAACGTCGTGTCAGGTAGCATAGCCGCATTTATTGGTAATCATTTGTAACTTTAAAATCAATTTTAATCTAATACATGCATTTAATAGCGTCGCATTTATAAAAGCTTTAAACAATTCTTAGAAATCATATTTTGCATTTAGCATTTAAATAATTCAATCTAAGCATTTTGATTTTAACTTCGCAATAATGCATAACAATAAGATTTTAAATAATAGCGTCGCATTCCAAAGTATTAAGCATTAGTTAAATAACGCATGCATTTAGCACCTAAATAATTAGACTAATGTAGCACCTAGATAATTATAATAAAGCACCTAATTAATTTAATCACATTGGCACTAATTAATTAATACACTTGCCTAGAATTAATTAGCTAATTAAACTAATTAACCCTAATTAAAACTAATACCTAATTAACTAATTACCCACCATTTTCGTCCAATTATCTATTAACTACCCCAATCTCCGCGACGCGACCAGCGCAAAAGCCACGCCGCGCCCAAAGATCCTTTAAGCCCTCAACTCTCGCTGCCGTTAACGAAAAACAAACCCACAGCAGACTAAACCTAAAAAGCGTGCGCCGTCGTGAGATTCGCGAGAATCGCGACCTCTTTCCCTTTCGCACCTTCGCCATCAGCTCGCGCTGCCATAACCAAGCCAAAATCCTCCAAAATCGTCCCAATAATAACACGGTCGATTACCAAAAATACACCATAAATCGTTCTAAAATCGATCAAGATCAAGCACGAATCGTACTAAATCGGCATTGAAAGCCTTACCAAATTGAACACGATTTGGGGCTATAAATACGTAAGATTTTCACCATGCAAAGGGGAGAGCACAAGAGAGCCTAGACGAGAGCTCGGTAGGAAGCGGCGAAACACTATCCAAACCCCCTTCGCTTAGTCGCGGAGTCGATCGCCAAATCGGTGGGTATTCTCGATAACAAGCCTATCTCTTAAATCGTATCGTAATAACCCGTCGGGTGGACCGACGACTTGATACGCCTCGGTCATTGTCAGGAGAAGGTAAAACCCACTCCTCTCGATTTTGCTCATTTTTGTAGTTTTGTGCGAATTCGCGTTAAATAATATGTTAGATATTATGCAGCCGCTTTGCGACTATGACGGTTGATTCATTCTATTAGCATTTGTGGGGTGGATAATATGATGTAATTCGGGAACAAACTTATCAATCATGTTAGACGATTCTTAGGCTTGGTTCGTCTTGGCCGTCGTCGGAATCATCGCGATGGCGTGTTTTATCTTCCTTAGATTGTTAAGCATGACTAATTGTTATCCGGGTTTGAACAGGATATATCCGTTAGGTTAGGGGATGTTGGCTTGAAACAGGGGTGTTTATTTGAACTAGGACCAAGTGTTTTTTTTGAAACTTGAAAAAATGACATCCTAGCCAGTTTGTATGCCATCCCATGTCGTTTTGGGATTCGTTTAGATAGAGGAGGTATTGTTGAAGGGAATCAAAAATCGTATGATGAATGTACCTGTCATGATTTGTGCGCATGTTTTGCTCTGTCTATTAGGTCGAAAATAGCTCTCATTTGATCAAGTTGTCTAAGTTAAAATAATATGATGCCTTATCTATACAATCTTCCATCAGGGAATACTACAAATGCTGCCTTTAATGTTGAGACATGTCGATTGGTTGACTTCCGATTGTAGCATGTCCGTGAAACCGTCTAGTGAAGAATTTAAAGAGGAAATGAATGCAAGTCCTAATCTTGCCTTAATAGCTAAAACTCGTGCTCACAGCGGTCATTCCCGCCGCTCTGTTTGACCACGTGAATATGTATTAAGTCAAGTCCATCGTGCTCAAGTCTCATTGTTGGCTGTATATTGCTCGTATGGTGTACATTTTTTTATATGTCGATCATTATGCTGAATGATCACTTGTTAGTAGACAAAGTTTGAATAACAATTATCTATGTTTGATATTACTTGGACGGATGCTAATCTTTATCTTTTCCTTTCTTTGCATGAATCGCAATATCTGGGAGCAAATGGCGAGTCTTAATATGAGACTCAATCTGCTTCTATAAAGAGCACAGACTTGCATCTACGTGTCATCCACATCCGCATACGTGTTTGGAATTCCAAGCCACAGGCGAAAGACATCGCCGTTCCTCGAGTCCTTTTAATTATTTTCTACCCCGCCCCTCATTCATTTATTTATTGTAAATTAATTGTCTAATATTACATTATTAGTAGAATACTTAGACTGATTAAGCCTTAGTCGATAAACTAGAAAGTAGCTTAATATCAGAAATGTGTCTCTAATCTATTTAGTTTAGGCCTTTAACGCAGGATCACAATTTCATAAAACTAATTTGGCCACCTTTGCACATATTTGTTAACCACTTTGCTAAAAACATTCCTGCACTGTTTTCATACACTACACTATACAATATATATGTTACGTTGCCTTGATGCATACTTACATCTAAAAAATTACTTACATGTATTTTCTTATAAGAATGTATTTTTAAACCACTTATACTATCTTTTACTTGAATATTTTCTAAACGTACGTCTTTATCAATAATAATTAACCTAGGTTTGAACGGACAACCGCAAGTTAGCGGATCCTTTAGGGTGCCTGACCCCTTCCCTTTAGGATAATAAAGAACCCTTACCCGGAATCTCATTAAGTTAGCAGACCATTAAAATGGAGTTAATGTTTACTTTAAACTAGTTAAACATTTAGGTGTCCTAATTCACCCAAATTAATTAGGTGGCGACTCCGCGAACCCTTTAGCATTTTAGCACCCTTTTAAACTTTAGCATCTTTAGCCTTTTAGCACTCTTTTGCGCTTTTAGCCTCTTTTGCAATTTTGGCATCCTTTAGCATTTTTTAACACTTTAGCAACCCTTCCAATATGTTAGCATCTTTTACAATTTTAGCATCCTTTTAGCATTTTAAAACCTTTTTTAAGCCATTTAAACCTTTTAGCATTTTTATTATTTATTTTATTTTATTTTCTAACATTTGCATTTTGAGCAGGGTTCGCTATTATTTATTTAAAAAATGCCGCGGCCGAAAAAGGGCGTGACACCTGGATGGAGCAATAATGCTGATTTTGAGGAGTCGCCACCTAATTAGTTAAGTGAATTAGGACACTTAATTTATTGCAATAAAAATACTGCAATTAATCTCTTTTTAATGGTCTGCGAAATTAATGAGATTCTGAATCAGGGTTCTTTATTATCCTAAAGGGAAGGGGTTAGACATCCTTTAAGATCCGATAACTTGCGGTTATTCGTTCAAACCTAGATTAATTATTTATTGCCCTTTTTATTCTACCTATTCTAAGCATTTTTCATAATTTATAATTAAAATAAAGTGCAATACATAATAATAAAACTAAAATTAAATGCGACATAAAATAAAACTCCGGGACGTCTTTTAGCCCTTTTTAGGCCTTCTGCACAAGATGATCTCCGGGTACCTGCATAAACACTTAGTAAAAGTGTTAGTAATAGAATAAATAATTTTAAAGCAATGACATGAATTAATAAGTAAAGCCAAAAATAAATCCGTCTTTTGCACAGAGGAGGCCTTGGAAATCAGACGGAGATTCCTTCATCGGCTAATATTGTTAAAAAACAATAAAATAAATAAAACCTTCAGATCCGCGCCAAAACAGTAATATTTTTAAACACGGAGGGCTCAGATATATATAAAAATAAAGTGGGACATCCTAAACAAGTGCGTTGCGAGAATTCGTCCTGCCAGCGCATGTTGGTTATCCTGTGTAAGTAGAAGAAATCATTAACGCCCAAAAAGTTTCATTTATTTTATTTTCCGTCTTTGCAACTGTGGAGGCCTAAAAAATCGACGGATAACTTTTTCATTGGCCAACGTAGTATCTATTTAAATTAGTAAATATCCCCAATAGTGTAGTATATGTTCCCACAGTTTAAATAAATAAAGGGCAGACTTGTTGAAAGCATCCCGAAAATTTCAAATAGTTCACCGGAAACAGTAAAGCAAAAGCGAGATAGTATCTTTGGAACAATGAAACAATCGTGAAACGATCACGAATTTTCAAAAAGCGTCGTGAGTCTTAAAACTCCGGCGGATAATGAGATAGTAAACAACCAACAATGAACCAACAATATCATCGAAAATAGTAAAGCAAAGCGGTTTGCCGAACAATGGAAACAATCGTGAAGCAATCGGTAGGAATTTGCAAAAACGTCGTCGGAGTCTTAAAACTCCGGCAGATGCCCCAAAAACATAAAATCAGCCCATTAACCAAGATAACAACCGATGCCTAAAAAATGCAGTCAAGAACAAGGTCTCCGGAGTTTTTAGAACTCCGGCCAGATACCAAAATATCAAAAATATCAGACCATTAACAAGTACACAACAGTTATGTATAAAATACAAAGCAATGGAGGTCGTCGGAGTTTAAAGACTCCGGCCAGTTACCCAAAAAAAGGAGAAATCAGTCCACAACCAACAAACATACCAAACAAGATATAAACCGAACAAACGGGGAGATGGGTGGCGTCACTTCCACGGCTAATCGCCGGAGCGTCGCCACCCCAATGGTGGGTTCGCCGGCGACTGGGGTGTGGGAAAGCAGTGGTTCGCCGATAGGCAGTGGACGGGAAGGGGATCGATGGGTCACTGGTTGTGACGGGAGAGAGCAGTTCGACGGAGATTCGCCGGTGAGCAGCGGCGATATGAGAGCAGTGAGTTGATGTGTGCGCTGCGTGTGTATGTGTGAGGGAAGGGAAATGGTGATGGGCGACGCTGGGGGTGTGTTGGTGGGAGGCTCGCCGGAGAGACTGGCGGCGACGGGGACTGGCGAGAGGGTGAGGGAAAGGGCATGGAGATGAGAGTGTGCGGCTGTGATGTTAGGGATGAGGGAGTGTTTATTATATAGGGTAGGTTTTTTAGGGTTTGGTATTTGTGGGGGGGAAATGAAAAGTGATATTGTTTTGGGGGGGAAAATAAAAGAGTGTTGGATTAAAATAAAAAAAATAAGAAGGATGTTGGATTGGACTGATCCGAATTGTGACTCGCACTGGACTGGTTTGACAAAATGCAAAGCGAGTTAATTATTTAAAATAAAATTATTTAAAAAGATGCAAGATTATTAAAATGCAAATGCCGATGCAATAATAATAAAAAAACAATATTTAAGAAATGTTTAATGCCTAATTAAAAGTAAAAACGGGATGCCAATTAATTATTTAAAGAGATGCAAACATAATAATAATAGAAACATAATATTAACAAAGACATAATGCTTAATTTAAAATAAAAGATGCAACGTCATTTTGTGAAGAAATAAACATAGAATATTATGCAAAAAATGCAAAAAATGATGATTAAAATGTGGTGTCCTAAAACACATAAAATTGCAATAAATATACGAAAAACGGGTCAAAATTGACTGTCAACAATAGATATCGTAAGTATGCACATTTCCTAGTTATCTCCCACCCCTTTACAGACTCACATATAGCCAGATTATTCTTGGATAACATCTATAAATTACATGGCCTACCCAAAAGTATAATCTCTGACAGAGATAAGGTTTTTACTAGCATTTTCTGGAAAGAAATGTTTAAACTACTACAAGTTCAAATGTGTTACAATTCAGCTTACCACCCCCAAACAGATGGTCAGACTGAAAGACTCAACATATGTCTAGAAAACTACTTGAGATGTATAACTGGGCATAAACCAAAAGAGTGGCACAAATGGTTACCCCTGGCAGAGTATTGGTACAATAACAACTATCATACTTCCTTAAAGATGACCCCCTTTAAAGTACTATATGGGTATGATCCTCCTCAACTAACCTTTGAACTCATAGCCCAAACCAAGGTAGATACAGTGGATCAATTACTCAGAGAAAGACAATTAGTGACCAAGGTTTTGAAAGAAAACTTGAAGAAGACACAAAATAGGATGAAGGTGAATGCAGATAAAAGGATGACTGAAAGAGAATTCCAGGAAGGTGACTGGGTGTTTTTAAAGCTACAACCTTACAGACATACATCAGTAGCCATCAGAAAGAGCCTCAAATTATCATCTAAGTTCTATGGTCCTTACCAGGTCATCCAGAAGATTGGGCCAGTAGCATACAAATTGGCACTACCTAATACTGCAAGGATACATCCAGTTTTTCATGTGTCTCAACTCAAGAAGAAGATAGGTGCTCACATAGTAGCTTCTATTGACCCTCCCTCATGCTCTGCAGAGGGTCAAGTGAGAACAGAACAAGTAGCAATATCAAGAAAGGTAATAGAGCTGCTACTCAGTTACTAGTACAATGGACTAATTTACTGCCAGAAGAAGCTACTTGGGAGGATTATCAATTCATGAAGTCTCAATTCTCATAAATGACTGATTTTTGAATGGATAAGTTTTGTTTCAAGAAGGATGGATTGTCACAATGTTATAATTGTGACTACGTTTATTATTAATTAGGCAATATTATGTTAGTTTGGACAGTTTGGCCCCCAGAATGTTTAATTACATTTCAGTACTTTATTTCTTATAATTGCTATTAGGTCCCTTGTATACTCTTAAAAGAATTGTAACCATCATTTGAGAAAGTATTCAGAAATATTACAACTCTAATTCCTCTCTATCTCTCTTCTCTCTTTCCCTTCTCTTCCCCTCTACTCGATCGACAGTGTAACAAACATTCTAGTCTGTTACATAAATATTACTAATTTATCATTTCATCTGGATAGATCAACATGCATTGTTGAACGTCTGTTTATTTTAATCATGATTTAATTTGGCAGATGTGAGTCTGTGGACGCCAGGCGGGTAACGCGGTATCGCTTCGCACCCGCCCAATTAGGGCGTATGGAGGATGGTTTGGTGGGTGGTGGGGCGGGTATGGGTATCAAAAGTGCTACCCGTCATGGGTAGTGGGGCGGAGGTGGATTTCATATAAGACCCGCCCCGCCCCGCTACCCGCACCGTACCCGCACTTCTTTCTTTTTAATATCATACGTGCATTCACTCTCAAGTTTAACATTCTTTCTCCTTCTCCAGTAAGTAAAACTCACTATATTTGCCTTACAAAAATCTCCTCTATACCACTTATTTACAAAGTACCAAACAAGTAGAGATATAAAGTATAACAAGACGAAGTGTTGCATAAAAAATGGGAACAGATTGGGCGCCATCGATAATAGCGGTGGGATTATTCATATTATTGTCACCGGTCGCTATTCCGATTGCTTCAAGAATAAAATTCGTGAGTTCGAATATGTACACCTGAGATTTCAAGATTGCTCATGCCATCTTATACTTTTGTATATTTACCCTTTGTATTATCGCCTTTAATCTCCATATGGTCCGATTTTTCCTTCCCTCCAATCAAGATTTAGTAATAATCGTAACTTTTTTTTGGGTTTCTTCCTCGCATGCTATACTATTTCACGTGTAATTCTAAAAGTGTTTTTCGTATGCTATCATAATCATTCATGCAAATGAAATCAACATTTTGATCACCTGAGATACTCTCTATATCTTCAAGATACTACATAGTATCTTTAAACTAGCTACTTAGGTTCATAGTGTTAGAGATTCACTACTAAAAACAAAATTCTGCTATGCAGCTTCATTCAACTTATTTAGGTGGTACCCGCCGATAGGTGGGCAAGGCGCGAGGAATTACTATCCGTGATGGGTGGTGGAGCGGGGATGGGGTGGGTTTTAGGTGGCGGGTACGGGTATGGGGTACCCTTCCCCGCCCCTGCCCCGCCCCATTGACATCCCTAGATGTGACCATACAAAATTGTTTACATACCAACAGTTTTATCAATTTCTTGTCGCAATTTGGTTTTTTGTTTCACTTTGAACTAATTAACACAAATTTCGGATGGCTCAACAACAACATACTAAGTGAAATATCATAACGTGGGGTCTGGGAGGGTAACACAAACATTACATCTACCTTGATAGGTAGAGTGACTGTTTTCAAGAGACCCTCGGCTCAAGACAAAGCACAAACACAAGCAAAGTAAGACACACAAAACGAATAAGTCATGGTATCGCATTCTGAAAAAGAAGCATTAACTAATGCAGATAAATAAAACAAACAATGTACACTATAAAACACATATCATCATAAATCAAACGATATGAGACTATAAAACAATATTGCGCCTACTAGTATGATAGACTAAGCAGACCTACAATAATAACACTACATCTACCAGTTTGCAAGAGTAAGTAGGACTACACTCGACTACCTACTACCATAATCCATGTTCTACATACCCCCGATATAAGGTCACGTCCTCAGTGAGTTGCATACACGTCATATCCCATCTAATCACCTCTCTCCAATACTTTTCGCCACATCTACTTATGAACTGCCCATAGCCAACCTTCATATCTCTCAAGACTGGGCACTTGTGTCTCTTCTCTCGCATGTCCAACCATTCAATCCCGCTTCAAGATTTTATTCCTCCACCGAGGCCACACTCTTTTATTCGAATATCATCATTTCTGATTTTATCCATCTTTGTATGCCACACATCCATCTTAACATCCTCATCTCTACAACTTTCATCTTGAGGGTGTGCAAAATCTTGACCGGCCAACACTTCGCCCCATACAACATAATCGGTTTGACCACTACCATATAGATCTTGCGATAAGAATATGCAATCAAAATATAAAGGCAAGTTCTATAGGGCGGTGGTTAGACTGATTATGTTGTATGGAGCGGAGTGTTGGTCAGTCAAAACTTCACACATTCAAAAGATGAAACTTGTGGATATGAGGATGTTGAGATGGATGTGCGGGCATACAAGGAGGGATATGATTAGAAACGATGATATTCGGGACAAGTGTAGTGGCCTCAGTGGAGGATAAAATATGGGAAGCGAGGTTGAAATGGTTTGGGAATGTGGAGAGGAGAGACATAAATGTCCCAGTGTGGAGGTGTGAAAGTTTGGCTATGGACGAGTTCAAGAGAGGTAGAGGTAGGCCGAAAAAGTATTGAAGAGAGGTAATTAGACGGGATATGCCGCATGTGCAACTTACTGAGGACATGACCTTCGATAGGGAGTCGTGGAGGACACGAATTAGGGTAGTAGATAGTCGAGCGTATTTCTACTTACGCTTGCAAAAACTGATAGTTGTAGTGTTAGTATTGTAGGTCCGTTTATCCTATCATACTAATATGTGCAATATTGCTTTATAGTCCCCTATAGTTTGATTTCTGCTACTATGGGTCTTTTAGTGTACTTTGTTTAGCTTATTTACATGTACTAGTTATTGCTTACTTTTTCGGAATGCGCTATCAAGACTTACTCGCTTTTGATACTAGTATTTTCATACTGCTTTAAATTTTTCCTGACAGGATTTGACCGTTTATCTTGATTTGTTCTTGCTTTGATTTTGCTTGTGCTTATGCTCTGTCTTGAGCCGTGAGTCTTTCGGAAACAAGCAATCTACCTACCAAGGTAGAAGTAATGTTTGCGTACACTTTGACCTCCCTAGATCCCACATTTTGAATTTCAGTGGGTATATTGTTGTTGTAGCTGTTGAAAAACAACATCCATAAAACAAGTGGTTTTGTCAAGGAATTAGGTTAGGTAGGTAGGGCCGGCCAGGGGGAAGCAGCTAAAGCAATTGCTTTTAGGCCCCTCAAATTGATGCCCCCAATTTATTTTATATATTATAAAATTATAAATAAAAAGACAAGATTTTATAATTTCTTTTCTTGAAATGTGATAGAGGTTATTGAAATAAATAATTTGAATTTTATACTATTATCTTTTCATTTATGTGATATTATTTTCTTTATAAGAAGAATGACATTTTTTCATATTTAAGGTAAAAATTTATTTTAAACTTTTCATTTTACTCTTTATGATGAGATAATTATCATATAAATGAGTGAATAGTCAAGATGGTACAAGATAGTTCGTATGCTATCTTTACAAAAAATAAAAGAAAATTAAAATAAAATTTTATTAGAGAAATTTAAGGTGTTTTGCTTTAGGCCATCAATTTGGTTGAGCCGACTACCGGCACAGACTTCACCATGTAAAGATGAAAAATAGAATGAAATCTAGAGGGATCGGCCTGTTGGCTGAAGATCGAGTTTGCAGCCTTCAGGTTGCAAATTCGATCCCCTCCGGATATGTTCTCCGGGGCATGTGCCTCGTATTAAAGCCTGGTAGCTTAACCGCGCGGGCATGTTGCAGTTTGAGATGATCCTCCCCTCCTCATGTGAGGGGGTCAGCCTTGTAGCATTGATCCGTTGGTGGCGATCAACCACTGAAAGCGGGGGGTGCACATCCCGCGATTTACCCGGCGATGACGGATAAGGGCGGGTTCCATCGCCTCCAGGAGCCTAGTACCAGTACTTGTATAGGTACTAGCGATATGAGGATACTAAGGCCACCCCGAGACCTGAATTATCAAAAAAAAGAAAAAAAAGAAAAGAAAAAAGAATGAAAACCGAAAAAAAAGCACTGAACCGAAAGAGGCTAAAATTGGAGAACCGGACGGTTCTCGACTTGACAAGTCATGCACTCATGCTGCTACTTGAGTCTTGAGTGGGCCTACGACCTTCTTACATATGACACACGTCATCACATAATTGGCTTAAGCATGTCCCACATACTTTACAAGACTTGACAAGCCCTCTCTCAAGTCTTAAATTAATTAATGAAGTAGTAGTAAAAAACTAAAAATCCATCACATTCACACCAAACATTCTCGATTCTCGTTTTCATTTCCCAATTCATCTTCTCCATATCCTAAAGCTAACGGGTCGGGTTGGATCAAGTCATCATCAATGGCGGATACTGGATCGGATCCTCCCGGATTTCGATTAGGTAAAGTTAATTTGTGCCTTTCTATTTCCGGTCACCTAATCGCTTGTTATTATTCATGCAGTTTCCCGAAATGTTTCTATATGCTTTAAGAATTAGATGACTATAGCACACTGGTATAAACTTAGTTGGTGTTGATTGAAATGTGGATGGAAAGGCAGAGCGGAGAGGATGCACTGATTTGTGTATTTTTTTTTGAATTGATTGAGTTTACAATTAATTAAATTTCATAAATACTGGAGAATTGGATACTTTTTATTCTGCTTTGATTACTCATGGTTAACAGTATTAGAGTATGGATTATGTCTTTCTTCATGATATACTTGCATGAAAGAGTTGTTGCCTAATTGTGATGGGATAGAATTGTTATATAGGGTTGTTTGGTATGAAAGAAAATATTTTCCAGGAAATAAAATGGATTTCTTACTTATTTTCTTGTGTTCGTCCGTAATAAAAAGATATTATTCTAAAAGTATTTGTATATTATCTAGACAAATACTATGGTAGGTGTGGGGTGGGGGTAGGGATGTGGGGTTGGTTGGTGGGGATGGGGCTACAGGGGTGGGGGTAAAGATGAGATGCCTTGGAGGGCGGGGATGATACAATCAGTGTGGAATGTATTTTCCCTACTCCACTAGGAAAGTCATTTTCCTCATTTTTAAGGAACTTGTTTTCCTAGAGAAAATGTTAAATTCCTTGTTTAGAGAAAGCTGTACAATCAATGAAAAGAGTGGAGGCTTCATGCAAGCGAGTTGCAGCCTGAAATCCGAACATTTGACCTGAGACTGGGAGTTGAACTCGCGGCGGTGACAGCAAGAAAACGGATGCAACAAGAAAACGGGTCGGCACAAAGCTCCGGCGATAGCCAAACGTAGATAAGCACGCCGCCCGCCTGTTGGCCGGGCGAATCGAAGTTACCTTCCGGTAGTAAACGTCCAAACATCCTTTCTAGCATACCCGTCCGCTCCGGCAGGTTCGGATCACTTACAATACAGGAGAGGAGTGGAAGCCACTTCCTTGACTATAACCGCGAAGTCCAGGAAGAGTCAATCTGCTGGGCCGCCACACGGGAAAAGAGGTCAAATGGCAAGGCCATACGCCCGTTTGGCTCCTTTTCCACATTTTTTTATCAAGAGAAAATGGGAAAATTGGAAAACCTCCATATCGAACACCCATAAACTGCTAACTATAAGAGTTTTAGTTTCTTGTTTTTTTTTTAATTGTGATGGTAACAAGAGTTCTAGCCTTTATATCTCTACTTTTTGGATTGCAAATAGGCAGTTAATAGAAGGCACAGACTCTGAAGTTAGATTCTGGGTTTAACATGTCACTGTAAAACCTCTGAGAGACTTGTGACATGCAAATCATGCGGTATTGAGACGGTTAAAACGTGTCTGAATTATCCTCGAAATTCGGAATTGAATCTCATATAGTTTCAAATGACGTGTAGAGTATTTATTTTGTAACTCTAATCTCTCCCTATAGGTCAGGCTTCATAGTTTAGCTTTCCCTTTTCAAAATTGCAATCTTGTATCTGCAACTTTGTGTCATTTACATGCATAAGGACAAAAACCTAGAAGTCGAGACCCTCCACTTGAGGGTAAATTAGGGTAAGTCTTTTCAAAGAGGTAATTCTTCTTATATATATATTTCTCTTCATTTCTTAAATATTCCTTCCTTTGATAAGTATAACCAAGTAAATCTACTTGCCCCACCAGAACTTTAAGATAAGATTTCACTAGATATTGGTAATCTTTCACAAAACACTATTGCCATAGTGGAACAAACTAGAGTGTTTTAGTCTAATTGACAATGGTTCCAGAAATATGAAAGATACTTACCGAGAAGTGAGAACATCAATGTGTTGGTTATGTAAGTAGTTTTAGTTGGGATAGGAACTGTTCATAGATTGGAATATAATAGTAGTAAGTGTATATGAGCCAAGTTAACTTTTCTTTGGCTCAACTCCTGTCAAATAGACAACTTCTTAGCTGGATATGGGCTCAAGCGTGACCAAGCCCAAATTTAGTTCAAGACTTTTGTGACATGACATTGCAGATGAAATACATAAACTAGGGAAAAGAAATCTATTTGCAGAACCAACTTCATCTTGGGAAATTTAATGCAAAGAATTGAAGTGAAAACTTAAACTTCTTCATTAGCTAGCTCCCTTGGCTAGAACTAGAATAATACTGTTGACATCTCAGAGATGCAATTTCAAGTCCAAACACCTTCATCAATGAGTCACTAGTGATCTTTCAAGTCCAATATCTTATTTTAGTATGTGGAAATGAGACATAATCTCTGATTTTAAGTTTATGTCACAGATCTGGTTTTGAGCTGTGACTTAGAATGAGTTTTCCTTTAGTGTACTAGAGGCTGGAGTCTCTTTCTGATGCTCTTTATCTCAGAAAACAGACCTAAGTTGCTCGGACTCCGGTGCGGGTATTTGATACGGGCACGGATCTGAGTGTCAGATTCGGCAAAATCTAAATTTTAAGATTCGGTGGTGCGAATCCAGATATGGTAAGGGTGTAGGGATCCGGCTAAGAAAAATCAAATAATAAAAATAGAGCTATAAAGACCTCAACTTCTTCTTTCAAGCTCTCTGGTTCTTCCTCTCAAAAGAGAAAAAGATTTCCATTCAAGGACTTCCATCAATTCTCCTTACAGATCGCTGCTACTGTCTACCAGAAGTCAGAACACAACCCCTTGAATTCTTGCTTCTCTCTTTTTGGTCTGAAACATGAAGCACCGAATATGAGACAAAAGGATTATAGTATTAAAGGTATGCCATTTCCCATGTCATAAATCTGTTTTATCTTCATTTTGTGAAATCAAAATCTCAATTTCCCCCCAAATTTGTCCATGGACTCCGGTCAAAGTATCCGAAGTTGGTTGACCGTATCCGAGACATATCCCGCACCCTCACCCGCACCGTGTCGCGGCAGCAGAAATAAATAGTTCGCGCAGCTTAGAAACAGACACAATTATTAAGCATATACTATTTATAAGGCATTGACAAGAGTGTTTCAAGTTTGATCCTTAGCGTTGTCTGATGTTACATTTGCATGTTTTGAATTCAAGATTCACTGAGGTTTATTATGTCTGACTGACTCGATATAAGCTTCTTTCAAAAGTTAGACCATTGTATCTTTGAAAACATAATATGTTTATTTGATTGCAGACATAACACAGATATTATCAGAAGTACAACATCGTTGGCTGAGACCTGCAGAGATTTGTGAAATCCTACGGGACTACAGGAAGTTTCATATGACCCCAGAGGCTCCATACAGGCCAGTCGGTATGTCTACTTCATTCTTATCCATCTATTTTTGAAGCTTGTGATATTCTTTTGACTTTAGAGCAGCTATACCACTTAGCATATCCTAACAGACACTTCTACAAAAAGAAAACTTTCTGGGTCCTTGGGTTTCAATGGGAATTTGTAAAGTTTTTGCATGTATGACGTAGCTTCGATGTGTATTGTAGTTGTAAGACTTACAGTCTCAATTTAAGCTAGATTAAAGGGAATTTGAGTTTAGACAAAGCAGCAGTTTCCTTTCTCTATGAGGACTCTAATTAAATTTCTTTTATAATTGTTGACAATGAAATGATAAATATTCATTTAGTAATATGCTGCTTCTCGATCTAAAATATATATAGTCTTTACGCTTATCGGTTTTCAGCTTGCTCATTGAGACCCTAATTTGCTTAGACTTTGTAAATGACTTTTCCATGGTCCTGCTTCTCTCATATAAGTAGGGAACTAGAAGATCCTCTGAGAATATTCCCATATTCCATGTAGATTTTGTTTCAAAGCGACTAGATGAATATATATTATCCACTCTGTGAGACTAGAGACCCCAAATGTCTGTTCTCCATTTTAGCAGTCCGTTATAGATCCTTTTTTATGTGCATAGTTACTTTTATTCCCTAAAGAGGAAAAACTAATGATTTGATTTCCCTCTACTCGTGCTTTTAGATGTTTGTTCTTAATGTGTGTTTTGTTGTTCAGGTGGTTCTGTTTATCTTTTCGATAGGAAGGTGCTAAGATACTTTAGGAAGGATGGGCATAATTGGAGGAAGAAGAAGGATGGGAAGACAGTTAAAGAAGCTCATGAGAAGCTGAAGGTAGGTGTTGATAGTTTGGCATCAATGTACTGTCTTCTTGGATGGGCTAGATGAGTCTATTTTTTGTGAGCTAAAGCTAATGGACTTTTTGTATGCTTCATGCTTTCTGTCAATAAAATCCTTCTGCAGGTCGGAAGTATTGATGTGCTACACTGCTACTATGCCCATGGAGAAGAAGATGATAATTTTCAAAGGCGTAGTTATTGGATGCTTGAACAGTGAGTGTGGACCATATAGATGCGGCATCATTTTGGAAGCTCCTCCTTATTTATTATTTATTTTCTTTTTGCACCTCTTCTCTTTTTAGTTTTGTGTCCATTTACTTCTCATGGCAAAACTAGAAGTTCAAAATAAGAAACTGAAGTACTTATCAATTAGTTAAGATACCTTCATACAAGTGGTATTAAGCAAAGTAGATTAGAATATTTACTATGTCTATTTCATAGGAGCAGAGTAAATAAGTGATTGTATAAGAGTTTATAATGAACATTTATTCATTCTGCCTACTAGTCCTACAAAGAGAAATTGTTTAATTTATGGATTAAACTATTTGCACATTCTTGTTTACTCTTTCATTCTTTGTTTTCTTATATCTAACGACCTATGCACTAAAAGTTCTTTCTTCTCATTTGATATGGTGCAGGGATCTCATGCACATAGTTTTTGTCCACTATTTGGAAGTCAAGGTTAGACTCCACCATTTCTGTCCTTATTAGGTCATGAATCAGTTTAGTTAATTGTTACACACTCACGAGGGATCAAATCAAATTATTTTCTGTGAGAAATAAAACTTGGGAAATATTATTAAGATGAGTTAACTACATTATTACATTGAGCCCTATTTATAGACACTACATTACAATCGTTTTCCATGTAGGACAATATATACAATCCTATTGCTATTCTAACAGTTTCACAAAGGGGGATGCGAGAGTGCAGTTTGTGTATGATGATCTCTGCATCCTTCTTTCTGATCACTCTTTAGTAACTTCCTTGTAGAACCACGGAAATCACCGTTCCTACCCTCCTGTCTTTTAGGAACAGAAGAGGGGGGGGGGGGGGGCGCACAGTGATAACTGAAAAACTCCATGATATGTCTGTTGCACATCCCTTTAACCAGACTCTGGGTCTATGACGTATATATGGAGATAGCAAGTTCTTTTAAGCAAGACTGCTTTATCCATGGACCGACTTTTGAGCTGAATGCTATTTGGCTGATGACATAATTCCTTATGTTCTGCTTTACCTCCTTTGTACTAGCTTTAATAATTACCGTAATCTTAACAAAAGAATCTATGAACTTTTCCCCCTTCTCCTTGATAGGGTAACAAGGTGAATGTCGGTTGCATCAGAAGCATTAAATCAGCTCACACAAACTATTTGAACGAATGCTTACTGTCCGATAGTTTTCCGAGGAGTCACAAGAAACTAGTTTCAGCAAATGCTGACTCGACAAGTCTAGCAAGCTCTTTAACAGAAGCACATGAAGAAGATGAATCAGGTAATGTTCTTTGCAGTTGGTTTTAATGTGATTTCTTGTCGGCTATACTTGATTTACCTAGTTGCTTGTGTCGAGTGCTAAAACACATTGGTCTCATACTGAAATCAATTTATTGCAGAAGATAGTCACCAAGCGTGTTCTACATTTCATTCATATCCAGACCGAGCATCTGGAATGGACAGTCATCTGGTGGAAAGTAGGGATACCATCTATAGTTCATATGGTTTACTAAGTTGTTATGCGAAGTTATTGCATTTCTCCATCGCTATGGTTTCTTGAAGTCTGTTTCATATTTTTTCATTGTTGATTTATGTCTAAAAATTTGTATTCATTACTTCAGTGGACTATACATCACTTCCTGGTATAGATGAAGGTGGACAGTCTGATCTTGGTAATTTTGCATCTGGTCCTCAAAGAACAATTGATTTGGGATCTCGGGAACCAGTTTCTCAGCATTGTTCAAATGGTACTAAATCGCTTCAGAGCTTTTCTAGTATCAGTTTGGGAAATGAACTAGGGATTTAACCAAGTCTTTTGCAGGTGAGATGGTATGCCAAGATGATTTCAAGAACAATTTTTCAGTCCATGGAAATTGGCAGGTAAAGCTATTACAGTCTTTTTTTTTGTACATACAACAACAACATACACAGTATATTCCCACAAGTGGGGTCTGGGGAGGGTCTGGGGAGGGTAGGATGTACACAGACCTTACCCCTACCTTTGTGTTTTTTTTTTTGTACATAATTACATTATGTTCTTGATCAACATTACTGGTTTAAGTACGAAACCAATACCTATCCTCATTCTAATTCTTTAGAGCATCTCTTCTGGAGAGTCATTCCATTGTTACATTCTTGCTAGCATCTCCAGTCAACTCTTAGGTCTGTAAATCTGGATCTACTAAGCACTTGTATTTCTCAAAATTAACAGGAACTTTCTAGGATTCCTTTTTTAAGAAAACTTAAAATTTTCTAATAATTAAGACACTCATGTATGATATTTTCTTGTGTTGGAGCTGAATGCTGTCCTTTTCTTGTGGCAAACAAATACCTATGTTGGACAATTTAAGAATGTATTCATGTGCATGTGTCTCTGTGACTCCTGTCTTTTACTTAAGAGTCAATTTGTAGATCATTTATTTTATCCTCTTCTCCTTGGCTCCTTGCCCCTTGGGTTTCATCCTTTCCTATACCAGGTTTCCTTATTCTTCAATGCTTATGTGCTAAACCTTGCTTTATTTTATCAGTATTCTTTTGGAGACTCTCCATTGCAGTTCCATGGACAAACTGTCAATCAGGATTTGATTGCAGATTCGAATTATGATTTGGAAAATAGTTTTAACAACAAAAACCTATCTTCAAATCTACCTACTGTTAGGGGGCAATCATACTTGTATCCTGATGAGCAAGAAGAGCAACCAACACAATTGAATCTTCAATATCTGAATTCGCTCGTGGAAGTTCAAGGTGACATCAATCAAGAGAATAGCATGGATATGCTAGGGCTTGGAGACTATTCTAGGATTAAACAGCCTCATTTGAGCAGTGTAAAAATGGAAGAAGGCCTGAAAAAAGTTGACAGCTTCTCCCGATGGGTTGCAAAAGAGCTTGAGGATGTTAAGGAGTTGCATATGCAGCCAACTAATCAAATTTCATGGAATGCTATAGATACCGAGGATGATGGTTCCTGTCTGCCCAGCCAGTTGCATGTGGATTCACATTCACTGGATCCCTCACTTTCCCAGGAGCAGGTTTTCAGCATCATTGATTTTTCACCTAATTGGGCTTATTCAAACTTGGAAACGAAGGTAAGCATTTGGAATTTATGTTCTCTAGCTTGAGTGCTAGATTGGCACTGCTTGGATCATCTGTGTCTGAAATTTCTATATATTTGCAGTAGTTTCATGAGTCAGTGTCCACTTTTCTATCAAATGCAATTACCTTTCTTGACCTTGCTGCAGACTGGTTGATTGGCACCAAGCTTTCCACAATCATGCAACCAACTATTCTATAGCATATATTGTGCATAATCTCAGTATTTTAGCTAAGCAATTGAAATTTACTTACTGAAAGATATAAGATGAATTTCCAAAGTTGTCTGATTTTTCGACACACAAAGCAGGTATTGATTACTGGAAGATTTCTTAAGAGTGAAGGCGAGCTGGTCAAGTACAAATGGTCATGTATGTTTGGGGAAGTAGAGGTTCCTGCAGAGGTTTTAGCAGACGAGGTACTTCGTTGTCATGCTCCCCCACACAAACCAGGAGTACTCCCTTTTTATGTGACATGTTCAAATAGATTGGCTTGTAGTGAAGTCAGAGAATTTGAATACAGATTTGGACCTTATCAGGAATTTGGTGCTGCCAATGTTTCTACGACTGAGATGCATCTCCTTGAACGAATTGAAAATTTATTGTCCTTGGGACCTGTTAGTAGTTGTCACAGCTCTGATAGTATAGAGGCTGCTAAGGAGAAACAAAGTACAGTGAATAAAATCATCTTTATGATGGAGGAAGAGAATCAGCAGATGATAGAGAGAGCGTCAGACTATGGTACATCCCAATGCAGGAAAGAGGATCTATTTCTTGAAAGAAAGCTGAAGCAGAATTTCTATATATGGCTGGTTCACCAGGTTACTGATGATGGCAGAGGGCAAACTGTTCTCGATGATGAAGGTCAAGGCGTACTTCATTTGGTAGCTGCACTTGGTTATGATTGGGCCTTAAAGGCAATTTTAGCATCAGGGGTAAGTGTAGATTTCCGTGACATGAATGGATGGACTGCACTTCATTGGGCCGCATTCTATGGCAGGTAAGTACTTCATAGACTGATCATTTCTTCATTTATGCTTTACTTAGCAAGTCAGTGGCCCATACTCACAGTCCTGTGACTTTCTTTTCGGAATCCTAACTGATTTTTTTTATTTAAGCAAAAGAGACCAATAGCCGATAGAACTTGCCTAAGTTCTGTTGAGATCCAAACACTGTTGGATCTGTTTTAGTTGTTATCTTAGAGTTCAACACAAAATAAAGGGAGAAAAAAGAGAAGAGTAATGCTATGCTAAAGCAAGTAAAGCGAACATCAACAGAGTCCTTTGTTCCCTCTTGTTTGTAATCCAAGCAATGTAGAGTCAGCTTTTTACCAGACAATGTTCTAGCGTTAACATAAAACCCTCAACCAAAGGTATTACAATGGATTCAATGTCACTTCGCTCTTAACAAAAGTTTAATGTGCTAAATATTTTGCTAAAGTTTTGGTACATCCTACCCTAACTTCTGGCTGATTTCACCTTCTGGGAGGAGTGCTTTCATTAGTTCATAAGATATGATATCCAGATGCATTGAGAATCTGAGAATTACATAATAAGAGATACCAATCTAGTTGTTATTTCGAAAAATATTTCACATTCCATCTTATTATATTTTTGTTTTTTTAGGATTTGAACCTGAGACCTCATGGTTCTCCTCTCACTTGATTGACCAGTAGGCCACAGCCTTGGGTGCACGTTCCATCTTATTACATATAGAAAAAGTCATACATATAGATATAGTATAGAGAGCTTTGTAATGATTGGTGGCATGTCAATCAAAACTGATTATCTTCAATGCATTCTGCTATAGTTGTAGAGAGGAGAAAGTCTAAACGATCTTTCTATTTCTGCTATTGACAAATTGAAAAGCTGAAAGGAAATTAAAGTCTAAAACTAAATCATGTTTTACTTTCATTTTATCCCCGTTGACATAAGTAATCTTATTACGTAGTGCAATCATCATTCATTCCCGTAAAAGAACTTCCAACAGAACGAGTAGCTTGCTAATAGGTTTTTATCTTGCAGGGAGAAGACTGTTGTTGGTCTTGTCTCTTTAGGCGCATCTCCTGGAGCTTTGACAGACCCATCTGCTGAATTTCCTTTCGGTAGAACCCCTGCTGATCTGGCATCTGCCAATGGACACAAGGGAATATCTGGATTCCTTGCTGAATCATCTTTGACCACTCACCTTTCTAAGCTTACTGTGACTGATGCAAAGGAAGAGCTTGCTTCAGAAGTATCTGGAGCAAAAGTTGGAGAAACAGTTACAGAGCGTGTGGCTGTTACAACTACTGGAGATGATGTGCCTGATGTACTTTCGCTTAAGGATTCTCTGGCTGCTATACGCAACGCTACTCAAGCAGCTGCTCGGATACATCAATTTTTCAGGGTTCAGTCATTTCAGAGGAAGCAAATTATTGAGCATAGCGACAATGAGTTGTCATCTGATGAGAATGCTCTTTCCATAGTAGCTTCTAGAGCTTCTAAGTTGGGGCAGAACAGTGGTATAGCTCATGCGTCTGCCATTCAAATCCAGAAAAAGTTTCGTGGCTGGAATAAGAGAAAAGAGTTTCTTTTAATTCGGCAAAAAATTGTTAAAATTCAGGTGTGTTGCTTCTTTCAAATAACGAATGTCGTTATACACTTGGTGGCTAGTCACATATGTTTTTGTTTTGTTGATGCGGGAAGTATCTTGCCTTTAAGTTGTTTAAACAACTTCCACATGCAAAATTTTATTCATGACTTAGGGTGTGTCGTTATGGAAGCTGTGCTAATCATATTTTCATATATGAGTCCTTGTCCTTCAGCTGATTTGTTATATTTGACCTATTGTTTTAAAGTTCTCCTTTTATATAGCTCAACATCTGTAGTCCTTTTCTTTCTTTACGCTGATATTTTCACTCTTCATTGTGAAGGCTCATATAAGGGGGCATCAAGTGAGGAAGAAATATAAACCAATTATCTGGTCGGTAGGAATTCTGGAGAAGGTGATATTGCGGTGGAGACGTAAAAGAAGTGGTTTGAGAGGATTTAGATCAGAGGCGGTCATGAATAAGCCAAGCACACAAGACGACTCATTACCGGAGGATGATTATGATTTTCTGAAGGAAGGAAGAAAACAGACTGAAGTCAGGATGCAAAAAGCCCTTGCTAGGGTGAAGTCCATGACTCAATATCCTGAGGGCCGTGCTCAATATCGTAGGCTGCTTACTGCTGCTGAAGGACTTCGTGAAGGGAAGGTATAATAATGAATGGTTGCTATTTCAGTGTTAATGAATGTGCTTTTATGTAATACTAGGATGTGTAGAGAAAAGGGAGGAAAACTGTAGCTTACTTTGTTTTGGCTAGGCAGAAAATAACAACTGCTCTTTTACCCATTGCCTAGCCTGCACATCTATGCATCTACATAATGAGTTGATCTATGGGTTTGCCCTCAAGTTGCAAAATGAACCATGGGTTAAAGCTAGGTTGCTAGATAAAAAATTGACTGAGCTTTTATAGGGCAGAAACTTGGAAAAAGGTTGCTTCCGGAGAAAAGTAGATGGAAAAAGAAAACTAGGATGCTACATCTCGTTGTGGAAAGTCTATAAACTTTTTTTTTCCGGTTGATACTTCTGTGACTCGCCGAGTTTCATCAGTCATTATGGCTTGGTTAATTTTTCATGAAAAAATGCAACTATGAACGGTATTAGATGTAGTTACCCTCTTATGACACTTGCTGATTATAGAAGCTGATAAATTTGTTTAGGACAGATTGTTTGCTGAGAGATCTTATGGTTGGTTACTCGGTTACATAGTTGGATTAAGTGTACCTTGAATTTCTGATTGTAGTTTGATGGGTTGATTATTTCAAAATTTTGATATCACTTAACTGAACATATCTATGACTCCTCAGTTAAGCATCTGAATGTGAATTTGTCAGTATTTTTCTTATTACAAGTGTAGAGTCTAGGAAATCACAGCCAATTGTTTGGGTTGTAGTCATTGGCTCTACCTTGATCTTGATCATGACTCTTGGACCATGTTTGGGTGTATAAATTTTAGCTGCTAACTGGACCATATCATTTATTCGCCTTTGGTATCATTTTTTTTCTTCATAATTCTTTCTTCACTTTCAGCAGGATGGTCCAGCTAAAATACCGGAGATCCCGGAAGATACTATCTACCCTGAAGAGTTCTTTGATGTTGAAAGTCTGTTGGATGATGACACTTTCATGTCTATAGCATTTGAATGAGCTTCTTTTGCCTTGACTAGCCCAATTAATACCTGATTCATTGTATATACATAGAGCATAGTAACTAATTCTGCACTGTCAAGTTACTTGAGAGAAAACTCAATTTGATTTAGACTCCTATAATTTTTGTTAACATAAAAGAAATGCTAATATGTTCAGCCATCAATATCCAGCAAAGTAAGTTTTTCCTTGTTAATTTTCAGTTCTGGAAACTTTTTTGCCATTTCTAATAATTTCTGCAATTTTAGCGAGTGCCTAGTGTAAACCGTATTTTGACACTAGCAGAGGATCTGCTGCATCAGCTTCGTATGTATCTGCTGCTGTTAGTATTGCTCCATTTTTGTAAGATCAAACGCTGATGATGTTGCTCACGCCTGGGGAAACCTTTTGTTCTTGGAATCATTAATAAGCAGAAATAAGGGCGAATAGCTGACGGGAGAATGTTTGTGGAGAGATATAAGTGACTAATGAGTCTATTCCTTGTACTTGTAATTTACAGATCAAATTTTAATCTTAATCTTTTCTAATCTTGCTCACGGGTGTATCGCATTCTATTTAATGATCCCATTGTTCCTTGATTTGAGACGTATATTCATCATTTCTATTGTAGCTTATAAGGTGTGTAATCCCATTTTGCCTTGATTTGTTACAAAAGTCATCATTTACGTATTTAGAAAATGGTCTTCAAAGTATCTAGCTACGGTAATAGGTAGCATGGTTCCAAGTAAAATATCATTAGTCATACGTATGACCAAGTGTTCGAAATGCATTTTTCAACAATAAAAATAATCCCGGATGTTATACAGAAGATATCCAGTTTATATCTTATCAAGAATACTTCCAGGCAATGTACCCGGTAAACACAAGCCATCCAATTCACTTTCTACTTCAGCTGAGAAGTATAAAAACTTTAACTACAGCATAAATAAGAGCTAACTGGACTTTATACTAGCATAGTATGAGAAAAAAGGAATCAAGTATTGGAGTCAAAGAAAAGTATGCTAGATTAACTGTTTACATGCAATGCTGTAAGAAAGAAAAGGAATTAAGTATATGAGTAAGTCCATAAATGTGCATCTCAGCACCTCAAAACGAAACATGTTTTTCAGATTGAAATTACACAAAAGGAGAAACTTATTCCTGCTCCTGGGATTCTGCCAATGAAGTTCATTTGTAGTTGTAGTTTCATAGCTAATAATACAGTATCAACATCTCGTTTGAAATTTCTATACCAAGATTTACATCTCTTTATTGTTAAAACAAGAACGCTCGTAACCCCTTTGAACAGTACACCGAACCATAAACATTTGTACTCTTATCAGCTCTTGCTTGCTGCAAGACTCTCATAGAAGAGGATGTAGCCATGATCCGTATTGCTAGAGTATTCTTGAGCTGAGCCGAAAAAGGTCTGAACAGCAGACTCATCGATGATCTCCGCATTCTCATCATCAAAGAACAACCAGTGGTTGTGGCTTTTCACAAGACTAACATAATGCCCGTGGTTTGGCCCACTCCCGACATGAACCACAACAGCAAATAGAGAATACTCAGAGTCAGTCTTCTCAATGGTGTTGCTGAGTTTCAGCTCCAGAGGAAACACAACGCGGTAAGACAGCTTTTTGTAACGACCTAGCTGTTCCATATACTTGAAACGCTTCAAATGAATGACCAGGATGTGAGGCGGTTTCTTTATCTTCATCCGTTTTTGTGCTTCTTGCAAGCTGATTCAGAAAAAGAAAGTAACTTCCCCCGCCATTTTAATTGTTTAAAAAGGAGAGGTGAAAGCACCTACCTACAGCACTTGTCACAGAAAAATTTGTCCTCCGCATTGAGGGTCTCTGTTGAACTGAAATTTTTGAGGCAGCTTGTAATAGAACTGTTCTGTTCAATATCAAGGCTCAAATCAAAAAAGGTTTCATCCCTTGCCGTGACTGTCTCACACCTCAAACACCTTGTTTCATTGGTTAATATACCCTGCATTCATACAAAACAAACAGTTAAGCAGCCACTAGATCCAGAAAGTAGTAAACCATTTGAGCAGTCCTACGATCCAAAATATGCATCATAAGTGGAGTGAAGTAAGCACTTTTAATTTTAAACATATACGATTATGTAAACTGATGGAACCCATGAGCATCAGATACACATTTAGAAGACCAATAGGACCTTGCCTCTTAATCTTTTCAAATGACGATACAAAATAATTTCATTGATAGAATTTTAAGAGACAAATTCACATTTTCCTCTACCTCCTCTGACATACAAATTCAAAAGATCCAACATAGAACCTTGCCTCTTTTCCTTTCAAATGAAAGTATAAAAGAAGTTCATTGACAGAAATTTAAGAAAAAACTTCAAATTTTCCTCTTTCTATACCTCCTGCAAAACTGCAACACAGATGCTAAAACTGACATCATCAAGAAGAAGGATAAAATTCTAAATGAGTGAAGACATGGTTAGATAGTTTACCTGAAAGTTTTTGTGCACCCAGGTAACAAGTGGCTCCTTCTTAACACCATTTGTGTGACCATTACATGATCCATTTGCGACTTTTTCAGCCGTTAAATTTTTTGCTGCATGTGACTCTTTCTCCAAGATATCAACGAGTTCATTTAACAAGAAGTTCAAAAACTCATGGGCATCCTAAGCAAAAGCATGACCAAAAATCAACTGTATTAAAAACTAGATGAACTAGGAATTTACTTTGCATTATAAGCAGATTCTGGACAGCACATGGAGTCGAGATCATACATCACAATAATTGAACACTTTGCTGCCTAAACCATTGTTCATGGCAGTTAGACCCTTCAGATTTTTTAAAATAGTTTAACCCTCTGTAATTTTAAATGACATCTCTTGCCTTTTAAGGGCAAAATAGGACTTACAACTAAGTTCCTTCCTAACTATTTCTTTCTTCTCCATGTCGTAGTCATTACCCTGTGCCATTAGGCACACAAGCATCACAACCCTAACTCTTCTTTTCATCCTCCTTTTTCTTCTCATCAAGACCAACCACCCAAAAAAACCTAGTGTAGCTCGCCATCACCTCTATGTAAATGATCAGATCAAGAAGGTAATTATTTAACGATAAATAAGTGTCGTGGTTTCAGCATGTAAAACACAATATGGGTAAGTAGGAAGGTAAAAACCTCTCTGCCTTGCTGTAAGAGAAGTTTTAAAACACTAAGGATGTCTACCAGAAGAAAATACATTGTATAAGGACACACAGATTCACGACACCTTGAAGATAATCCAAATCACAAGATAGATGCAGAACTCGAAGAGTGCATGCTTTCAATGCTAAAGTGCATAAGATGAATTTGACCTAATACTAGAGGTTTCTCATTTCAAACTGATCTAGGACTAATTATGCAGGTAAAGTAATAAGTGAGTATGGTATATCTCGCAGCTTTAACATTTGAAAGGTATTTCCTTTTTTTTTTATAAGTAATTAAAGTGAAGGTATCTCCTTTCTTGTTTCAGATGATCTGTCTTTCGTTTTCTTATTTTCTTTTAAGCAGGTCTCTTGCTATAGGTTACCACTATGAATCTCTATCTTAAGAGATTGTAATGGCTCCTTCAAGATTCGCTAGAAGTCTACAAAAACATCATGGTTAACGAAACTGATCAAGAAGTGACTTCTCCCTTCATGATCTAACCAAAAAATAATTCTTGCATAGATGTCGAATGGTTGCCACCAAATAGCAAGCATACATAAATGTATAGAAAAACACGTGCCTGATGCATGTAACCTCGGAAAAGCTCATTTTGCTTCCTGACTCTTTGTACAAAGCGCCTTGGAGCAATAACACCTGTTTTCTTCTTCTGTGAACTTATCTGCATGATAACACCAACAACGATTTACGTGCCTACAATTTCTCAACAAGCATAGATAAAAAATGCTGTTCTCATATAATTCTTGAATAATCATCATTCAACAGAAACTTAACTAGTAGACACCACGGGAGAGAAACCTGGTTGAGGGGGGGGGGGGGGGATGTTCATTATTGCAAAACCGGTTAATAGCAAATCTTCATATGCATGTTTAAATTTGCTAAAACTCTAAGTGACAAAACATAACCAAGAGACAAAGAAATGAAAGTTCAAGGAAGTGGATTTTGGAAGAGAAAGTCTAAAGTTCTTATATCTTTCTTTTTTGGATGAAGAAAGTTCTTATATATTTCTTGCGCTATCATGTTGTCTTCTTTTTCTTACTTCCCTAGCAATTTGGATTGACTCTTCAGTTTAAGAAGCTGATCCATCATCCCAGCTTCAGCCAAACAATTAGTGTTTTCACCTTCTGAATCTAGAAAATAAATCTTATGCAACTATCCCCACTTCCTTGAATTTCCTAACCAAAATTAAGAAAATTGGAATATGGTTGCTGAACAAACTGAACTAGCACTTGATTGGAGTTAAGTCCACAATGATCGGAGTTCTTCTGCTTACGTGTCATCCTTGACACAGATATAGCCGGTATTTAAGGCTAGAATTGCCAAATTCCATAATTAAACATGTCAAATGGATTCCATAATTAAACATGTCAAATGGAGGACATAAAGCATTTTGCTGGGATTTTTTTTATCAAGGTAACTTTACTGAGAACTATTAAATTCACGTTCAATGGAGCAGAATAATTAAACATTCAAAACACCATTTATTAAACAGAAAGCTCACACATTTAGATTGAACATGCTACCTGTGAGAATAATTCAGCCAAACAAGTTAAGAGATTCTCCTCTGCTTCTGGAGGACTTTTATTATTTGCATAATACTCTAGCAGTTGCTCGCGGAAAGGGACACAGAAGTATAACGCCTGTATCAGAACAGAAAACGAACAATCAATAATCACATCGAATGCAACAATCACTCCTAAAATGAAGTCTTTTATCACCCAAACTACTCACGAATGTAATATTCATTACTGACTTTGGTTTATATCATTGAAATACTAATCAGAATATCAAATTGCATAACTAAGCAACCAAATAATCCCTCATTAAACCTACAATTCGTACACTGAATAGTGAAAACAAGAAAGGGTCTAAGAGAAAAATTCATCTGAATGAAATAGGAGGATCCATATAGTTACACCAACTAGCTTGGGATCAAGGCATACTGTTGTTATTGTAGAAATTCAAGCTAAACCCAGATTTTATAAACACATAAAAAAAGAAACTTTATTATAAGAATCAAGAATGAAGAGTAGTAAACCTGCAAAACACTGTTGCAGTAACAAGTGTTGCCGAAATTTTCGAGACCAAAGTAGCGTTCACCTTCGGGAAATTGGTCTCCGAGGGCCTTTTCGAGCTTGGAACCCGTTGCACCCATCAACCAAGTGGAGGTATCGATTGTGTTCGTCACGAAGGCGTGCTTGTAGAACTAGCCATCTCTTTCTCTCTCCACCTTATGCTTCTCATTACTAGACAGTAGACACCTAAACTTTACTTGTGTCTTTAATTAATTAACCTATTATATGCATAGTTAAAAAGTATTCTAAAACATTATCAAAGAAAAATTATTTGACTTTCTAGATAATATTAGTATGATATAAAATATAACAGAAGAGTATTAAGTATTATTAATTTAGGAAAGATTAACTCATTTCTGATAAATCAGACTAACATGATAGTTTAATTGCTAAATCATAATTTTTATTTGCATTTTCTTTTAAAAAAATTGTATATTAATACATTTTGTTAGATGGGCGGTGACAATCTCTTGGACATTTACAGTAAAATCATATTTATTATATCTATTATACACGAAATATAAGTTTTGACTATTAGTCAATTTTCATATTCCGAGAACTAAGTGAGTTTCACTTTCTTCTCCAATATGTAGTTAGAACTTGACTTTTTATACGTGTTACTTTTTACTTATAGATTATTTAAGTAAGAAAATGTATATTTTTGGTGAGAGAAGAGGTGAATATATAAGAATAAATGCTTAAGAAATGGTACATTTTGTTGATTAGTGATAACCTTTGCCTTCTTTGGCAAATAAATAATTAGACAAGAAGTCAATGAAGATATGGTACTATGCATCTCTCTTATAAAAGTTCTCCATGAAATTAAATCTACTAGTTCTAATTAACTACTATTTTCATTATTCTAAAATCTTTACGGTAGAGCTTAATTAGTTGAAGGAAATAAACAAAGAATATAGATAAGATTTGTTTCTACGTGTGATGCACAAATATTAAAAATTCTTGAAATATGCAGGGAAAGTATGAGTGATGAAGGTTCTAAAAGGATACAACATATTAAAGTGTTTACTAAATAAAGTACAACTTTAATAGTATTAAAGAGTTTAAATTTTATGTATTATTAATTTAATACTCCACCTAAAGTATGAAATAAAATTCATTATTCCATTCATAAATAATTCAGCCCAAACTTTACTCATTTTTCTTGGCCTGAGCCCTGAGGTCAATTTCTCTCTTAAAGTCAAGTTCCAAAAGCTTGTAGACTAGTTGCTAGTAGAAATTTGTGGTCCAAATTAATGTGTTATTTAACCCTTGTTTTTCAACCGGCTAGAGTTGAATTCTATAGCCATGTTTGATTTTAAGACACATTAACATATAAATTGGCTACCAAACAAGATTTATGCAGTGGTAAATATTACTTCATTCTTAACCAGAGGTCTCGAATTTGAGTACTACTGGGTACGAAATCACTTTTATTAGGAAATGTGGGACTTCCCGACATGAATCCGGATGACACCGAATGAGAAAAAAAACATATAAACTGGCTTATCCCATCCTGTGAAACAATAGCCCCTCCCTTTGTATATATCGAAGTTCATGCAAATTTATTCTCCTATCCTATCTCATCCTCCTACTCCTACAAATTCATGTAGACTAATCAATAATCATCAACCATCTAATACAAGCACTTGTATTAAAAAAATCGCCATAAAGATTATATCACATAATCCTAATGTAAAAAAAACAACAACGTAGCAAGTATAAACAATAACAAAGGACAATAAATAATAACAAAAATCGAAGGACAATGTAAAAAGAACAGAAAGATAGTATTATCATGCGTATTTTTTCTAGTTATCTTTGTTTTTCCTTCAAATTTCTAGCTTCTAGAGTCATATCTTAGGTTCTCTATTAAGGAACCTAGCAGGCAAAAGATATGGGCTCCTTGTAGCCTTGTAGGTTGCCTTTGGATTTCTGAAGTTGAAGTATAGGTAAACTTCAAAATATGATGCAGCTATATTTACTGTTGATGTTGAGACATAAATACTCTGGTATCTCTCTCTTTCTTCATTGTTTTGCTAACTAACTATAGACGCAAGATAAACTTTAAGCAAAATATACTTTTGCCTTTGCAGTAACTATTAATTAAACTGTAAAAGAGATGAAGATCCAATTGAACTTGAAAGGGAGAATTGTCGAACTTAAACTATGGAATAAATAATTTCAGCACAGAAGAACAGAGGTAAACTTAAAGACAGTAAAGAATGTTCCCAAAAATGTTCTGTGACATGAACTGGAACATTAACAAAAACGCAGAACTAAAAACTGAGTTTAAGATGCAGCGGAAAATAAATCAAGGACAACCAAGATTGTTTTTCATAAGTTATATAATTGTATATAACTTATAGTGGTCTCATGACCAAAAATTTATTGTATAAAAATTATACAATCTTACAAATCCCTTGAGAATGAATAGTAATCCGTAAAACAAAAAGGGATTAAAAAGAAGTTAAATCCTAACTTCTAAGCCTGAAAAATCTATCTAAAATAGAAGTGAAAAACACCCTATTACAATTGCTTTGAGTTGAAAGAACAAGTATAGATCTAAGAAAGCAATTCGTAATTTTGAACAAGTGTAATCACAAAACAGTGCTCGATCCAAATTGTGTTTGAGGCAATATTTGAGACGTCTCGATCTGAATTTTGTTCGCAAAACCGGATCTCAAAACCTGGAGTGAACCTCTATTTATAGTGGAGAGTTCACCCGGAGGCTCATGATTCTCGGTGGAGGTTGAAGCGAATAGGGTTGGTTGAGCGTTCTTGACCTTAAAACTCTCACCGATTTGACTTTGTCTTCCTGAGAATGCTCCTTCCGTTATGCACTCTCCTTGGACTTGGTCTTGTTAAGTATTATCGTGTTCCCCTTAGCTCCTAACCAAGCCAAACATTCACGTGATAAAATCTTCTCAGCTTCAGAATCTGCTCGTGAAGATAGGCAAAACTTTTGCCAGAAATGTCCTCCCAGATGTCACGACATTTGGGATGACATTTTCCTGTTTTTACTTAACACCAAAAAGAGACATGTTACGGAAAATGTTAGGACACAGAACCTAACACTAACAATCTCCCCCTTTTTGCCTTTCTTCACAAAACTAAATAGGTTAGTGATTTTATCACAGGCAAATATCTCAACCTTCATCCTGAAACATTTATAAAGCACGATATATACACTATGTGCCAGTAAGTTACTCGAATCAGAGTATGATGCAAATGTGAGTATACATCTAAAAGATTAATGCACTGAAACCATCAATATACACATAAACAGTATAGAATAAACAGCAATATATAAACAGAATTAAAATGTCTCAAACTGTCGAGCCAAATAACTACAGTCCACAACTAAAAGCATTCAACAACTGCTACTTAGCAGCCTAAACACAGCAACACAACCTCAGAGCTATTTCATCTCCAGATGTCTTCTGGTTTCATCTCCTCAGATCAAGATCCTCTGCAGTTCGAGCATTCACCTTGTCGCCGCTTCCCGACTCACTCCATCTCCCTTTTTGGGAAGAAAGCAAAAATAGTAACGTTCTAGCTTCCACTGTGGCTACTCGTACTGGTCCACTCTCGCGATCCGGCATTGAGCTTTGCAATCTCTTGCACCAGCGGCCAGCTTGTCAAGATCGTGAGATATTACGAGATATGCAGGACATTTCTGGTAACACTAGCACTTCCAGCTGTATTCGTCCATGGAAGATCAATGACTCTGCTTTTGCTCTTTAGGATCGTCTGATTAACGACATATACTTCAGGTTCTTTCCAGGCAGATCCTGCCAGGGGCTGGAATCCTGTGAGGTTAGTACCTAAAGATCAATGAGGGAAAGGAAGGATGATACCTGTGTCCTTTTCGCCATATTTACAACTGTTGAAAGATTGTTTTTCCTATATCAACACTAAGACCTTTTCCTATTTTGTATAGGAACAATGCTTGTTTCAATTGTTACAATTGATTTGTTCAAAGAACACAACCAATTGTGTATCATTAACTCAGGCAAAACATCAAATAAGGCGGAAGTCGGATGTTGGACACCTTGAAATCCATCTCTTCACAACTCCACCGTGAGGTATGAAATCACTTCATCCCTATCATTTATCACTTCCCGCTCGCCTCTCATCATCATTCACTCTATTCAAACATGGTTAATTGTAGTGGTGTGAAGTCATAAAATTTGTTATGAAACACTTTCCCAAAGTGTTTTGACTGGGTTTCTATTTTACTTGTTAGATTTGCATAAAATAACTTCACCACATTTTCTTCATAAGGACATTTGTTATTTACCGAGTCTAGTAGATTTCTTGAAGTGAAGAAATCCACCGCAGTGGCTACTACAAGACACAATGTCCAACACCTTCTCGTTCGAATGGCTCGACCGTTGAACCAAGACCAATGTTTTGAGTGATTGGGCTGTTAAAAACTTGGGAGAGAAAGGATTTACCTCAGACGCAGATTCGTGAGCTACCGCCATAGACCTCGGACACCGAATCAAGTTTTGTGGATAGATGATCCGTAAGATGTCATAACATTTTCTCGTGACATCTTGAGGTCGATGATGATTTTGTTTCCCCTGAAGCATGACCAGATTTCTTGGTATAAAATTTCTTCAGCGGGGTGTCGTCTGAAATTTCATCTTCCTCACTGGATTCTTGCAGATTCGTGAAGGAAGGTGAAGCAGGGGATTCCGGTTGGAACTCAATCGAACGAGTCTTCTCAATCGATGAGACTGAGCTTGAAGAGGGAGGAGTCGCTGATTTCTTCCTTTTGGTGGAGGATTCACCACTGCCAAAGGCCTTCTCAAAGTTTCGGACCGATCTGCGAGTGGGAAAAGTTGCTTGATTTGTCCTCTTTGGGAGGACTAAACATCCGGTTTCATCTAAGTTGATAGGATTGTTTGTCTCCCTGGATAGGCGATTTCCAGAGGTTCTTGAAGTCACTTATCGCCAAATCACAATGCCTGATGGTGGACTTGTGCTCGTTAAGTGCGGGACTGGTGGTGACATTTTCGTGACATGGGTGAGACATCCATCGAGAGAAAGGAAGAAGAGAGAAGGAGAAGTTAGGGTTTTCGGAGGTTATAGGAATGGGAGAAGTTTGTGAGGGAGATGTGTTGTGCGAGGGATTCATTGTGGGTAATGAGCTAAAATTTTGTTCCCGCCCCCTTTTTTTTTTTTTTTTTTTTGTTGTTGTTTCTTGGAGGAATTTTCTTTGGAAGTGAGAATTAGTATTTTAGTGAATGGGTATTTATACACTTGGCAAAAACTATCTACATAAGTGTTTAAATTCTATACAAAGACTAGTTCCTAAGGTTTAGAGGTTGTTTCAAAATAGACATCAAAAACCAACTCAACATTAATCAACACACGTCTTTTGAAAAATCTGGAAATCTGAGTGTTATCATAAATGTTTTAGCACATTTTGTGTAACACGGGAGTCATTTTCTCATAGGAACAACAGTTTCGGCAACTAAACAAGACACTTTATAGAGTTTTGTCTCTACGTTAGTGGAACAATGTATATTGAGTCCAAATAGATAAGATCTTGTGTCTATCATAATATAAAGTATGTTGATACTCCTATAGAATAGGAACGGTATCACTTTTGTGGGCTTTGCAACATTTTACAATTCTTAGGAATTTAAGGTTTTGCCTTATTTTTGATACTCCTTTTTATGATTTTTATATCATCGCAGAAGCAGTATCATTTTTAAAAAGGTGTTCCTTTGAGAAGTCATGACCGTTAGAGACACAAAACAACTTTAACATTCTAGAAAGATACGGTTCAGATTTTACATTTGGTGAATGTTACCACAAATGTCGGGGACATTTCCGATAACACACCCCAAGTTGTTAATTTTTATATTGAGCAGAGGCAGAGAGTTTTCAATTTTGAAAACCTCTCATGATCTAAAGCTTTTGTAAAAATATCGGTAGTTGATGAGAAGTGTCAACATAATCGATTCTAACTAATTGTTTTCAACCAAGTCTCGAAGAAAGTGATGTCTTATATCTATATGTTTTGCGAGAGTCTTTGAACCGGATTTTTAGATATATTGATGGCACTCATATTATCACGAGACAAAACTAAGATATTTTTGAAGCCATAATCGTCTAACATGTGTCTTAGCCATATTAATTGAGAGCAACAACTCCTCTGCTACATATTGATTCAAGGTTGAGAGTGAGACACAATTTGTTTACTGTATGCCGAAACTAAGTTATTGCAAGGTAAAAACATCATCCACTAGTACTTTTCTATCTTCCACATCCTCATTGATCCGCGTCACTATATCCTATTAGATTAGGATTAGTGTCTTTGAGTACCAAATTCCCAACTCACGTGTCGCGTGACATATCTTATGACACGTTTGTGACGTTTAAGTGGGAAATTTTAGGGCATGCTTGGAATCGTGCACACACACAAACACTAAACATAAGATCCGGGCGACTCGCGGTGAGATACAAAAGGCTACCTATCATAGATCCGTATAACGTTGGGTCAACATTCTCCCAACATCATCTTTGGATATAGTGCAGGTTGATCCCATCTGATCTTCATGTGTTTGGCGTTCTCGATCCAAACTTCTTAACCGGGTTCTTGGCATATTTGCTTTGTGAAATGAAGATACCCTCCTCATTTTGTTTTATCTGCAAGCCTAAGAAAAAGGTTAGTTCCCTATCATGCTCATTTCGAATGTTGAGGACATAAACGACAAAAGTCTTAAGATGAGACATTGAAGTCGAACCAAAACTATGTCATCTACATAGATTTGAGCAATAACCATATCTGATCCATGGTGTTTTATAAATAAAGTACAATCACTACACCACGCGTTGGAAGCCAAATTCAAGAAGGAATTGAGTTAAACGACCATACCATGCGTGGAGCTTGTTTTAGTCCATCTGAGGCCTTTTTAACCTGTATACATGTTGTGGATGGTGAGGATCTTCAAATCCTTTGGGTTGTTCAACATATACCTCCTTATCAATATATCCGTTCAAAAAGGCACCTTTCACATCCATTTGATGAAGAGTTATCTTTAAACAACAAGCTATGGCAAGTAATAATCTAATTGATTCAATTCTAGCTACTGGAGCAAAGGTTTCATCATAGTCGATACCTTTGACTTGAGAGTATCCTTGAGCCACTAGTCTAGCTTTATTTCTAATAATAGTTCCAGATTCATCAGATTTATTCTTAAAGATCCATTTAGTTCCTATTACATTAGTCTCATCAGGGCGAGGAACTAGATCCCAAACCTCATTTCTGGTGAACTGTTCTAGTTCTTCTTGCATGGCTTGTATCCACCAACTGTCTTTTAGTGCTTCTTTAATGTTTTAGGTTCCAAAGTAGAAACATAGCAAGATTGACTTACCTTGTGATGTATGGTGGACATACACGCATACTTCGCATGTCTCGGTAATTTTTGGCTCTTTTCTCCTTGTTTTTATTCCTTGAATACTTCTCCTATTACATTCGCTGGGATGGTTTCTTACGATTACGGATGAGGATCCTGCGTCTTGAATCACGAAGTTCGATTTGAATCCTCATCGAACTGCGGTGTTCTCATCTTGATTCACAGTGTTCTTTGCGGATGTTGTGACATTTTGTGTAACATCTGTATTTTTAATGGTCCGCCTCACTCTGTATTATTACGACAACATCATTCTTGGTGTATTTCTGTATAATCTGCATTATCATCAAAACAATGTTATGATTCTTGTACGGATTTGGTTCGAAGATTGTACACTCGGTAAGCATGACTATTTTGAGAATAACCTATGAAAATTCCCTTATCACTCTTAGAGTCAAACTTTGCTCGATTATCTCTATCATTTAGAACATAGCATACACACCCAAAAACATGAAAGTAACGTAGATTTGATTTCTTTCCATTCAAGATCTCATAGGGTGTCATTTTTGTTCCTGGTCTAAGATAGACTCTATTAGAGATGTGACTTGCAGTGTTTAGGGTTTCTGCCCAAAAACGTTTTGTGATTTTTAGAACTTAGCATGACTCTAGCCATTTCTTGTAGGGTTCTATTCTTCCTCTCTGCTACACCATTTTGTTGGGGGGTTTTGGGAGCAGAAAATTCATGGAAAATACCTTTTTTCTCACATAATGTAGAAAATTGATTATTTTCAAACTCCTTTCCATGATCAGATCTTATCCGAAAAATAGAGGAATGATATAGATTTCTAATTCTAGAGTACAATATTCTAAACATGTCAAATGTTTGTGACTTTTCTTTCAAAAAGAATATCCAAGAGTATCTTGAAAAGTCATCTACAATCACAGGTGTACCTCACGCCTCTAGGCTATCTACCTCGATTGGACCCATAAGATCCATATGTAAAAGTTGAAAGCAATGAGGCGTGCACGAGAATTGTCCATCAATCTGAACAACTTTGTGAGGACACGGGTTTGCTTACCTTTGAGACAATCTTCACACACCACTTGCGGTTTCACTCATAGGACTTAGTTTAGGAATGCCTTTACCGCCTCATAAGATATCAATTTTCTAAGGTTGTAGTAATTGACATGTCCTAGTTTTTGATGCCACAATGTTGTGTCATCGATCCTAACACTATTACATACCTTATGTTCTCCGACAAGATAACAATTATCACTTGTTCTTGTACTGTCATTATCATTTTTAGTTTCATGATCCATGTACATGCGTGTTTATTGAATCTTACCTCTAAGTTGTCATCACGGTTGGCTTATACTAATTAGGTTAGCCATCGCACCATCAACGTGCAAGACATTATTCGATCTTTGGAATTCCGGGGGCGTGCGATTCCTCTTCCTATTATCTTACTCTTTCCTCCTCCATATGTAACATTTCCTCCATTTAGAGCTTAGTAGCTCTTTAGACGATCTTTTGTTCTGTCATATGGCGAGAAACGACCATGTCAAAGTACACGATCGAGAGATATTGGTCCTTAGTGCGGTTATGGCTACATTACAACTTGTTTTCTTGATGGGAACCCAACCCTTTTTTGTTACCTTACGATTCTTGTAGATAGAGAGTCTCTTAGAGTGTTATGCGAAGTTCTTGTGACGATTCGGAAGACCTTTTCTTTCCGAGTTTTAGTAACTTAAAGCAAAAGGTTTTAAATGTCGATTTATTACAATAATTGCACACATAGTTGCTACCCTTCTTACGGTTCATTTCCCATTTTAACAAACAAGTTGGAGCATAATGTATTGATAGGATTCTTGTACCCCAAACCAAGATGATGAGGTTGACTAACACTAAGGATTTCATCTAATTTGGAGGTGCACGTGTTAAGCTTTTTGAAGGTTGCTTGGCGGATCCAACTTTGCACTTATCTTTCCGAATTCAAGATCTTTTTGGTAAGAGTTACTTCGATCGGGTAATGGTACTTATCAAATCCGCGTTCTCACGAGTTAGAGTTTTCACCTTTGATTCAAGTTGATTAGATTCAATGATTAAGTCCTTGCAAAGGGCTTGCAATTCCTTAATCATATCATCCTGTAGTCTTCGAGTCTCGTGTTTAGAATCATTTTTGAAATAAAGCCATAGAAGCAATTGACATCCGAAGAATTAAAAACTCATACATATGCTTGTTCTTTGTATCTGCAGATGTTACGGTGATGTTCGGAAATGTCATGACATTTAGTGTATCCTGATCGGCTAAACCTTCATCATCCGATGAGAATGTTCAAGCGATGTGGCGGCATTGCTTGTGACTCTATTTACGTATTCTCTTCCCGCCGCGCCATCATCACTTAGGAAATCCATAGACTTTTGCCAACCTTTCTTAGAGTGTTTGCACACTCGTTGGCATAATGGCCCGTCGGCGAGCATGACATTGAATCTTTGTCAGTTGGGATCGAACTGGATCGGTCGAATTTATTCTCCAAGTTGATTGCCTTTTTGTGCGGTGGGAAAATTCTTGGTAATTCGTGGATTGAGTCCTTGGTTTTGGTGCTCTTTAGACTTAGATTTATTCTTATCTTCGTTGAATCTTCTTAACATCGTATTGAACTACGAGTAAGAAGAGCAACGTTGACACCATCCCCAATTTCTTCAAGTGTTTCATCCTCTTCATTGACTTCCGTCTCTAAGGATTTTGCTTGAAGGCAACATCCTTGCCTTTGTATAAAGACCTTTGATTTTCCATGTTCATCTCATATGTTTTGAGAATGCTCATTAAAGTATGTAGGTCCATTGTGGCAAGGTTATGTGCTTCTTCAATCGCACAAATCTTAATGTTGAACTTTTCGGGAAGAGATCGAAGGGCTTTTCAACAAGTTGATTGTTGGTCAATGGAGAACCAAGAACTTGACATTCATTAGAGATATCAATCAACTTTTCAAAATAGGTTTTAATATCCTCCGATTCCTCCATCCTTAAACGTTCATACTTACTCGTGGCGTGCGAAGCCGTTCGTTGAACAACGAGCTACCTTCACAATGAGTTTGTAAAGTATCCCAAGATCTCGGCAAGAGAGCAATTTTGGATGAGTTTGAACATATAAAGATCAACCCATCCGAAAATAGCATTTAGTGCTTTTTCGTTGAAGACTGCACTATTAGTTTCTTCAAAAGTCCATTCGGCCTCAGGCTTGACCAAAATGTCGCCTTCGCCGTCAGGTGGAAGCATAGGAATATTGTATCCATTAGTAATAGATCTCCATGCTCTAACATCATGGATTTGATGTGAGCGTGGCGAATCTTCCAATAAGGATAGTTTGATCCATCTAAAATAGGAAGTCTACCAATATTTGGATTAGCGGGATCCATAGTTAAGTAAAAGGACCTTAGACTTATTATGTCAAGTGTCGGCTCGATACCATTGAAAGGAGAATTGTCGAACTTAAACTATGGAATAAATAATTTCATTACGAAGAACAGAGGTAAACTTAAAGACGATAAAGAATGTTCCCAAAATGTTACGTGACATGATCGAACATTAACAAAAACGCAGAACTAAAAACTGAGTTTAAGATGCAGCGGAAAATAAATCAAGGACAACCAAGATTGTTTTTCATAAGTTATATAATTGTATATAACTTATAGTGGTCTCATGACCAAAAATTTATTGTATAAAAATTATACAATCTTACAAATCCCTTGAGAATGAATAATGTCAAGTAAAACAAAAAGGGATTAAAAAGAAGTTAAATTCTAACTTCTAAGCCTGAAAAATCTATCTAAAATAGAAGTGAAAAACACCCTATTACAATTGCTTTGAGTTGAAAGAACAAGTATAGATCTTAAGCAATTCGTAATTTTGAACAAGTGTAATCACAAAAACAGGCTGCTCGATCCAGCTGTGTTTGAGGCAATATTTGAGACGTCTCAGATCTGAATTTTGTTCTGCAAAAACTGGATCTCAAAACCTTGGAGTGAACCCTCTATTTATAGTGGAGAGTTCACCCGAGAGACTCCTTGATTCTCGGTGGAGGTTGAGCAGAATAGGGTTGGTTGGAGCTGTTCTTCAGCCTTAAAACTCTCACCAGATTTGACTTTGTCTTCCTGAGAATGCTCCTTCCGTTATGCACTCTCCTTGGACTTGGTCTTGTTAAGTATTATCGTGTTCCCCTTAGCTCCTAACCAAGCCAAACATTCACGTGATAAAATCTTCTCAGCTTCAGAATCTGCTCGTGAAGATAGGCAAAACTTTTGCCAGAAATGTCCTCCCAGATGTCACGACATTTGGGATGACATTTTCCTGTTTTTACTTAACACCAAAAAGAGACATGTTACGGAAAATGTTAGGACACAGAACCTAACACTAACAGAACTAATTAAAGAATTTAAGTGAAAGTTAACGGAAAATATTAATTAAGTAACAGAAGGCTTTCATGAAAAAGGTACTACTCCTATATGCTAAGATCTGCACATGCTTCACCCTTGGTGACTGCAATAGTCCCACATTTTTCTTTGAAAATTTGGTAACCTAAAGTGCGTGAACCCTCTGTCAAAGCAATGACCCTTGAAACGACTTTGCAGCATTCTGTGGATAATGAAAGTTGATCCTTGAAAAAAGAAATGATCAAATCTGATATACACCCATCCACGTTGATAAAAACGGTAGAGCAATCACTTGAGTCGTCACCCGAAGGTGCTGCTGGAGGTGGTCTAACCACCGGTGAATGAGACGTTGAATGTGGTGGTGGCGGTATAGGAGTCACGTGTCTGTGATGGTGTGGGTGGTGATGTATATGATGATTCCGCAATAGCGTGAAGCCTACGGGTGGTGAAGATGGGAAAAGAGTTGCTTGAGTATTCCTCTCACGTCATGGCAGCACTCACCAAGGAATTGACGTACCAAACAACTCCTTGTTTTCTCTTTTGGGTTCCCTTGCAGTGGCAGTAACGATGCCCATGCAAATACCCAAGAACAGAAATACACAATGTGCCGCTTTTCGACGTGTTTCAAACAAGATAATTAATTACCTCGGAGGTTTATGAGAACAATTTCTACCATAGCTTACAAACCGGTAGTTAGTAGTATTATTATTGTCGGCTTGCTTAGCTTATCATATTGCCTTATAGTTTATATTGCTATGTGTAATTTGTTTGTCTTATTTACTTGCACTAGCTATTGCTTCTTTTTGTTTCTTCCTTTTTCAGACTTAACTTTGTGTGTCTTACTTTGCTTGTGCTTTGTCTTGAGCCGAGGATATCTCGGAAACAACCGCTCTACCTACCAAGATTGGTAGAAGTAAGATCTGTGTACACTCTACCCTCCCCAGACCCCACAGTGAGTCACTGGGTATGTTGTTGGAATAAAGAAAGAATATAAACCTAAGGCAGTACTTCGAATCCCAATAAACTTCGAACTGCTACTCTTTTAGTTCTATCCAAATTCTAATTCTCTGTCACACTTTGGATATTTGATAATTTCAAGACTTCTAAACAACTATGAGTTGCAATCAAACTAGGAGTCGTCCTCAACAATCGACCAAACAGACGCCCAAAACTAAAGAAACAAAAAGATTATGAATATATTTTGACTTGATTGCAAGACAAAGGCTTCTTTGAACAAAAACTGTGAAGCATTAAAATCAACGATGCTATTCTATGAATTATTGAATAGGCTGATACTGCTCGGATACACGTTTTGGAGGCAATTTCCGCAGGATAAAAAGCACCAAAATAGAAGGCAAAATCTCCACCACCTGCATAAAATAGACAAATCTCCATCATCTTGTGAAAGATCTTTTAGGCCTATAAAAAGCAGTAGTTGAGCTTGAAAACTACCAAGATGATTATAAATAAACCTTAGTATATGTTTCCGATAATGGGAAAATAGACATGTTCAATGTTCATAATAGCTGAATTTGATTTTGATTTTGACCAGCTATCTAAGTATTAAAATCAACTCAACTTACCATGTAATAGAAGAGAATGAGAACAGGATGGTCAATGACATCAACATCAGCATTCCCGTTAAAAGCAGAAATAGCAACCTGCAAGAAGGAAATAATAGGAAAATGGATTTTCTTAATCATGCTAGCTAGGGTTAAACATGTGTTTATCCCGGATTTAGCGGAAACTTACCACAACACATCTGATCAAGAAACAAGTGCAGCAAATGCCAGTCACGAAACCAACCTGCCAACCATAATAGATCACTTTATCCAAAGTAGATCACATTCATTAGAAAGGAATTATTTCTTCCCTTCATATTTATTTTTCCCTCTATAATTGAATCAAACTACAATAAATGTTCAATATATTTTCAAGTTATCTTTCAAGTATAAGATTGTCTGGGTATGGAAGAGCAATCTCCTCCAGCAATACTGATCCTCCCTAGTACTCGACCGCCGACTAGTTTGTGATTAAGGCACAATTGATTAACTGTGTCCACAAAGATTATACAGAAAAAAATATGAAAGTTCCTTTGTTTGTATTCTTTATATACTGGAAGACAGAACCTTCTTTTTATTGTTTGTAAGGTAAACTATTAACAAAAAACAAAGAGTATGGGGCTAGGAACTAGATTTCTAGTAGTTAATTGGTCAAGACTCTGTTATGAGGTTGGACAGAAAAGGTAGCCCTTGATACCAAAGAAAGCTTCAAAAAGATGCATTTGTTTCTAAGGCAAAAACAAACACCAAAAAGGAATGCCGGATCTAACTGAAGCAATGTACATGGTAAGAGAATGATTGAAAAGAAGAGGAAGGCAGCTATGTCATGTACAAACCTCATGAAGCTTCTTCTGACGGCCTCTAGATTCAATAGGAAAGCGCTGAAGCATTGCGAACAAGCTCAAGAGAGATTTAAAAGGAAAAGAAAAAAGGGTCAATTTCATGAAACATGGATATAGGAAAGTGAATATGGCCACTTGTACAATACTGGGGCACCAATTACCTTCCACCATACATGACAAATCCCAGAGCAGCACAAAAAGAAATAACTGCAGAAGTTTCAAAATCAGATTTTTAAAATTAAGATAATAGACTACAATGGCTTAGTAACAATTGCATGCCATTATAGAGCACTGACCTGCGAAAAAGAGTTTAGCAGTTTCAACACCAGCCGAAGTTGGGCCAACTCTGATGAAGATCCATATGCATATCTGCAGTCATTATCATGGTTCCATAAATAGGAGGAAACTCAGAGAGGCTTTCGTTTCTTATGCATGGATATACTTTTGTGTGAAGTGAATAGAACTCTGATGCACTACCTGTATAAGATATATGAGTGCATTAACTGCATAATATGCAGGTCGAAGTTTATCAATTGGAAGGTTTCTTGCCTGAGAAAAATAATAAGCAACGAGTAAGGCTTGATCCATGATGAAAATAATTAAAATGTGTAGGGATTCTTCCTCGAGGAAATAATTGATGAACAATCCAACATGACTCGCTTGAAAATATCTTGTCTTGAGTAATTCCTTAAAGACATTTGAGAACTAAATAGCATTACCTGATGGTATATCTCAGCCCAAAACAGAACTAGCAGTGTATATGTTGAAAAGAATAGAAGACCAGGGAGATCCAAAACCATCATCTCAAGGGCCTGTTTCAATGTTGATTGGTGTTAGCTAAGCAGACAAATAACAATGCCAGAATGCCTGTTCTTTAATGAAATTACAGTTCTGATGCATGGGTAGTTAAAAATATAAGAGAAACTGCCCTAACACGTATCCTGCAACCAAATGCAACAAAAGTTGGAACATTGATCTATTAAGGTGAGAATGGGTTCAGACCACCTACGAAGCCATGGAATAAGGAGAGACAGGTGAGAGGAGAGCGTAGTAGAAAGTAGGAATGGATTATCTGACTATTTGTGCACCGAAGTCCAAACATTATACACTAAACTCACAGGTTTGCAGCAACTGACACAGTTTCTGGTATCTACTAAACAAGGATAAATTGTCCAGTTCAGGTTCAAAGATTTGCATATGATTGTTTCATCAACATTAGACGAATTTACTTAAACGGTGACGTTCGTGAGTTAAAATTAAAATTCCTTATCTTGCAGTGTAATAAGTTGTCCGGAATTTTAAGCAGAGACGTCTAGTTCACACTGGGTATGTTGTTGTGGCGGTGTAGTAAGTCCATTATAGAAGTTTTCGGAGTCAATAGCCTACTCCACAATTCATTCACCAGCAGTTCGGAGAAACTGAAATTGTCTCTATGACTCAGAATGGTTAACTAAAGGGAAAGAGAAGACTTACTTTTGGTCTCAGATAGAATACACTCCTGTAGACACCAAATAAAATTGCTCTCACTGCCAACAAATCATTTGGTTCTTGTAAGCATCAGAATAATTTGATACGAACTGTTTCTAGCAGAACTTTGAGAAAGTAAAGCAGATCTTACATCCACAGACAACAAAATTCATCAAGTGAAAAACCTTTTGTGTTGTCCAACCAATTCCTGAAAGACGCAATTGGATGCGGATGAGTTGTACCTGTAATACAACATATGAAAACATGCTGAGATGATAAACTCTGGGAATTTGACATTGCCTCATTAAGACAAGTTAGCGGGGATGCTGATGGAAATTTGGATACATTTCCAATATTTCAAATCTCACTGTAGTATTTAGAAAAAACTGCAGTGCATCATTACTATTCCTAGCGCCCAGTAAAACAGTAACAACCCAAGTTAGCAAAAAAAAAGTGTCACCCCTTGTCATACCCCCTCTCATGCTGAACAGCATGAGATACAAACACACACATAACCCTTGAATGAGAAAGCATAGAAACATAACTAAAAATGGCATGCAAAAAAGGAGGAGAAATGAAATTTGGATGGCAGATCTTTTAATATGTTCCTCTTTTTTGCTTTTTTTATTTGATGGAGTTACAATCACCATAAAACTCTTGTCTTCATTATCCCTTTTGGTTTTGTTGACAGACTATTTACTTCTCATTTGATTAAATTATTCTTTGAAAATGAATAAGGACATGTGTATTTTTTTTTGCTTCAAGCCTAGAAATGTGTTTACCACTTCATGATCTAGTTGTATGAGTCAACATTGAAAATGTCTTGCGTTAACAAGTCTATCTCGCTTACATGTTATCATTTACTTTAAGCTCATTTTCCATGGCTCTTGACCTCTCGTGGAAATTCATTGCAAAGAGCAAGGAGAAAAGTCTGAAAGTCCGAAAAGTGCATGACTTTTTTTATGCTGTGCTGTCAATGCATAGTATATATTCAGGCTAGGCACAAATTCTCAGTTAAGTTGAATTGAACATATTTGAGAATATATTTCCTGATAGGTATAGACATGAAGTTAAGGAGGACTAGCAACCATATACCTCAAAAGCACTTTAGCAATGTAACTCGACAATTCATATATAAAACCTAGGCAACCGGTAATCAGATGTCAACCCTTCAGTTTGGTAATAGTGATTAATAGGAAATTAAGAGTATTCTGACATCCGCAAATTGTACCTTTGGACATAACTCCTGGATTTCCTTAACTGCCAACAAATTTACGACCCTAGAAGTAAAAACTCTAGCATCAAGTCTAGCAGTTGAGGTTTCCAGGTTTCATCTTGAGTCCAATGTAATAGTATTAAAGCTGGAACTTATCAGAATTGTAGCAACAGAGTGTTGCTAAATTAACAAGAAAATACTAAATTCACCTCCATGCCTGTGCGAACCACTTCTTTGGTTGGGGTTAGGGAAGAATATTAGGGTGAGGATGGTAGATTTACCCCTTTGCTAATCAGTAATCACCATATTCTGCCATTCCTAACTACCCTCAAGTTACTATAAACACTTTCTCAGTCTCCAAAAGGACAAGCTATAACTTTTTGGGAGAACTCCTAATGGTCTTCTATTACATATATATTTTTTGACCTACCATTCATTGTTCCATGTAATGAAATCTGCATGGGAGCTACTTGTGGATTTTGGTCTAGTCCAAGGATCGGGCTTCACAAGGCCCTCGATATAGACCATAACTATAGTAGTATATTAATTAAATGTGTCTACATGTTTCTGAATAAGATTATGAATTAATAATTATTGATCTGAAATGTAAAATCTTTATTTTGACCCTACCTCATACATAGGTAAGGCACAATATACATAGGCCAATCAAGCATTCACGGTTCAGCCAAACATGTCCACATCATCTAAAGTGAGTTTGAACAGTCCCGTGTTATTACAATGCATCACGTTATTGCGTACACCGAATGAGCATGCAAAACAAGGGAATCACTTCTTATTGGTAAATCAATGCAACTTCAAAATAGCATGCACTTTAGACAGTGAGGGGTGAAGTGACCAAGCAATTAGTAGTAGCTTCTTTGAATTTGAATAGAATCAAGTGATCAACTAAGACTTTCTTAGTGAATATGAACACAAGCTCATTAGGTGCAAGGTGACATAGGCCAACAGTATGCACTCGACAGAATTCTAACACGGTTTTATACCCATCTAGGAACAATAAAATATTCTCAGAACTTTACATGCTATTTTTACCATTCATTCCCTTTCTGGATCAGTTGTGATCGGCCAACTTGATCCTCTTACCCCGGGATCTCAGATGAGAGAACATTACCGCGCTCCTCTACATTCTTGACCATCAGTAAATTCATGTGAATTCCTCTTTGTAGTTTTTCATTTCACCGGCCCATGAAATGATTTGACTTCAAAAATTCAATAGGATCACTAAGATTGGGGATATCAAAAGAAAGCTATCATTATCCTAATATTTTCACCATTGGTCACTGTCACACCTACTCAATCTGCTAATCAAATGATCCCTTTACTAAAAAAAATCAATGTTGCAGCCTGAAGCTACCATTTGGTTGCCATGAAATGATTAAGAACAAATTGCACCAAAAGAGTTAATTTTCTTGCCCTTTTGTGCATTTGATAAGGGGAGTGTTTCCGGTAAGAAAATTCCAAGATAAAAAACTTAGCGAAAATGTATACAACTGAAGCAAATGATTTCTTCTTATTTTAAAGCTTCGTTTCCCTTTCAAACAACAAAATATTCTCATTTTCCTTCACTATATTTTTCTGCAATTTTATCAACAAATACATATTCCACCAGACATCTATCTGAATGGAAGCTAAACAAGTAAGTCCTAGAACTAAGAACTAGGCCTGGGTCATACTCCACAACAAACATGTTGACAAAATTAAACGACCCAACGTAAGTAAAAGCTCATCCTGAGCCGAGCGTCTATCGGAAACAGCCTCCCTAACTCGGGAGGTAGGGGTAAGGTCTACTACGTAGACTCTACCCTCCCCAACCCCACTTGGGTATGTTGTTGTCGTAAGTAAAAGCTCATATAGGAACTCAAAATGGATCCAATTAATTGCCCTAATGAAAGATGGAACAACTCCACCCTAACATAGGGTTTAATTAGGGATTCTGCATTAAAGAAAGGTGGATATCACAACACCGTATCAACTTGTATTAAAAGTCAAATCAAATAAGATCCACAGATGATAGAAAATAAATACAGCCGCGAGTTTAATGGACAGAAGTAGTAATTCAAATAGTGTTACCAGGGCAATGAAGGAGACAAAGGCATATGCGGCACATAGAGTATAAAAGATGCCTTGTTTCTCCAACACTTTAGTATCTTTAAACATTGCTTCCAAACTGAGATTAGCGGAACTCGTTGATGTAGAAGAGCTGAAGAAAAATTAAATGTTTACTACTACTATACAGAGTTTAAATAAATTAGAGAGAAAGGGTGGAGGGTTTTGAAGGGGCGCACGTGGATGAAGTGACAACTGTAGAAAAACACGTGGGAAGTCATAAGTTTAAGATTGCTATCATCTTCCACTCCGGAAAACAAAAAACTATTACCAAAGTACATTTTGGTCGATAATTTATTGCGTAAAATGGGTAATTTCTTTTATTATTCAACACATAGTATTATTTTAAATGTTTGAAATTCACGTTTTTTTCATATTTTGACAACAAAAAAATAGTATGTGTCTAGACTCCAGAACATTAATATTTTATATAGAACATGATATTTTTTTCTGTGAATAATTTTGTAGGCTCAATACATCAAGGATATCTAAACGTTCAGATTGTCGTTTTAGAGTTATAAAGTGTTCAGAGTAAGTTTTGTTTGGGAATTTGTTATCATTAGGTATAAGTGTTTTATATTTTAAGGTTTTGATTTAAACGTGTTATTTTTTTAGTCAAGGCATAGTTTTCCTAATTAATTTAGGATGTCACACGAATTAGTAATAAACGATAATAAAGACTAAGATAATTAATTATCATTAAAAAATAATACAAAAAAATATAATATTAACTTAAACTGTAGCTCAAATCTATGATTATCATGTAGGCTAAGTATTAATCTATCGATGAGCCCCAGGTGAACGTAGGGATTCATGAAGGTGTCGTATTTGTACAAACAATCTTGAAATTATTCATTATCATGTAATAGTAATTATCTAATCATTTATCGATAAATTATATTAACTAACTTATCCTTTATCGGGAAATTGTATTAACTAACTAATCCTTATTCAAAAAATATATTAACTATCTAATTTTTTGAAAAAATATAATAATGATGTTTAATAATAAACTAATGGTTTAGTTTATCATTCGTTGTTCATTTTATGATAAGTTTGAAGTTTATAATTTATTCTAAATTTGTGAATTATACTAATTATGATGTATTATATTTTTATGAATAATTAATTAATTACTTAATTAATAATGTATAAAATAACTAAACTATTTAACGGGAAGACTAACTAATCTTTTATGAGAAAATTATACTAACTAACTAATATTTTATCAAAAGATTATATTGATGATGTTCAATCCTAAATTAAGGATTAATTACTATTGCTAATTAATTATAGTTCTAACTACAATTAACAAAAAAAAAATTGTCTAACGAATCCTTTACAAAAAAATTATATTAATGATGTTTAATCCTAATTAACACATGAGACAATTAACTCACAATTAACAAGTAACACACAATTATCCTTCTAACTACAATTAAATTAACTCACAATTAATAGTGGATAAATTAATTAGGAAAAAAGAAATCTCGACATATTCGAAATTAATCTATGCCTTGATCAAAAAATAACACGCTTAAATCAAAACTCTAAAAAATAAAAAACTTAAACCTAATAATAAAAAGTTTCCAAACAAAACTTACTTCGGACACTTTACAGGCCCTAAAACGATAATCCGCACTTTTATGTATCATTGGTGTATTGAGCCTATATTATTGTTCGATTTTTTTTTTATCAGTATCTATATAAAATATTGACGTTCCAGAGTTTTGAAACATGGCTAATCTTTGATCAAAGTATGAAAAACATAAATTTCAAATCTTTGAAATAATACTAAGTGTTGAAAAATTAAAAAGTTAAATCAAAAAATAAATTATCTTTATTGCGCAAAAAAAGTCAATCGCGCCGTTACAGTTCAAATCGAATTTCATTATTTAAAATAGAATGAAAATATTTGGAATCTACGACCAAATGCATACTTGGTCCTTTTATTTGATATGTGGCTAAAATATTTTCTTTTTCTTTTCAGTCGGGAGCGGATCGAATTGGAGTTTCCTTAGATAGCCACCGACCTACATTTATCTTTAAATTTTTGTGCTTGGTAGAAAAGAAGCGAATAAAAGTACGTTCACTTGCTATTTTGTTCTCTGTCGCGAACTGAGATCGCTCGCCAGCTAAATCAAATTGGAGCAAAATTTTATGAGAATATATTCTAAAATAAAGGGCGAAACGACCTCTCGATCTACTGCATCTTTCTCTGCGTGTCTTTTTAGAATATGATTGATTAAGTGTAACGATACCTACTCTTGGATTTTGTGCTTCTTCGAAATTTGAGGGAGTACAGTTTATTTCTTTAATAATACATAGGCAAACTTTTTAAAAATAAATACGTAGCATTTATTTAGTTTGACCCATTGTCTTTGTTAGACAACCATTGTTTCTGTTAGACTGCGCTTGTAGGGAAAATTCTTAAAGTTGGGCTGCGTCTATGGACCAACCATAAGGCCCATGGTGACGGCTCACGTCATCCTTCGGTTGGGCCTCAGAGTGATGAATCTCTAGCATTTTTTGGCCCGGATTCTTCAAACGCACTGGTCTTTAATTTTTGTCCTTTATATTCGTGGTTTTTAATTTTGCCCCTGCTATTTATTTTATGAAAATATATAGGTCTATTTAATAAGGCATAGTCTCTATAGTATTTTTCTCTTCGAAAACTGAAATTTTGCCTCGCGCAGCATAAATTATGTAGGAATTAAGTTATGATGCATAGTTTTATAGCGATTTTTTTGATTATGTTGAATGTTGGAAATTATGCCTCATCCGGCATCGTTTGTGTGAATGTTATGATACATATGTTGAATGTTGGAAATTATGCCGTCGAAATATAAAATTATGTCTTTTTTCATATTATTTTGAGTGTTGGAAATTATGCTTACCCGACAAAGTTTGTGTGGATGTTATGATACATATGTTGAAGTTAAACGCTAATTATGCTTTGTAAAATTCTAATTATATCGCGCCAAGAATAATGAAGGATGAAAATTAAAAAACACAAATTTGAAGGGAAAAAATTAAAGAACACCCCAAAATAGGACATTTATGCGAATGACCCAATCTATAGAAAATATTTGGGGGATTGGTCATTTTCGCTTTTTAATGTTCAGCCAATAATTGACAACGTAATTGAAAAACAATCAGTTTTCAGATTAATGACCTTTTTCTTTTCTCAATCTTCTTCATTTGAAAGTGGAGAACCAAATATTGACAATTTGCATTTTCTTCCTCAATCTCGCTTAGAATAAAGATAAGCCAAAACTAATCCGGATTCACGCCAATAAATTCTATATTGAGAATAAAACATTCCCTATTAAATGTGACTTCATACTCAAGGCTCGAATTTGTAACTTTTGGTTAAGGATAACTATACCACTCTACCATAGCCTTCGGTGGTAGTACCTTTTCTTTGCCTCCTCCTTTTAGCTTTACGAAAGGTTTTGAAAATCTATTCTTCATTTATATGAACTTCATAAGTTCTAATCCTATCTTTTTAGTTTAGTCCTTTATTTTGCTTCTTATTCCTTATTTTTTTGGCATTGTTTGGAAATCAATGCACTCAATTTTCTATGATTATATTGCAAATGCTGTATGTGAATAAGTAAAATGGAAAAATTGGATGGGAAGAAATTTTCAATGGTATTTGTGATTGTTTTCATAGTTAGCAGGAAAGTATGAAAAGTGTAACTATAAAATACTCAAAGTATTAATTTCATATTATATAACAACGTTTGACTAAGCACACGATTTATAAAAAAGGGAAATACTTTAGGCACATAAAAAGATTAACCTTGAAATTATATGTCATTATTTTTTTTTTTGACGAATCGCGTGCATTCTTTCTTCCAGTGCCTTGAGTGCGACCGGTGTATGATAGCGCAAACCACGTCGTAGTTAAACCACACTTGGCAAGCCAGTGTGATGACTCCCAAGGCGAAGGCGGTAGCGTTACCACAGGTTTCGAACTTGTGACCAAGCTCTCCCACACCACCCAATGAGGATACCCTCTACCTTCAATACCAACTGGTCTAGGGTTTCGGATAATTATATGTTATTATGTTATATGGCTATAAGGATAAATAAAAAACAGTGTAAAGTGTTAAAGAGATTTCAATTATAAAAAATTATCATTCTTTTTAGATTTACCACAAAAGGATATAAAATACTAAAAAAGGAGACAAACTAATCCAAACACTACATTATTAAAAAAACATTAAAAAAAAAACGGATAGCAAGTACGATAAAATTGTTGGAAATTTACTAATGTGGAGTAACGACTATTCTATTATTTATGACTCGAACAATTGAGGTCTCGCATGTCGGAAACGTTGTTTTCACACACGTGTTGTTACACCCCGGAAATTCCAGGATATGTTTATAAGAACGTACGTAAGAACTAAAAAATGTTAAGATTTGAGACAAGTGAAAATTATCGGAATTATGGAATTGTCGGAAAACGAAATATTGCGACGAACGGGAGGCGACACGTGTCCCACGCTTATTGGACATGGGCCGAAATGTGCATGTGTGGAATTGTCATATGACCATAATGAATGAGGAAAGTCTAGCAAGGCTTATCGAATGACAACATTGACCAAGTCAATGACCCAGCTTAGCGATATTTAAATGAATCTCATCCAAACCTCACAAGTGTTCTAATCCTAACCCTCCAATTGGTTATATATGCATCCATTGTGCAAGACAAGGCTATTTTTACACTTAGAAAAATTTCAAGAAGCTTGTGCTTCATATCATGCTCTCGGGTTTGAGGGTTAGGGAGAGACAAGAATTTTCAATTGTTGTCCATTAAGCTCCATACTTTAAACCAAGGTACCTAAGGGTATTGTAAGTGTATCTCTATAGAAAGATTCCGAAAAAATGGCGTTTTCGTATTAGTCGCAAGGCGAAAAGTTAAGGAGTTCTTCAACCTTGAAGTTGGAACTTGAAGATAAGTTCTTCATAAGCTTCTAAGGGTTGCTTGGAATGGTTTGGAACGTCGAAAGGAGGAGCTAAAGTTTCTAAGGAATCGACTTGCAATCTTGGATCATATTTGGGTTAAATGAGGTATAATCTTCGTCTTACTTTTGTAATTGAAGATTCCATGTTATTATAAGTTAGAAATGATCATGTGATTTGTGTTATGAAGTTTGATAAGTGTTATGGAAATTTGGAAGCTCAAATCCGAAAATGACATGTTGAGTCATTTGAAATTGAATTACAATTTGATCGTAACTAGAATTGTCGCATGTTACTTACTTGAAGATTATAGTAGTTATAATCGATTGCGACTTGATATCATGTTATGCTAACAACTTGGATTGAAATGGAAATTGGATAAGAATTGGTGTTATTATACTCAATGTGGCCGAATTGGACTAGTAGTTTGTATTAGTTTGATATTTATTGTGGGGCGGAATTTACACGTCTTGATTAAGCGTGTAATCCCCTATTGTTAACTACTTTGTTGAGTCTTAAATGTGGCGTGTTTGGTTATTGAATTCGGCCTTGAAAAAGGTGGCAAAGTATGTAGAAACAAAGGAAGTGATGTCCGATTTTTCGTAGAATTTAGTGACTTTGCACTTAGAAAATTCTACGTTTGAAACTAGAAGTTAATAGACGTACTATGGTCATTATAGGTTGACATACTACGTACGGCGAATTGGACTTAGCAAGAGGATTAAACCGAAGAGGTATGTGGAACTTTCTTATCTCTTGAGCATGAATAATTTGTAAACGTATAGTACGGTAGACGTACAAGTTTTTGACAATCTAGGTCCATTTGATATCCTTGGCTTATTTTAAGAATGTCCAAGTTGATTGAGTTAGGGAATTAACTCACTTGTTTAAATATTAAGGATATCTTGGTTTTCAAAAGTTAAGAGACTTTAAGTATGTTGAAAGTATTATTGATACTTGTTTTGTTCGAAAGTTTAAGTCTCTTGGTTATAAAGAAGTATGTAAGTTGCTAATGTATAAAGTTAGTATAACGGCTTTATGGGAAGTTGGTTATAATAGCTTTATGGAAAGTTAAAAAGAGTGGTTTACTCTAAGTAATTTAAGTATGTTAAATGACTTGAAATAACGAAGGGCAAATTGATTTAAAGGCATCAATTGCTTAAGGTTTTAAAAGAAAGAAGTCACTTGATTTAGAAGCCCGAAAATGTATTTTTCTAAAAAGGTATTGTGACTTGTCTTAAAATGTAGTTATGACTTGATACTATGGTTATTAGTGTCTTGGAAGTTTTATATGAAAACGAGTCATTTTAAAAGGATAGAAGTACGTAGTACTTTGGGTTAAACTCCCGGATTTATAATGACATGTTAGTGCCTTAAGTAAACTAAAATGAGAGTGTATATGAAAAAGGCTAATAAGAAGCTAGGGGGATTTCTTAACTTGCTTATTTATTGTATGATAAGCCGGTAGTGCTTATGTTATGTATGATAAGCCGGTAGGGCTTATGTTATGTATGATGGCCAGTTGAGTTAGGGTAAGAGTATATCTGAGGGGTAAATCCCCAAGATCGTTATACCACCTTCTCCAGGGTAAGAGTATATATCGAGGGTAAGTCCAAGATAGTTATACCACCGCCTGAGGTAAGAGTATAATTGAGGGTAAATCCCCAGATAGTTATACCACTGTTTAGTGGATTTGCTACCCGTGATGCGAGGAATACCTCACGCGAGTCCTTATGGGCTTATGCGGTGAAATAGTCCCGTGCGGTAGTCTGACTATCACGAGGAATACCTCATGCGGGTCCACACGACTATCACGGGTGAAATAGTCCCGAGTAGGATTGCTTAATGATCTGCGGGCGGATGGTCTCGCTTTGATCGCGAGCTTCTATTTTTATGTTGTAAGTATACTTTTGATTACTCATTGTTAGTAAGGCCTTTGTATCGTTAATCGAGTATCATACATCTCGATTTTATTATAGACTTATGATTTCATTCTGATTACTTTCGGTTTCACATATTTGGTACGTGTTGTCTTGACCTCCTTGAAATGCGTTAAATCTGCAGTGGAAGTCTGAGTTGTTGATCCTCGCTCTTAGGATCACTGTTCACCGTTGAGAAGCTCCTGTCCGAGGCTTATCCACTCGTATTGTCGGTTGTTGTGCGTTCAGAGGTATGGCGGGGCCTGTCACTTGAGTTGTGTAAGTGCAGTCATATTGTGGTTTGGGTTGTAAGAAAAAAAAATGTACTGTTTTATTTGTATGGTTTACGAATGGTGGCCTTATCGGCTAGCCTGTTGTTATTTTATGTTTTTAAAAAAAATTATCAGTTGTGTATGTTCATTTCTATTCTCGATGTATCTGAAAGGGTGCCCGGGTAGGGCACGATCGCGAGCTTGGTCGGGTCGTGACACGTGCACTCGTAATGCCAAGTATCGTAATTTTCTTTAGTGAAAGAGATATTCGTACGTGAGTAAACGTTTGACACACATGAAATGATGGATGATCGTTGGTTAAACGACGAGTGTTCCGCGTTGGTAAATGAAGGAAGAAGTGTATGCCGTGTAAAAGATTAAATGAGTCGGAAATCGCCGCGGAGCCGCGACGCAAATTGGTGGTTTGGTTCTTTGGAGCTCGGTAGCGCGTGTACTTGATGCGAGAATGGTCGACGGTTTGAAAAGTTTCGACTTTTGGGTAGTTTGGAGCATTGATTCTTCATTACTTGGCACATGAATTCAACCATTATTTAGCTGAATGAAACATCTCAATAAGTGTCATTACATGGTTATTGATTGTCATTAGTTGGATAGATGAGGGGCCATCCATCTCACACTATAAATTGAGGCCCTTGGCTCAATTGAAGAACATATTATTCTCAAATTTTATGAACTTCTTCCTCTCTAAGCATTCTTGCATATACTCAAATGTTCTTTTAGTAAACACGCTTGAGTTTCCTTTGATAATTTGTTTGATGATGTTTTATTTTGGGAGACAATTGCTTACAAACATAAAAAAATATATACGGGCAAATTAGTCTTAAGGACAGAGTGCTAACACTCGACTCAGCACAGTTGTAACAAGTAGAGATTTAGTGTCTCTTGGTTTCAGGATATCCATATCAAGGAGCTTGTTGCAATTGAAACGAAGATTCAAGACGGAAGATTCAAGATTGATACAAGAACGAAGTTTAAGAACTCACAAGTTTACAAGATTGATCCGTTCGTATATTTGTACGTGCATAGACTATTCAATTTCATAAATGTGAAAATTAAATTTTGTATCATTCATAAGATATGATGTATGGGCATGATATGAACTCAATTAATACACAACTGAATTGTCAATAGTCTTCCTAATGTAATTGAATTTAGTGGACAAATTTGGTCTGCAATGCGCGTAGTGACAGGGCCCTCCTTTCAGTGGTTGACCTCATTCAATATGCTAATCCTTTCGGTCATCCACATTTTAAAACCATTTTTTGTTTGTTTGTAGGATCATGTGTGTTCGTACAAGGCTCAAGTTGGAGGGACCATGATAAGTTAGAAGAACATGACATTTTATCCATAAGAAAGTAACTTTATACTCAACCTTGTAGGGCAGATCAATAAGGTAGTGAAAGAAATAATCTCTTGGTTATTTTTATTAATGAAAGACATATATATATAATTTATAAGGAAAATTCTCTTTCTATTCTACCTAAAAATCTCTATTCTATTTGAAGACTAACTTTACAATTATGGTAATATTACACTACTAATTAAGGTATAAATCTAAGTCTAATATTTAGTAAATACACAAGGAAAGGGGAAGGGCCCCCACACGGTACATGGGCATGGGCCACACAGCTGGATCCATTGTTTAACACACCTGTGATCATAGCGGACGTGCCTCTGTTGAGGCATCTTTAAAATATTCAAAAAGGCGAGGAAGACCGCTGTAAAGATGTCTGCAATCTGATATCTCGAAGGAACATGACAGACGCATACTTGTCCTTTTGCTACCTTTTCTAGAACAAAGTGAATATCCATGTCTATGTGTTTAGTACGCGATCTTTGACGGATTACGAAAGGTAGATGGCACTTATATTATCACAATACACGATGTAGCTTTCTCGATGGAACGATGAAGCTAAAAGAAGATTTTGTAACCAACGTGATTCGGAGACCACATTAGCTATCCTCGATACTCGCCTCTTCACTAACGTGGCGTAGATTGACGCCGCGTGCAATGCGACCAGTTGTTACCCAACATACAATATCGACGTAGACGTATGGTGTCGGACAACCACCAATCGGCGTATGTATATGAGACAAGTGTAGGCGTCGGCGAAGGATACAAATGCAAACCATACTCAGTGTTCCTGAATGTACCTGGGATGCGTTTGGCGCGTTCATATGTTGACTCGGGATCGTGCATCAAACACACTTGTTGGACTACGTATGTAATGTTCGGCGTGAGCGTAAGATCGAAGAGGCGCTGCAAGACTACGATAGCTGGTCGGATCCTCCTACGGAGAGCCAGCTGCAACACCCAACTTAGGTTTAGTATCAACTGGAGTAGAAGTGGACTTACAGGATGGCATCCTAACCCTCTCAATGATATTTGTTGCATACTTTCTCTGTGATAAGAACAGTCCACCTGCATGACGAGTTACAACAATCCCCAAAAAGTAACTCAAATAGCCCAAGTCCTTCATGGCAAACTCAGAACTGAGCATTGTCATAATAGACTTGCGCAAAGTATCAGAAGAGGCATTCAAGATAATATCATCAACATATAACAGAATATAAGCCATGGAAGATCCTCGACGATATACGAATAATGAATTATCAGACCTGTTGTGAGAAAAACTCATAGTCGCCACAAAATCAGCAGACCTCTTATATCAAGCTCGTGGAGACTACTTAAGCCCATACAAGGACTTCTTCAATAGACAGACATGATTAGAGTATCTAGTATCCCTAAATCCCAAAAGCTGATGCATATACAATGTCTCTTGAAGATCACCATGTAGAAAAACATTCTTCACATCTAGCTGATGAATGGGCCATGATTTCGAAAGAGTCAAGTTGAGCACAGTACGAATGGTATCCGGCTTGACCACTCGGCTAAATGTCTCACCACAATCTACACCAACCTGCTGAGTCTTACCATCACCTACAAGTCTAGTCTTATGCCTTGCAAATGAACCATCAGAATTTTCCTTATGAACAAAATTCACATAGACCGAATAATATTAACATCAGATGGACGGTGTACCAACTCCCACGTCTTATTATCAATAAGAAAATTATATTTCTCGGTCATGACAATTTTTCAATTAGGGTCATTTAAAGCAGACACAGGATTACGGGGTAATGGAGATTTAAGAACATTTGAATTTAAATTGAAATGTATTTTTGGTTTAAAAACACCCATTTGACTAGGAGTGATTGGACCATGACTCTGGGTTGGATTGAGTGAATTTTGGGAATTTTCAGAAATATCTGGAAGTACCATCCAAGGCGTCGCGACGCCAAAAGTACTGAAGGCCCCCCAGGAGTTTTGGCACCGCGGTGCCTCTATGCAGGGCCGCGATGTTGAGGGCGGGTTTTGGGGAACCTGCGTATTTTCTGACAAACCTTAAAAATGTCGGATAACATAGGGGAAATAGCATCATCCAAAAAATCATACGAACTTGACACGAGTTTTTCTACTTTAGGGAAGGGAAATTGGGATTCATCAAAGAGAACATGACGACTAATGACGATTCATTTAGAGGATAAATCAAAACATTTATAACCACAGTGATTTGACGAAAAACCCAAAAATACACAAGGAGTAGAACGTGCCTGAAGTTTGTTGATTGTAGTGGATTGAAACAGTGGATAACATAAGCATCCGAAGACCCTAAGATGAGTGTATGACAGAGTCTTATTGTATAACACTTTTAGAGGGGATGAATATGTCAAGCCTTTAGAGGGAAGAATATTTAGGAGATCGGTAGCTATTTGTAGTGCATGATGCCAAAAGAATGGAGGAACGGAAGAATAAACCAATAAAGTGCGGACAATATTATTAATGGTACGAATTTTTTGCTCAGCTTTTCCATTTTGTGAAGACGTATAAGGACAAGAAAAATGAAAATTTATCTCATTTTGAGCACAAAACTCCCTAAATTCTCCATTATCATATTCTTTGCCATTATCACATTGAATATTTTGATTTCCCGTTCGAATTGCGTTCTTATGAAGACTCTAAATTTTATGAAGATGGAAAAAACTTGAGATTTTTTCGCAATTGGAAACGTCCATAAATATTTAGTATAGTCATCTAAAGAACATAATAACGATGACCCATAGAACTGAGAACCGGAGATGTCCATAAATCACTATGAATAATTTCAAATGGCACAGAAGTATTAGAATTTGAAGCTGCAAATGATAATTTAATAATCTTTTCCAAAGCACAGGATTGACAAATTGGAGTACTACGCGTACCCTTACAAGAAATAAACTTATGTCTATCTAAAGAAGATAAAATAGACGACCCCGAATGACCTAGACGAGCATGCCACAAGGAAGGAGCAAGAGCTGCAAAGGTAGATGACATAGCTTGACGCGAGACGCTTGGACTTGGTGTGGTTGGATATAGGCCCCCCCCACTGTTACACCTCATGAGATGACTCCCCGTCTGAAAATTCTTCACAGAAAATCTAAATGGATCAAAATTAATAGAAACTTAGTTATCAGTTGTGAATTTACGGACAGATACCAAATTTTTAATTAATTTTGGAGCATGAAGGGTATTTTTTAGGACAAGTGGTGGATGAGGAGGGGACAAAGTTTTATGACCATAACCCTTAATTGGAATAGAATTGTCATTACCAACAGTTATACCACGATTAATGCTCAAATTGGAATAAGACGAGAGTACCTTGATCGAATGTCATGTGGGTAGTGGCGCCAGTGTCCATGTACCAATTAGGGTCCGGTTTAGTCAAGTCAAGTGTGTGCGTATTTCTTGATATCGGTCGAGTATGTCTCACCGCGTGGTAGTCGATGGGGCGAGGCCCAGTATACTAGGCTGAGAGGCGCCATCTGTTGATGCGAACCGAGTGCGGATCGGGAGAAAGCTGGGCGGCGAGTATCTAGCGGATCTTGGCGCCGCGACATCGTAAGGTGGGCCGCGATCTTTGTAAGGTTGGCTGCGGCTGAGGTGTTGGGATCCTTGCCCGCTGTCGGGGGCCTTGTCGCGACCCGACCCGGATCCGTGGCCGGTGCCTTGACCGCACCGCGTGACACAACATCGAGAAAACCAATGAATATAAACTCACAATAAACAACTATAATGATATAAAATAGTCTAGCCCAAAATGGCTACCCCAAAAGTACATAAACCGATTACATCCTTAAACAAACCAAGTTATGACAAGACTACGGACCTCAGAAGGAGTAACACTATGACGGGACGGGGCCCCGTCGTGCCTGAATGTACAAAACATCAACAACACGGGGAGAACCGTACCAAAAGTCAAGCCTCAGGAAGGAATGGAGCTCACGACACTGAGTAAAAGATCCTAGGAATGAGGATCTACCACCGCTTTCCTTACTGCGGCGTGAGCGGCCCCAGAAGGGTCGATGCTGTGACGTGCAGTATGTAAAGCGGAAAATCGTAGTAATATCATAAGTCCAAAATACAGAAGATATAGATAAAAATCAAATTAGGTTGCCGTGCCTTACTAACAATGAGAGTAACAAGTATAAGTATAATCTTTGCGTAAAATAAGAGGCTCATGATCAAACAGATCTCTCGCCGTAGTATCATTAAGCAATCCTACTCGCAGGGTATTTCACCGCGTGGATCTTGTGGATCCGCATAAGGCTATCCGCTCGCGTGGGACTATTTCACCCGCGTGGGACTATTTCACCCGCGTGGATCCTGTGGACCCGCGTGGGACTATTTCACCGCGTGAGACTATTTCACCGCGTGGACCCGGTGGGCGCGTGAGTACAAGCGCCCGACTCGCGTCATGGGTAGCAAATCCATGGAATCTGTGATAATAACAATGATAATACATAAATCAGTATGACCAGCTAGTATACATAACATAAGCGCTAGAACATCGAATACTCGGTGATAACGATAATAATACATAAATCAACACAATGGCTAGTATACATAACATAAGCGCTCTGAACTTATCATAACATAAACAAGATAAGAAATCTTCTAACTTTTTATGAACATTATTAATATAAATCCTCTCATTTTAGCTCATTAAGGCACTACATGTCTTTTTAAGAGAAATTCGGGAATTTAACTCAAGTATCATATACCGTAAACCTTTTTTGAAATGACTCTTTTTTATAAAACTTCCAAGATACTAATACCCATAGTATCATGTCACAACCACTTTCAAAACAAGTCACAATTTTCCATTTAGAAAATATCCCAAGCTTCTAAATCAAGTGACTTCATTTCCTTTAAAACCTTAGGCCATTAATGCCTTAAAATAATTTACCTTCCACAAATTTAACTCATTTTCCCCTTGCTTATTTTATGTAAAGTAAACCCTTCTTTATTTACCTTTTTCCCAAACTAATATAACCAACTTCCCATAAAGCCGTTATATTAACATTTTTCGATAGTCAAACACATTTCCTATGTCGAGGACTTATACCTTTAAAGCGAAACAAGTATCATATACCTCAAAACAAGTGAAGATTATCAAATCTTGTACGATACCGTCTACATAGATACAACTACTCATGCTCGAAAGATAGGAAAGCTCTACATACCTCTCAATCGATCCACTTGTTAATTCCAACTATCGCACGTAATACGTCAACCTATAATGACCATAATCGTTTATTAACTTCTAGTTTCAAAGTAGAATATTTGAAGTTCAAGGTTACTAATTCCTATGGAAAATTGGGCAGCATTTCCTTTATTTCTACTCACTTGCCACCTTTTCAAAGTAGATTTTTAACACTCAAACGCCACATTTAAGGTCCAACATCCAACCCAACACAAAGGGGATTACACACCTAAACTTGTGTGTGTAAAATTCTGCCCCATAAGTTATAACAACTAATCTTAACAAGTTTAAGGTAATTTTTAGGCTACAACATGCTCACCTAACCTTTTTAGCCAAATCCTTCATACCCAAATCACATTTTTGCATCTGATGACTAAGAGCATTATTTACTATCACAAGTTCTTTCTTCTTAACATGCAACAATAAAAACTAATTATAAAGGAAGAATCATTACCTTAGAGCTTTAGCCAAATTTTTCCAACAACTTGCTTCCTTTCCAAGAACACCACCACAACAACCTTCATTAGCTAGCCACTTCTTGCCTTTTTTGATTTTCCTAAGGCTAGAATATCTCTTGGAATCTTAGAGAGAAGGAGGAGCTTGAAATATTTAAGAGAGAAGGAAGAGCTTTTGTATAAGTGAAAGATGATAGATGACCAAGTATTTAAGACTTGGTCAATATAATCGTCAAAAATCAGATGGGGACACTTGTCACCCTCATGGCTTTTAAAGAAAGATCAGTTTTCCTAAGTTTTTCCATGATTTCCGCGGCCACGAAGTTAGCGCGGCCATGACTCTGCGGACTCTCGGAACTTTAGGCGCCGCGACCCTGATTTTTGGCGCCGCGACCATGAATTCCCGCGCCGCGGCCACGCCTCCGTGGCCGCTGAGGCCCTGAGCGAAATTTTACGATTTGAGTCCTAACTCCTTTCGCCTTGTCGCGGCCACGAACCACGGGGTATAACAGGCCTTTTGGGCTCCACGACTGCTGTTGTCGGTTGTTGCCTCCACAATTCTTGCCATTATTCTTCTTATTCTAGCCTTTCTTACCACATCCGTTGTTGTGACTTTGGGTCACGGTGGCTGGATTGGAAGGAGAAAAATTAGGCGATCGCATACCGAAGCGACTACTCGATCATTGCTTTCTTAGCCAAGCTAGCTTCTTCCAATGTAAGCATGGAACGGGCCTGATAGAACTCTGGTGTTAGGTGTATTTGTATTCACTTTTTGAGTCATTTTTAGTTAGTATTTTACTCATTCCGTTTGTGTTTAGTATAGTATTAGGGCCGTTTTTCTTTCTTTTGAGCCACAGCGGTAAAAAATAGAGAAATGACGAAAATAAGAGGAAATGAGCTTATTTGAGGTGGAATTGCACACTAAAAGGGCCAAGAAATGAAGTCTAAGAAGTCCCGGGAAGTATAGAAGAAATCGGGCAAGTCCGGACAACAGAGGCACCGAAAAAAGCGGTCACGCCTCGAGCGCCCACGGCGCTGTCGGCCAGCCATTGCTGAAATGTTGAAAGTTGGATTCATCGCAGGAGTTTCGGCGCCGCGGGATTTTTGAGTTTCTGGGCTGAATTTGACACGTTTTTTAGGGCCCAAAAGGACAACTTTTCCTACCTATATAATGTTACACCCCGTATTTCCAAGGCAATGAGATGAGAACGTGGGCACGAAATTGAGATTTGAATTTTGGAAAGAAATAAAAATTACTTTTTTAAGGAAAATTCTCGGGAATTTATGAAAGAAAACGTTTATTAATTGGAATTTGTTCTCAAATTTGGTATTTGAGACTTTTGGAATATATTAGAATTATGGATTTTTAAGTTCGAATTTGGTCACGTCGGGCCCACGGGAAAATCTTACGGTTTTGTGGGGCCCACAATTTTTTTCCCGATATTTTGGCCAATATGGACGTTTTTGGGGGATGAAATATTTTCGGACCAATATGAGGGTGACACGTGTAACCTCTCCCCTTTGACTTTGACTTTGACTTTGGCTTGTCTTGAGATATTTTGAAGACAAGTGGACTTATGGGTCCCACCCACACTTGTCCACCATCTTGACCCTACACTTGGATTGATCTCAACCCTTGGTTGCTCTATATATACACATAAGAGGTGCAAGACTTGTCTTCCAACACTTGGCCAAATTTCAACAAGAAATATATCTCCCTCCTTGGAGAAACTCTCGACCAAGGGCAAATATGGAAGACCAAAATTCCCAAATCTTCCAAGCTTAGTTTATTATACAAGATTAAGGCCCCTAACCAAGTTATTAACAAGATTAAGCACCCTTAACCCCTAAATCTAGGTTGGGCCGAAAATGGTGATGAAACCCTAGGGGTTTCCGTCGACTTTTTGGAAGCGAAACGTGAAGAGAAGTTGCTCCTAAGATTGTAGGAGATACATATATGTGATTGGAACTTGAAGAAGTGGAGCGAAACGAAAACTGCAGATCAAAACTTAGCATTCTGCCTGGGACATTTTTGGGCACAAAATTGCGGTAAATGTTCTTCTTCCTCCGCAGTAATTAGATATTACTCATTGTTATAGTATATAGATGAACTTTTATTAAGGAAGATATGGAAAATAAGGTGTGCATGTCCCATTTTTTGGAGTAAGACCGAGAGCTAGTAGTTTCCGGGCCATTGGGTTCGTGGATTTTTATTGTCGTTATCTACACCTATTGCATGTTAGATGAAGTAATATGGTTGTTGATAAGTTTATATGCCATATATAGAAGTGTTGGAACTCGACTCAGATTGAAAAGGATTAAGAAAAGGGTAATCCTATTGGGTGTTGTTGGCCGAGAAATGTAGTAAATTGTGGGGTGTCGCGGCCTTTTTCGGCCGCGGCATTCTAAAATATGGCGAGCCCTGCTTAAAAATGCAAAAATGTTAGAAAATAAATAATAAAATGCTATTAATGTTCAAAAATGCTTAAAGGTTTTAAAAATGCTAAAGGATGCCAAAATTGCAAAAGAGGCTAAAAGTGCAAAAGATGCTAAATGCTGAAGGGTTGCTAGAATGCTAAGGGTTCGCGGAGTCGCCACCTAATTAATTGGGTGAATTAGGACACCTAAATGTTTAACTAGTTTAAAGTAAAACATTAACTCCATTTTAATGGTCTGCTAAACTTAATGAGATTCTGGGTAAGGGTTCTTTATTAATCTAGAGGAAGGGTTAGGCACCTCTAAGATCCGCTTAACTGCGGTTGTCTGCCAAACCTAGGGTAATTATTATGTTTTAAAAATGCAAAGTAAAAGCTCTTCCTGCTTAACAAAATGCTAAAAATGTAAAAATGTTTAAAAGGTTAAAAAGGCTGAAAGTGCAAAAGTGCTAGAATATTAAAATGCTAAAGTACTAACAGGAATGCTAAGTTTTAAAGAAGATGCTAAAAGTGTTAAAAATGCTTAAAAGCTTAAAAGATGCTAAAGGTGCAAGATGCTATTTTGCCCTATTTCGGCCGCGACGTTTCTTTTCTAAACTCCTGCTGCTTAACAAAAGGGTTAGAAAATAATAAAAATAAAACTAAAATGTTAAACGTTTAAAAGGTGCTTAAGTATTGAAAGGGCAAAAGGTGCTATATGCTAAAGTACAAAGAATGCTAGGAAGGTGCCAAAATGTTACTAAAGTTTAAAGAGGGGCTAAGAATGCAAAAACTGTTAAGATGCTAGAAAGTGCTGAATGCCCAAGTGCTTTATAGACTAATTATATGCTCATGCTAGCTAAATTAATCTTGCCTAACTGCGTCTGATATTATATAAGCGATGCTTTAAGATGATTTTTTTGAGAGTTTAGGAAGAAACCTGTTATGAATTTTAATACGCAAAATGTTGGTTTTATAATGCAAGTTAAATCATTTTGGCAAAATTAGACATGCATGACAATCTTAAAGGCAAGTAAATTAAGCGATGAACTTTAAATTACCTTCCCCACTTATATGTTTAAAGGCTAATTATTCTATATATCCTATTAATTACAAAGTTAAATAATTAGGCAACAAATTTCAAACAAATAGTATAGAGGGTGGATATGATCGCGGCTTCCAAGATGCGTGGCGACATCGTCTTATCCTATTTTGTCTTAGGAATTTACAAGCGGGAATGCAAATGCGGGTGCGGGTTGCCATTTGAAATGACTTGCGATGAGTCTCGCCATGAGACTCTTTATTTTGCTCCGGTGCGTGCCATGTAAACAAAAGAAAAGATAAAGATTAGTATATGTCCAACAAACTTATCAAACAATAAATAACATTTTAGCATGAAAACTTGAACATACATAAACCACCTCTTGGGCAAGAAGCAAAAACGATAAGCTAACAATTTTGATAGCCACAATATACCATGTGAGGAATATCGTAATGAAAACCCAACAATAGACAAAGCGGAGGGACAACAATGAAATATGATGCAAGCTCAAATGAAATAATTATCAGAACAGCCCAGGCATTAGGCCTTGGATACCAGCAGAATGCGAGAGAAACTTCAAGGCAAGCCACAAAAATGTGAAATTTCAGATTTTGGGGAGGTAGAATCTTTGGGAAGACAAGCGTCGGAGAACACATATTAGATACTAAGGTTGCTCATGCTATGTTGAACACAAGATCCACAGGCATGTATTGTAGCAACTAGGCTTTGACATTAAATGTGTCGGATATACGTGAGACAAGATGACTACATTGTACACCTTTTGGATTTGTATTGAGAGAGTCGATTCATGCCATGTCACGGGCCAAAGGTACTTATGAAGATAAAGAAGAGGCGTGTCGAGATATACCAACTAAAGCGGTGGTGTGCAGTCTTTAGTCTAACATAATAATTCTTTTAAAACATGCAAAGATACTCAAATTATAAGATAAGTTTAAAGGGGAAAAGGGTCTATGGATCGTGATGGGTACAACATAGACTAAGATAAGATTACTTATACCGCAAACCACTCAAAGTTCAATATTTAACTTAAAAGCTGATGTAGATGTTTATTACGGAGATGACACATATAATCGTGGCTGTAGAAAGTATAGGAATTTCACTTATTACTCGGCTTAAGTTAGGCGCGGACTATTAATGTGTTCGGAGGAGTAAAAGCGAAATTTACTTGAAGCCGTTTCTCGAGTCGATTTTCCCGATTAACGATTTTGAGCCAATATCACCTAATCCGATCGAACACGCGTATTGGACCGGATAACAATTAGTTGTGCTTGACCGTCAAAGAAGACATAATAAAACATCTTTCTTGTGAAGGATTCCAACAATGAGATAGTATCAACCAAAATAAGTTTGAATAGTCTCTGACACAAATACGACTATATTAGCTAAGCGTATTCAACCAACACATAATCATCACATATATCACGAAACACAAGTCGAATGAGAAAATATGAAAGGAGGTGAGATTACCTTCTCCGGACAGCGAATCGAGGCAGCGTATCAAGTCGTCGGTCCGCTCGGAAGGCTTGCTAATGCAGTGGAAAGAAAGGAAGGTTTTTGCGGGAGTTGTTGCCTATTAGGGATTAGGTTCTTTTTCCGAATAATTCGATTGGACTGTTGTTCTGAATCTTTGGTCTCTGCTTCTTCCGTGATACTCGAAGGTTCTTTCTCTGAATAAATTAGTTGCCCTCTTGATTTTTTGAATATCCGTCCCCCTGCCTTTGCATGTGTAGCTGGTCGGCTTAAATAGTCTTTATTGGACTCTAAACTTGGTAAGCTACTGGTATGATATCGTGGGTGATTTGAATTGATTTGAAGGATATTTTGTGCGATTTGTTGCTGATTTTGAAGTTCTTGTTATGGTAAGTTATCGATTTGATTTTGGTGGTGGTTTATGGTAGCGGATGACACGGGAGAAAGTGGCGAGGTGCGATATTTTGGCGAGAATCGCGAGGCTGGCGTGGAGTCTTTGGCGGTTGCTAGGTATTGGGTTTCTTTTTTCTTTTCTTTAGGTTTAGGGAGGGGAGAGAGATGGCGAGGGTGAGGGAAAGAAATAGGGCACAGGGTGAGTGGGCTAAGCGGTTTGGAGTCGCGGGTTTGAGGTGAAGCAATGGGTGGCGAAAATGGTTTGGGTAGTGTTATAATTATTAGTTTTCTAGGTGTATTATTTAATGGTAAATTAGATTATTTAAATTGTGATTAAGTGGTAAAGTAAATTAACAAATTGTGATTAAATTATCTAGGTGTTTTATTAGCCTAAATTTAAATTATTATAATAATAAATGCGGGTGTGCTATTTAATTAGTGCTTAATACTTTCGAATGCGACGTTATTATTTAAAATCTTATTATTGTGCATTATTGCGAAGTTAAAATTAAAATTGAATTGAGTTTAGATTAAATTATTTAAATGCTAATGCAAGTATGATGTTTAAGAATTGTTTAAAGCTTTATAAACGCGACGCTATTAAATGCGTATATCAGATTAAAATTGATTTTAAATTGCAAATGATTACTAATAAATGCGGCTATGCTACCTGACACGACGTTATCGCTAAATTATTTATTTTATGCATTTATTAATTATTTAAGAATTACGACAAAACTTAAAGTTAATAAGTGCGGGCGCGGGACTCTAAATGCTTAAGACTTTACGTAAGACGCGATGCCATTATTAAATTAATTATTAATGCCTGTATTTATGTTTTATCGCTGCATTTTATTATAAAAATCCTAAAAAATTTATTTTACAAAATTAGTGTAATTTTATAGTTAATGGTGGACGGGAGGAGGTCAAATTGGGTGTCAGCAGATGTCCTCTTTGTATGGAGATGATGGAAGAATCTTCGGACAAAGCGTTGACTCATGCCAATTTTGTCTCGATCTTCGATTGCAAAAATGTTGGCGGTAGACAAGGTGTATGAAAATCAAAGCGTCGATGTCGAGTTATGGCGACCTTTGGGTCACCATGGTCAAAACACTAAAGCGGGCTAAAGCGGACTGAAAATGTCGATGTCGAGTTATGGCGACAACTGAGTTACCGTAATCAAAACACGAAGCGGTTAACGGACTTAAAAGTGTCGATGTCGAGTTATGATGACTTGGGTTATGGTCTAAAAAGTAAAAGAAAATAAGCGGCGAACACAGGGTGTCTTCTATGGCTTGTGGTCTTTGGGTTCTACGGTGATGTGGAAGCGAGTGGGCCAAGCAGGCGGCTACGCGATCGTTGGGAAGGTTGGCCCGGCAGATTGCCGGTTGTAGAGAAAATCCACGTTGTGCTCCGCTCCTGCGTGCTAAGACTTGAACAAGCGGTTAGTGCATGCTTGTTAAGGCAAAATGATGATCGTAATTTTAAAGTAATGCAATGTGAGTAGAAAAGGTTATCTGCAAAAATATGATGCTGCTTGTGTTGATGCGATCTTTGCAAATCTTTGTGATTTCGCCGCTTGCGGGCGTGTTGCGATTGTGAATGCGGATCGTTGTCGCTGCTGCAATTGCCCACTGTGGACTAAAGCTCGAAAGAGTTAGTGCATAAGCTGTTAAGGCGAGAATATTAAAGCGTGCGTAAGAAATGCAATTTTGGGAGTATAGAAATCGTCCTGCGTGATATCGCGATGATGGCGTCGTTTCGGACTTGTTGTCTTGATAAGCGTCGGCTTGGGCGTGTTGCGTGGCGTCGTTGCGTAGACTTGTTGTCTTGATCGCGTCATTGCACGGGCGTATTCTTTCTTGGCGTCGTTGCGTGGACTTCTTTGTCTTGATAACGTCGTTATGCGGGCGTATTCTTCTTGGCGTCGTTGCGTGGACTTCTTGATTACGTCGTTATGCGGGCGTGTTCTTCTTTGGCGTCGTTGCGTGGACTTCTTGATTCTGCCGTTATGCGGGCGATGTTCTTCTTTGGCGTCGTTGCGTGGTATCTTTGATCGCGTCGTTGTTTGGGCGTATTCTTCTTTGGCGTCGTTGCATGGACTTCGATTACGTCGTTATGCGGGCGTGTTCTTCTTTGGCGTCGTTGCGTGGACTTCTTGATTACGTCGTTATGCGGGCGTGTTCTTTCTTGGCGTCGTTGCATGGACTTCGATTACGTCGTTATGCGGGCGTGTTCTTCTTGGCGTCGTTGCGTGGACTTCTTGATTACGTCGTTATGCGGGCGTGTTCTTCTTTGGCGTCGTTGCGTGGACTTCTTGATTACGTCGTTATGCGGGCGTGTTCTTTCTTTGGCGTCGTTGCGTGGACTTCTTGATTACGTCGTTATGCGGGCGTGTTCTTCTTTGGCGTCGTTGCGTGAACTTCTTTGTGTCGATAACGTCGTTGCACTGGGCGTGTTCTTTGCTCGCGTAGAATGAATGCTCTGCAAGCTAAGCGAGAAAAGGCGTTAGTGTATACTGTTTAAATGAAATGATAACTACGTATGAAGTGCAATTTTATGGGTAGAGATGTCGTCCACGAGATGTTGTCTTTGCGGACATCTTTGAGCGTTGCGGTGGCCAATTCTTGTGTCGCGATCGTGGGTTGCCAATTTGACTTTATGCAGGAGTTGATCGCGAGTTTTGTTGCGGAACTACGAACTTTATTCTTGATTGTTGATGCCGCTACTGCTGCTGCTTTGCTCTTGCTGCGGACTTTGGATTGTTGTCGTCCTCTGCTTTTCTTTGTTTTCTAACCTGCGAAGAAACTTTTCGTCGTATTTTTTTAATTTATTTGCACTTTATATACATTAATATTAAAGACTGCGCTCGAAGAAAAATTTGTGAGTTTTGGGGAAGTCGATTCATATTTGACTTTGATGCCTTGTTCCTTGATATCTGCGTGCAGCTTGTTTGGACTTACAACCACATGCAGTTTCCTACGTTGTCCCAGTTTGAAAAGGGTGTTTGGCACAAATGGGTCTCAATGTAGTTCTTGTAGGCTATGTGTATTCTTGTCATTTTCAAAGCAAAGGAGAGTTTCTAATGGTGTGGCCAAGCCGATTTAGGCGCTACGTATCCCGTGAGGAATCAGGTCGAACGTAGTTCATTACAAGCGAATATTGGAAAAATTAAAATTCTAGGTGTGGGACCGAAGCCGAGACGGCCGCCTACGTATCCACTAAGGGAATCAGGTCAAACGTAGTTCATTACAAGCGAAACGAAAGAAAACATTAAAGCTTAAATATGAGTTTATAAATTATTCTGCTAAAATAAATCGTTTTTCCTATCCAGGCTCTAGGCGGACCAAGACAAGGGTGCAAATCCAACCAATACGCCTGTAACACCCCATTTTAAACCGGAGTCGAAAACGGGATTCTAGCGAACCCTGCTCTGAAATAAAAAGTGTTAGAAAATAAATAAAATGCTAAATTTTTAAAAGGGATGTTAAAAATATAAAAAGGATGCTAAAGTTTAAAAGGGTGCTAAAATGCTAAAGGGTTGCTAGAATGCTAAGGGTTCGCGGAGTCGCCACCTAATTAGTTTGGGTGAATTAGGACACCTAAATGTTTAACTAGTTTAAAGTAAAACATTAACTCCATTTTATGGTCTGCTAAACTTAGTGAGATTCTGGGTAAGGGTTCTTTATTAATCTAGAGGGAAGGGGTTAGGCACCCTCTAAGATCCGCTAACTTGCGGTTGTCCTGCCAAACCTAGGGTTAATTATTATACTAAAAAATGCATGTTTTGAATGGTATTTAAGAAAAGATCTTCGTGAGAAAAGAAATGTGTTCTTACTGAGAGAAAGTTGTAAGATTTATCTGCAAAAGCCAAGGTTAGTTTTTACAACCGTGCAATTAGAATGCCTGGATACTATCTTAGTCATAAATATAATAGAAGTAAAATGTATGCAAGTATTCCTTTATCCAAGGGGTATATATTGCTTAGCATGAGGATATAATATTTTTGTGATAAGAGGGAGGACATGTCTATTATGCAAAAACAGTATTCTTTTCTTGTATTAATAGGAAATTATACCACGGTTTTTAGGATATCTAGGCAAATAATATTTGACTTATTATGCAAGTGTAGGGTGCTAAATGATTTATTATAACTATTAAGCGAGGCGAGGAGGTAAGCCTAGAGTAAGTAAATCAAACTGATTTCTAGCTATTGATTCAAGGTTTAACCATTATAAATACATAATTAATTAATAGCGTTAGACAATTAATTACAATAAATGAATAGGAGAGGATATGAATTAACAATGGCGACTCGAAGGAAGCGATGTGATTCGCCGTGAGTTGAAATTCCGATGCGGATAGAAAAATGCACATAGATGCGGGTGTTAATTTGCCACGATGAGTCTCGTAGTGAGACTCTTTATTGCTCCGATCGTACCGTATAAAAAAAACAAGAAAGATAATGATTAGTATATATTTTATGAAAGACACAAATAGATAAATGATTATTTACACATACATATCACGATTTCATTTTTATTATATCAATCCAGAATAAAAACGGCATTATTCTACCCGACTAGGATACTGAGCAAGTAGTAAGCGAGCGGACTCGAAGGCACATAATTTGGATTTTAAAGAAGAGGAAAAGGAAAGGACAACCAAATATGCGAGGGCCCGAAATAAATTTGATTCTTTAAAAGCGGGGACCGATCGGCCCAATGATAGGCCCGATAATTACATAGCGTTATCTTGAATATATAGGTCGATGTCTTGGTGTTTTCCACTCGTATGCATCGAAGTGTTGATCAGTGCTAATATTAGTAGCTTGGCTTGTATATTATAACTTATGTCTTTTTTGATTCAAAGAAGAGGAACACTCTAGGAGATACAAGCAAATTTCTTTGGAGGATCTATGGGATCTTGCATTTGCGTATAGGCGGGAGGTCACATATCTGAGGTAATATTGACAAGTGTGCAAACAAGCTATCATGTTTTAAAGGCGTGCGTGAGAACATGGTATTATGGCTAAGGCATGTATATTAGTATCACGATAAGTAAGGCATATGAGAGCGAGACATACTCAGATTAGTTAATAACTACTTGACATATAGTGTCGATAAGGATCCTAAAGCAGACGTGGGTAATTTCAGAAAAATTCCAGGATCCGTATAATGCTACTCTAGGACATTTATATGTTTAGACAAACCAACAAAGCGATATGATTGACTTAGAGATTGCTACTGCTATCATATGTATACTTTGTGATTAGGCGGATGAATGGATGACCCTGGGCTAACTTATTCGGCAACAAACCACATTTTAATATAGTATGCATATTGTAGTAGACTAGGATATCCCTCGACATATTTCAAACCCAGGCTAAGTTGGATAGGCTAAACAAATAAGATAACAGAAGACATGATACTGATGTGTTCGAACAGAACATGCTAGCCCAAAAATACGGCAGGTTCGACCAATGTGAATAGAATATAAGGCTAACGATAGATAATAACATTAATTCCACCAATATCACTCTGATTCAAGACACATGCATATTATTAGTTGAATAGTTATCTAGCTCTGTACATGTCATATATTACATTGAGTCTTTAAGGAATATTGACTTCGTTGTCTTAAATCCAAATGCTAACCTATTCGATCCCTTTCTAATTAAGGCTAACACTGAACCACTGCACCAAATTGAAACCTCTAAGACACACTCCTTAATATCTAACCACACTTATAATTCAATCACATAACAAATGCTAGTAAAATAATTAACAGTCGCAGATATAATAACAGTTAATATCAACTAAATAGATTCAGCAATCAAATTAATACACCTAAGTCGTCATACGAAGCACGATTTCACACATCTTATCACAAAATATCAATCGAAGGAGAAAATAAGAAAGAGGCGAGATTACCTTCTAGACAGCGACCGGGCGTATCAAGTCGTCGGTCCGCTCGACGGGCGTTGGGTTTGCGATGCGATTGAAAGGGCGGGTTCGTTTACTAGTGTCTGGCTGGGATTGAAAGGAAAGGATTCGAATTTCCTATTTTATGCGAAGCTAATTCTCTGAATCTTTGAGTCCACAATTCCGATGCTGTCGAGTCTCCCGATTGAGCTCATCTCTGCTCTCTTGATTGCTTCGTTCTTTGTTCTCGATGTTTGATGCTATCTCCCTAAGATGAACTCTCTTGTGCTATCGGTTTCGATCTTATCTATCTTGTTGATGAAAGAACCCCTGTTGTATGTCGAAACTTGGGTATTTATAGCACTTAGTTAGGTTTCCTTTTAAGGTAGGTTTAAGACGCGATTTGAGGGCGATTTCGTACTGGTTTTGTTATGGTAAGTCTATAAGGAAGACATGCGATTTGTTGCCATTTTCGCACTGATTCGAGACAGAAAGGAGGATATTTCTGGTAGTGTTTAGTTATGGAAAGGTATAGGTTGGCGATTTGGATGCTGATTTAGAGCGATTTTTAAGGAGATTTGGTATGATTGGGTGTTTATATGGTAAGGTATTTGCTGGATGTGGGTGCATGGGTAAGGGAAGCTGGCTAGGGTGCGTGGGTAAGGGAAGGCTCCCGGATTCTCCGGCGAGAATCTCGGGGCTGCTGGTGTTGCGATGGGGAGGTGAAGAGGCTAGGGTTTCGCGTGAGTTCAGAGGTTCTCTTGTTGTGAGGGAGACGATGGGTATGTAAAAGGGCTGCAGTGGGTTTAGGGAAATAAGGGAAATAGGGGCCTGCGGGTATTGGGCTTTTGGGCTGCGGGTTGGGTTAAATGTAGTGGGCTGGACGAAAATGGTGGGTAATTAGTTTTAAGTAGGTATTTAATTTTAGGAGTTAATTAGTTTAATTAATAGTTTTAGGCTTTTAATTAGTGACAAAGTAATTAATTAATTGTGATTAAATTATCTAATTGTTATAAAATAAATGCGGGTGTGTTATTTAATTAATGCTTAATGCTCTAGAATGCGGCGCTATTAAAATCTTGTTATTGCATTATTGCGAAGTTACATTAAAATTAAAATTGAGTCTAGATTAAATTACTTAAATGCTAAATGCGAGTATGATATTTAAGAATCGTTTAAAGCTTTATAAATGCGGTGCTATTAAATGCATATATCAGATTAAAATTGATTTTTAAATTACGACTGATTACTAATAAATGCGGCTATGCTACCTGACACGATGTTATCGCTAAATTATTTATTTTATGCATTTATTAATTATTTAAGGATTACGACAAAACTTAAAGTTAATAAGTGCGGGCGCGGGACTCTAAATGCTTAAAACTCTACGTAAGACGCGATGCCATTATTAAATTATTTATTTATGCCTGTATTTAATGTCTTATTGTTGTATTTTATTATAAAAATCCTAAAAAATTATTTTACAAAATTAGTGTAATTTTATAGTTAATGGCTGGACGGGAGGGTCAAAATTGGGTGTCAACAACGCCTTCTTGCTCTGCATCATGGCTGGCTAGGTCTTCGTGCTCTGCTGTCAGTATCTCTTTCTTTTGGCTTCTGCGTGGTGCCTGCTTGGATAAATGACCGATTCAGGCGGAGCGGGCTCTGGCCAGGGAATGCCTCTCTTCCTTTGGGGTTCATTGTACTCATTGGGGTAAGCATCCTCCACCTGAATGACTCCCTCCTTGATCAGCTCCCTTACTTTGTCTCTGAGTGTATAACACCTTCCCACGTCGTGTCCGATGGCTCCAGAATGGTATCGCACTTTTGTTTCCATCATGAGCTTTGGACTTGGGATTGGGCACATTCTTTGGAATTGGTGAGTATCCTGCAAACCTCAACCTCTCGCATAACCGCGATAAAGGCTCGGCTAAATGGGCGTATATTTTGGCCGCCTTTACAGGTATTCAAAGAGTGCGTAGATGTTTGGTAAATAGGTTTGTGGAGGCCTTTGGTTTGTGTTTAGCCGGAGTACGTTAGGCATTCGGTTTTGTGTGGAATATATGGGTGCATTGTATATTGGCTGAACGGGATATGTAGTAAGCGGGTACTGGTAATAATTTGGAGGTTTTTGACTGTTTTGGTTATTTGCAGTGACGAGTGCTCTGGTGAGGTTCTTGAGCCTTTTGATTTCGGCTGCGAGGTTGCCATTTCTTTGCGGTAATTGTGCGAGTTGCTCGACTGGATCTATGCTGTCTTTCTCTTCTGAGACCCCTGCTTTGCCTATAGGAACCAAGACGAGTTCGACTCGTTCCTTCGGATGCGTGCCTTTGATCTTGTGAAATATTGATGCTCTGCCATTGCTAAGTCAAATACAAATCGACCTTTGGGGGAGATGATAAATCTTTCTAAAAATGCAACAAACGGTGTTAGCATAAAGCACATAATTTGCGGGTATGTAGCAGATATATTGCATATAGCACATTCAAACGTTTCCTAACATGCAGGGGGGCCTCTTTATGCCAGGGGTAAGCCTAAACGTCACTTATGCGAGATTATGACGGGTTTGTCCGAGTCGCCCAACTATAATGCCTTTGTTGGAAATGGCGACCAAATGACGGTGCACTTTTTCCAATTTCAGCATGTCATGATTGGGCTTGGATTTGTCTGTCATTGTCACGCTACACATAATATGCTGGTTGGTCGTTGGGTTGAGAAACCCGTCGACAAGTTTGGTGTTTTCCTAATTGTGGTGCCGATGCCAAGGACCGACCCACCTAAGGTAAATGCATGTATGCCCTAAAATAAGGGTGGTATAACTCTATCTTAAGTTTCTAAGATTTGGCTTTTCTAGACGCAAGGTTCCCGAGCGGACAACTCGAGTGAGAAGGCTACGCGGCCACCGGTTAGGCCGCACTCCACGTATATTACCAACTCCCTAAATTTGGATTTTGAAGAAAGAATTTTCTTGATGCACCCAGTACCTCGCATGTAGTGTGTGTTTGTGCGAATTTTCCAGAGTGGAAGAAATATGAGCGGAATGCCAGTTTAAGGAAAGCAGTAAAGCAGGTAGCAATCAAAAATAAATAAAACAAAATACAACACACAAAAAATTAAATGCAAAATAATTGCCAAGTAATAACCCTAGGTCTGTTGTGGTTAAGAACCTAAAATCCCCAGCAGAGTCGCCATTTCTGTCGCGCCCTTTTTCGGCCGCGGCATTCTAAAATATGGCGAACCCTGCTTAAAAATGCAAAAATGTTAGAAAATAAATAATAAAATGCTATTAATGTTCAAAAATGCTTAAAGGTTTTAAAAATGCTAAAGGATGCCAAAATTGCAAAAGAGGCTAAAAGTGCAAAAGATGCTAAATGCTGAAGGGTTGCTAGAATGCTAAGGGTTCGCGGAGTCGCCACCTAATTAATTGGGTGAATTAGGACACCTAAATGTTTAACTAGTTTAAAGTAAAACATTAACTCCATTTTAATGGTCTGCTAAACTTAATGAGATTCTGGGTAAGGGTTCTTTATTAATCTAGAGGGAAGGGGTTAGGCACCCTCTAAGATCCGCTAACTTGCGGTTGTCCTGCCAAACCTAGGGTAATTATTATGTTTTAAAAATGCAAAGTAAAAGCTCTTCCTGCTTAACAAAATGCTAAAAATGTAAAAATGTTTAAAAGGTTAAAAAGGCTGAAAATGCAAAAGTGCTAGAATATTAAAATGCTAAAGTACTAACAGGAATGCTAAGTTTTAAAGAAGATGCTAAAAGTGTTAAAAATGCTTAAAAGCTTAAAAGATGCTAAAGGTGCAAGATGCTATTTCGCCCTATTTAGTATGACGTTTCTTTTCTAAACTCCTGCTGCTTAATAAAAGGGTTAGAAAATAATAAAAATAAAACTAAAATGTTAAACGTTTAAAAGGTGCTTAAGTATTGAAAGGGCAAAAGGTGCTATATGCTAAAGTACAAAGAATGCTAGGAAGGTGCCAAAATGTTACTAAAGTTTAAAGAGGGGCTAAGAATGCAAAAACTGTTAAGATGCTAGAAAGTGCTGAATGCCCAAGTGCTTTATAGACTAATTATATGCTCATGCTAGCTAAATTAATCTTGCCTAACTGCGTCTGATATTATATAAGCGATGCTTTAAGATGATTTTTGAGAGTTTAGGAAGAAACACATTATGAATTTTAATACGAAATGTTGGTTTTATAATGCAAGTTAAATCATTTTGGCAAAATTAGACATGCATGACAATCTTAAAGGCAAGTAAATTAAGCGATGAACTTTAAATTACCTTCCCCACTTATATGTTTAAAGGCTAATTATTCTATATATCCTATTAATTACAAAGTTAAATAATTAGGCAACAAATTTCAAACAAATAGTATAGAGGGTGGATATGATCGCGGCTTCCAAGATGCGTGGCGACATCGTCTTATCCTATTTTGTCTTAGGAATTTCTGAAGCGGGAATGCAAATGCGGGTGCGGGTTGCCATTTGAAATGACTTGCGATGAGTCTCGCCATGAGACTCTTTATTTTGCTCCGGTGCGTGCCATGTAAACAAAAGAAAAGATAAAGATTAGTATATGTCCAACAAACTTATCAAACAATAAATAACATTTTAGCATGAAAACTTGAACATACATAAACCCACTGCTTGGGCAAGAACCGAAACAGTAAGCTAACAATTTTGATAGCCCACAATATACCATGTGCAAGGAATATCGTAATGAAAACCCAACAATAGACCAAACAGAGGGACAACAATGAAATATGATGCAAGCTCAAATGAAATAATTATCAGAACAGCCCAGGCATTAGGCCTTGGATACCAACAGAATGCAGAGAAACTCAAGGCAAGCCCTAAAAAATGTGAAATTTCAGATTTTCAGGGAGGTAGAATACTGGGAAGACAAGCATCAGAGAACACATATTAGATACTAAGGTTGCTCATGCTATGTTGAACACACAAGATCCTGGGCATGTATTGTAGCAACTAGGCTTTGACATTAAATGTGTCCAGATATACATGAGACAAGATGACTACAGCTAGGCACACCTTTGGATTTGTATTGAGAGAGTCGATTCATGCCATAATCTGGGCCAAAAGGTACTTATGAAGATAAAGAAGAGGCATGTCGAGATATACCAACTAAACAGAAGTGTGCAGTGCTTTAGTCTAACATAATAATTCTTTTAAAACATGCAAAGATACTCAAATTATAAGATAAGTTTAAAAGGGGGAAAGGGTCCTAACAGATGCATGATGGGTACAACATAGACTAAGATAAGATTACTTATACCCTGCAAACCACTTCAAAGTTCAATATTTAACTTAAAAGCCTGATGTAGATGTTTATTACAGAGATGACACATATAATCGCAACTGTAGAAAGTATAGGAATTTCACTTATTACTCAGCTTAAGTTAGGGCGACGCAGACTATTAATGTGTTCGGAGGAGTAAAAACTGAAATTTACTTGAAGCCATTTCTCGAGTCAGTTTTCCCAATTAACCAGTTTCAAGCCAATATCACCTAATCCGATCAGACACACCCATATTCGCACCGGATAACAATTAGTTGCTTGACCGTCCAAAGAAGACATAATAAAACATGCCATGAAGGATTCTAACAGCGATAGTATCAACCAAAATAAGTTTCAGAATAGTCTACAGACACAAATAACAGCTATATTAGCTAAGCGTATTCAACCAACACATAATCATCACATATATCACGAAACACAAGTCGAATGAGAAAATATGAAAGGAGGTGAGATTACCTTCTCCGGACAGCGAATCGAGGCAGCGTATCAAGTCGTCGGTCCGCTCGGAAGGCTTGCTAATGCAGTGGAAAGAAAGGAAGGTTTTTGCGGGAGTTGTTGCCTATTAGGGATTAGGTTCTTTTTCCGAATAATTCGATTGAATTTGTTGTTCTCAATCTTTGGTCTCTTCTTCCGTGATACTCGAAGGTTCTTTCTGAATAAATTAGTTGCCTCTTGATTTTTGAATATCAGTCCCCTCGCTTTGCGTGTAATGGTGAGTCGGCTTAAATAGTCTTTATTGGACTCTAAACTTGGTAAGCTCTTGGTATGATATCGGGTGATTTGAATTGATTTGAAGGATATTTTGTGCGATTTGTTGCTGATTTTGAAGTTCTTGTTATGGTAAGTTATCGATTTGATTTTGGTGGTGGTTTATGGTAAGCGGATGACACAGGAAAGGGAAGTGGGGGTGGCGAGGTGCAGTATTTTCGGCGAGAATCGCGGGGCTGGGGGCGTGGGTGCTGGCGGCGGTTGCTAGGTATTAGGTTTCTTTTTTCTTTTCTTTAGGTTTAGGGAGGGGAGAGAGAGAGGCGAGGTGAGGGAAAGAAATAGGGCAGGGTGAGTGGGCTAAGCGGTCTACTGGTCGCGGGTTTGGGCAACGGTGGCGAAAATGGTTTGGGTAGTGTTATAATTATTAGTTTTCTAGGTGTATTATTTAATGGTAAATTAGATTATTTAAATTGTGATTAAGTGGTAAAGTAAATTAACAAATTGTGATTAAATTATCTAGGTGTTTTATTAGCCTAAATTTAAATTATTATAATAATAAATGCGGGTGTGCTATTTAATTAGTGCTTAATACTTTCGAATGCGACGTTATTATTTAAAATCTTATTATTGTGCATTATTGCGAAGTTAAAATTAAAATTGAATTGAGTTTAGATTAAATTATTTAAATGCTAATGCAAGTATGATGTTTAAGAATTGTTTAAAGCTTTATAAACGCGACGCTATTAAATGCGTATATCAGATTAAAATTGATTTTAAATTGCAAATGATTACTAATAAATGCGGCTATGCTACCTGACACGACGTTATCGCTAAATTATTTATTTTATGCATTTATTAATTATTTAAGAATTACGACAAAGCTTAAAGTTAATAAGTGCGGGCGCGGGACTCTAAATGCTTAAGACTTTACGTAAGACGCGATGCCATTATTAAATTAATTATTAATGCATGTATTTATGTTTTATCGCTGCATTTTATTATAAAAATCCTAAAAAATTTATTTTACAAAATTAGTGTAATTTTATAGTTAATGACTGGACGGGAGGGTCAAAATTGGGTGTCAACATGGGGCATTGTTGTGCAGTTTTTATGGACTGTTTTGTGGCGTTAGAATTCTAAAAATTCAGCCACCAATATGCATGTTTAAGTGTAGCAATTGCTAATGAAAGTCCTAAGGAATAAGGATGTTAAAGGCTTCACATTGTACCCTTAATGTTGATAACCCTTCTGACCATTCATTACCTACTCTGACATGAATTGTATCACTAGTCAGCCCCTTTGAGCCTGAAATAAGATCTTTGTTTGACACCCTATGATTTTCTGTTTGTGTCATAAGTGATAGTTGAAATTATTGGGATGAAAAAGTGTTGAAAAAGAAAGAAAAAGGAGAGCGAAAAGTTTGATGCACCCCAAAGAAAAATATGCAAAAATATAAGTTTGGGGGTGCTTGTTCTTAGAATGATATGTATCATGCTCTCAAAATAAAAGAAGGGAAAAATGGGTATGAAACTAAAAAGAAAATCACAAGAAGAAAAAAAGGGAGTTGAATGAGAAAAAATGCTTATGGTACATAATTTGAGCCTAAATGCCTACTTTTATCTGCCCCTGCCTAAGCCTACATTACAACCCTTGAAAGTCCTGATGATCTTTAATGTGTATATCTATGATTAGTGGAGAATAACAAGTAAACAAGTCTATAGCATTTTGAGAAATATTGAATGAAATTGACATGCATATGTTAGGTGTTTGTATTTCCATTGACCATGATCTAAGTGAATTTGCGAAATATCTAACTTGAAATTCTAGATTGCAGATTATTCATGTTATATATGTTCTAACATATTATCTCATCTTTCATCCATGATTTTGAAGAAGTATTGTTATAGCTACTTGATCCATTTCATAGAGTCTTCGTTTATTTTGTTTTTGTTTATGTTTTGATCTTTGCTCGAGGGCGAGTAAAGGTTAAGTTTGGGGGTATTTGTTAGGTGTATTTTATATACACTTTTTGAGTCATTTTTAGTTAGTATTTTACTCATTTCGTTTTTGTTTAGTATAGTATTAGGGTCGTTTTTCTTTCTTTTGAGTCACAACGGTAAAAAAATGTAGAAATGGCGAAAAGAAGAGGAAATGAGCTTATTTGAGGTGGAATTGCACACTAAAAGGGCCAAGAAATGAAGTCTAGGAAGTCCCGGAAAGTATAGAAGAAATCGACGTTCAACGAAAACAGACACCGAACCAAAAGCGGCGGATTAACGCCTCGGGCGCTTGGCCAGCCAGAACGCCGCTGCGCTTGAAATGCTGAAAGTTGGATTAAATCGCAGAGTTTCGCGCCGTCCGCCACTGCGGTCGCGCGCCGATGCGAGATTTTTGAGTTTCTTGGCCGATTTTGACACGTTTTTCAGGGCCCAAGAGGACAACTTTTCCTACCTATATAATCCCTAAACCCTGCTGATTCTATGAATTCTCCAGACCACCATTCTACATCATCTTCCATCTTGTAAATACTCCACAACACAACTCATGGAGGCTAGAAGGCTTGGAGGCTAGTTTTGAGTATTTTTCTTTTTCTTTTTCTTTGCTTTATTTCAGTTCATGTTGGAGATTGTATTAGTTCTTAGCGTGAATATGGCTAGGAGCTAATTACTTTATTAATGCTTTCCTTGTGATTCGCTTGAAACTCTTATTTATGAATTAATACATTAGTTGATTTCTTCTTCACTTGATTAAGATTTATTCAATATTTGTTATGAATGTTTGATAGTTAACTGGCCATTAATTATCATAATCTATATGATTTCGAATCAAGAACCGAGAGGAGAGATTTAGATATGTTGTAATTGAATAGACATAGGTTAAAATCGCGGCGAAAGTACCCCGATACTTGTGTAGCATTATAGGTTATTGTTCTTAATCCTCCTATGTGGTAAATCCTATCATAGAAATATAGAAGGGTTCTGCACTGAGGTTGAGTGATTATATATCCTAACCGTAATATAAGACAGATTAGTTAACCGCTATCTTAACGTAGAAAAAGAGGTCAGTCTAGTTGTATTAAGAATTGAATAGAGTGGATAGTTGATGATCTTGAAAGCCCAAATTTTCCATTATAACTGATTTAAATCAAAATATTTTTATCTTTAGTTTATTTCCTGCATTAGTTTTAATTATTAGTCTAAAAAATCCAACAAATTAAGGTTCACCAAATAGAAACTAAAGCGTAGATAATCGGTACTTGAAAACCAGTCTCTGAGGATGATATTCGGTCTTACCTAGACTATATTACTTGTAACGATACGTACACTTGCGTTAAGCGTGTGGAAAATTGCTAACATCTGACAAGATGCTACTCTGTCGAATAACTGAAGCAACACCATTATAGGCCTCTGACAGGCATGTAATGATGTAACTATATGAAGAACCAGACGACTGTTAGAGACATGAGAACCCACGTTGCGAAGTTGATCCGCCAAGTCCTTGAGGCGTTGGCAATAAGAAGAGACGTTTAGAAAATTTGTCATAGTCACTTGCGAAAATTTCTGCTCAAGAATAACTATTCTAGAATGACTTTTATCTTGAAATATGTCACGCAAACGGTTCCACGCCGTCATAGCTGTAGAGTTGGGTTTCATAATCGTCTGTAAGAGATCCAAAGAGATAGTGGCATAAATCTACTGAAGAACCTTGGAATCAAGCATGTCCCATAATTCTGGGTCTGCTTCTTGAGTGGACACATTAGATGTAGACGCCTTATCACCCTCTTTTGAAGGAGGATGAGAGATGATGTGGTGAAAAACTTTATGTGCTTTAGCATGAATCTTGAATAATTTCGCCCACTTCCCATATTGGACGTTTCAAGATAAAAAACAATTGGGATGATATTCTTGATGTTAGAAACCGAGAGGACAGGGTGAAAAATGTTCTTATCAGCCATAGGAAATAGCAAGATTCAGAGAATTTAATTTGTGAGAAACGTTTTTGGAAGAGAATAACCCACAAAACTCGAGAATTAGGGCAAAATTTCGGGAAAAAAGAGAAGAAATTTTAAGGAGCGGAAATAGGGTAAAGAAAACCTAGACTCTTGATGCCATGAAAGAAATAATTCCTTGATTATTCTTATTAATGAAAGACATATATATACAAGTTACAAGGAAGATCCTCTTCCTATTCTACCTAAAAATTCCTATTCTATTTGAAGACTAACTTTACAATTATGGTAATATTACACTACTAATTAAGGTACAAACCTAAATCTAATATTTATCAAATACACAAGGAAAGGGAAAGGGCTCCACACGGTATATGAGTATGAGCCACATGACTGGACCCACTGTTTAACAAATAGTATGTAAGTTGACGTGAATTTAATAATTTTGCTCAAAAGGGCAAATGAAGACAATCAAGTAGACCAAATGCATGTTCGCAAAAAGGGGCAAACATGGTCTACTTAATTGTCTTCATTTGCCCTTTTGAACAGGCAAAATCTTAGGACCGTTTGGTTTGGTTTAGTTCGGTCACTAATTTTTGCGTAATTTAATGCTGATATTATTTAACTCAACCAATCAAATGATACATTAGCTATGCATAAATCTTGTGTCAAATAAAACAATACATTAGTTATGTGACGATTATATGTCTTATACAACTGATTGAAATTACTTATATTGATATGATAACCAAACGATTTGCGTCCAAATTTATGGTATTTCTCATCCCTAGTAAAAATAAAAAATTATAGTGGAAGTAAAATCTCCAATAATTCCTTTTGACTTTGTTTAAACAATTTGCTTGGACCTTTTGGGTAAATTGATCAAATCACGTGACTGCAGATGCCAATTCCGTTGACAATCTCTTTGTATTTTGCTTTTGGTTTCTCGGGGGAGCTTTAAGACAAGAAAAAAGAGGATCAGTTAAAATTTTATGTCCTTTTTTTAGTTTTATATTTTTCTTATGGTAGTGTTCCGGCTAGGACGACTCAATAAGATCGGTGGCCTAAAACCAAATTTTAACGGGATGTTTTATTTTGTTTATAAAAGAAAAATTATATATATATATTTATTTGAAACCGTCTGTAACGATTGAGTATATCTTCAAACCGATAACTAATAAGCCGAATCACAACATTCAAAATCGAACCAAACCACCTAATAAACACCTCTATTTCGAACCTCAAAGTGAAAAAACATCATGCTAGAGAGCTTTTTCCTCTTTAATCGCCTTTGCGTATCTCGAAATCGAATTACTCAAAAAATTCAATAGAAGTAGCGAACAAAAAATGAAAAAAATTAAGCCCCTAACTTTTGGGGCCTAAAGGACCCGCTCTAGTTGCTTGGCCCTCTGACCGACCTTGGTTAGAGCCAACTCGAATGCACCTCGACTTATACAAGAGATTTTCATTTTACGTATAAGAAATCTATAAAATAACATATAAAAATAACTATTTTCTTCTATTTAAATTGTAAGAGGTCAACATAACGAATTTCTTTGAAAAACAAGGTTCTCTAAGTTGAAACTAAAAATAAGAAGTACATAAGTTGTTTCTTTACTATGACAAAAATGAATTCATTATTCTATTATTATCAATCCTAAAAATAAAAGTTTCAGACAAAAAGTTGGCAAGGGTGGTGGTATAAACAGTTGAAAAGCAAGGTTCTTTATTAAAAATTGAAACTGATTAAATTAAAAAAGTACAAAGTGCTTACCAAAGAACATGGTCGCAAGTTGATGATCAGTTTTAGTACTACTTTTTCTATTAATAAATTATTTATAGTACTAATTCCTTAAACTTCTCTTTTCATTCCATTTTCTCAAAGGCCAAGGTGGTGTTTGACCAAACTTCTAAAAGTGTTTCTGTTTCTCAGAAATACTTCTTTGGCCAAACATCCTCTTTTCAGGAGTAGAAACACTTTTTCCAGAAATCAAAAAGTGTTTCTAGATGGGAATATAATCATAAACACCAATTTGGTGCTTCTGGAGAAGTCTTTTTTGCTCATTCATTTAATTTTTTTTGGACACATTTACCATTTTCTTTTCACAAAATTCCTTTTAATCTCATATAATATCTCCATATAAAATAGAAATTTGAAAATAGGAGTAGGGTGGGGGTAGGGCGGGGGTAAAAAAAAAATTCATTTTTTTTATAAAAGTAACAAAAAAATATTAAATAGAAATTAAAGGATGGGTAGGGAATGGGGTAAGGGGTAGGGGTAGGGCGGGGGTAAGATTTTTTATTTTATTTTATAAAAGTAACGAAAAAATATGAAATAAAAATTTGAGGATGGGTAGGGCAATGGGGTGGGGTAGGGCGGGGGTAAGAAAAAAATCATATTTTTTAATATATTTTTTTATAAAAATAATAAAAAATATGAAATAGAAATTTGAGTATGGGGAGGGCAATGGGGTGGGGTAGGGGTAGGGCAGGGGTAAGAAAAAAATTCATATTTTTTAATAATTTTTTTTTATAAAAGTAACAAAAAATATGAAATAGAAATTTAAGGATGAGGTAGGGTAATGGGGTGGGGTAGGGGTTCCTACCCGGTGGTAAGAACAAATTTCATATTTTCAATCATTTTTTATAAAAGTAACAAAAAATATGAAATAGAAATTTGAGGATGAGGTGGGGCTGGGGGTAGAAATTTGGGGGTAAGGGGAGGAAAAAAAATTATATTTTTTTATAAAAGTAAAAAAAATATGACATAGAAATTTGAGGATGGAGTGGGGGTAGATGTGGGTAGGGCGGGGGTAGGTTTGGACATATTTGAGTCATTGACTATCATATTGTCGTTACATTTTTTATGTACAATATAATATAATTTTTTTATTAAAATGTTGCAATTAAATAATTTTAATTTTTTTTATTTAATTGTAAATATATATTAATTTTTAGAAACATACGATAGAAAAAAATATTTTAAATAGTTTTAAATCTATTAAAAAGAATATTCTAGTAAATTTGTATAAATGTTGGCCAAACAATAAACTGTTTCTGTTTCTCAGAAGCACTTCTATAATTATAGGCCAAACACCCTGCGATTCTTGAAGCAGTTTAGAAACTACTTACGAGAGAGAAAGCAAACACCTTTTTCGAAACTTGTAAACAGACCCTAAAACTATTTACCTTATAAGGACCCGTTTGGCCATAATTATTTAATTTTTTTTGAAACTTTTTTCACTTTATCTGAAAATCAGAGTTTGATAAAAAATATTTCAAATATAATTTAAAGTTATATTTAAAACTTAGAAAACACTTAAAATAATATTTTCACTTTCAGTACATTCAAACAATCTTTACAAAAATTATAATCAAATACAATTCTATATCAACTCCAACTTTAAAATTTTAAATAAAGTGAAAACTATTTTGATTTCCAGGGTCAAATTTCAGTTTTAGAAATGTAGAAAAGGAAAAGGAAAAAGAAGAAAGCGGAAACAGCTGTACGAAGAAAGAAAACACGTCCCAATAACAAAGCAGAGCGCCTTCAAGGCTCTGGACACGTGAGATCGATTTTCAGTGGGATTATTCTACGGGTTGATCTTTGTAGGTATTATCAGTTGTTTATTTTCAAACTCTGGTTATTGAAGCACATCTCGCGACCTACTGATAGTAGTGTTGAGGGACCGGTACTACTAAGTCTGGCGGAAGCCGGAAATCTGAATATCTTAAAAAAAAAAAAAAAAAAAAAAAAAGAAAAGAAAACACAAGTAGTGTCTGTCCCCTCTGATTGGCTGTAACATTAGTACAAAACAGTAAATAAATACAACAAAGTCAATAAGGGAAGCCCAAAAAACACACAACAAAAGCCTTTTTTTACAGCCATTTTCGCCTGCACACACAGCAAATCCAAGTCTTTCACAAACTCCTATTATAATTATTCAAGCTTATAATTATTTTCTTTAAATATGTGATTTTGGTTCTGTTTAATCACATATATTTAATTTATATTCCAAAAGTCAAATCTTGTTGATATACCATATATTTTTTTTCTATTTGTATCTTTTGGAATTTTGGAGACTGGTGGATCGGTAAGTTTGATGATTTTTTGAAATACCCATATCTTGATTTTTGAATAATTTGGTGAATCTTAAAGAAATATGGATTCTTGGATATATTTTAATTGTTTTTTTAAATCTATTTGATGATCAAGATTGTGTCTTTGATGTTGCAGGTGGTTGTGAATTTCTGGATTTTAGGAAGGGTTATGGTACATGTTGCTTACTATAAGAGGCAGTTGAGGAGTGACTGAATTATTATATGGATAATTTATGCTGCTTTAATTCAAAGTTCTCGCAGGTGAGGTTTAATTGGTAGCTAAATCTTTTGGGATCTTTTAGGTTTTGCTTGATGAATATTTGGTGTTTAGCTGTTACTTCAAATTATGATATGATAAGCTGATGATCAAAGGCTCATTTAGCTTTTCAGATGGAAGTTGTTTCATGATGCTTCTCCATAGAAAACTAAATTCATTCTTACGAAATTATTTTAGGGGTTTACTCATGAGTTCAAGTTTTATGCAGTTGCGGTATAAACAATATTTACACAATCAGGTCATTTAAAAGATAATAGCGTGTAACTCTATTTAATAAACATTGATTGGTAACATGGAAAAAACGGTAAGCAATATGCTATAATAGATTAAATTCATTACACTGTCAGTTTATATAACTCAAATCCTTAGCTAATTATGCAGGGTCTTATTGAACTATATCTCACTTTTGGGAGTTTTTCTTTTATCCTGTGGGGTGGGGTGTGTTTCTTTGGTATAACGTCGTGTCTGGGCCAACTTGTACGCACCTACTATTCCACCGGGTACCTGCCACCTCCAACCAACACTAGTACCTGGAAGTCTATGTTGCTTGCTATTTTGAATTAAACTAGCACATATATTCTAGTTTGAAATAATTTGGATTCAGGTTCTTCTCTTTCTATGCTTGGTCTCTAGCATTGGCTGCACAACAGTGTCATCTTAGGAATTAGGATCAAGGGGTGTCATGACTTTCCTCTCTTGCCACTTGCGAGTTTTATCAGCCATCTTTGATCTACCTACCTGTGGCCCCAGGGGCGGACGCACGTTGAGGAAAGGGGTGTCATCCGACACTGCTTGCCGATTTTTTATTTTACTTTTGTATATATAAATAATCCGCAAATCGGGATATTCTATAAATACAACATAAGTGACACTGCTTACATTAAGAGTTCCATCGGCGCGCTGGTTAAGGGCATCAATTTTAATAGTTAGGTCAAGCGTTCCAACCCTGCCTAAGTCTTTCAAATTTTTTGAGCTTTCTCCGATGAAAAGTTATTGAAGCCATCAGGTTTTGATCCCGCGACTCTGCCCTAAAATGGAGTAGCAAAACCAAATGAAGACACCTATAACGTTGGTTTCATTGCCTAAATTATTTAACTTTGAGCTTTACCTAAAAGGGAGTATCCAAATACTAAGAGAGCTTTCTCATCAATAAAGTTTGATTAAGACGGACTTACGGAATCAAATGGATGATAAACTTTTGAAGGTTGTTTGGTGTTTTATATAGAAAAATAGTACTATTTAATAATTTTTTTAATGAGTCTCATGTATACGTTTCAAAAAACGAGAAATCATCGAGTAAGTTGTAATATTATATTTGAATAGTTTTTTACATATTATGATGTCGTTACAGTGATTTATTTATAAACTTCTTTAAATGTCGACACCCCTTACGAAATATCCTGCGTACGCCACTGTGTGGCCCCTCGTAGAACATATGCTTCTCTAAACCCTTGGGAATCTAAGTTGTTTATTTTCCTTCTTCATTGGCCTCCTAAAGTTCTTGTTTTGTCCCTGATTGGCTGTTTGTTGCACCTGCATATAGAGTACTAACGAAATTTACGTGATGAGAATATATTTTATGGAGTTTAATTCTCTGACATTTAGAGCATTATACTAAGTCCCGATGTACGACTTCTAAGAAATTTATTTCCATAGCAGATGTAGTTTTATGTTTTTATGGATTTTGTTAGGGTGGGTGTTTAATCTCAGTTTATTGTCTATTGGCATTGTATAATTGGCTAGGTTGATCAAAGCTGAAGTATTATTTTCCCTTTAGCTTGCAGGAGGACGGTCATCATGTAGCTCTGGGAAAGGAAGAAGCCATCAAGGGCCTACTAAGTATGGCTTCAGCCTGGTTAAGGGGAAAGCTAATCATCCCATGGAAGATTTCCATGTTTCTAAATTTGTCGAGTTGCACGGACGTGAACTAGGACTTTTTGCTGTTTATGATGGGCATTTGGGAGATAGTGTCCCTGCCTATTTACAAAAGCATTTATTTGCAAATATCTTAAATGAGGTAAATTGTGGGTTTAGGAACCTCTGCAAATTAAACTTCTATGCTCCGTAAGGATTATTCTGTATTTAATAAGAGCATTTACTTTGGGCTGTAATGATGGCTATGTTATTGATTTTCATCAAAACATATTTAACACATGCTTACTCTTCCCCCTCTTTGACCGTGTATGATAATAATCTTGGGCAGTTTTATTTCTTTAATGTCTGTTTGTTGTTTTATTTTTGGTGTTAGGGGCGGGGTTTGCTTGGGGTTTCTCTAACCTTTTATGTTAAAAAATTGTAGGAGGATTTTCGGAATGACCCTCATAGGGCAATATTAAAAGCATATGAGAGAACAGATCAGGCTATTCTTTCACACAATCCTGATCTTGGAAGAGGTGGCTCCACTGCTGTGACTGCAATTCTTATAAATGGTCGTAAGCTATGGGTAGCAAATGTTGGAGATTCCAGAGCAGTGCTTTCTAGGAGGGGTCAGGCCATCCAGCTGTCGATTGATCATGAACCAAACACCGAGCGAGGTGACATTGAAAACAGAGGTGGTTTTGTCTCAAACATGCCAGGTGCTTGTCACATGCTATCCCTTACTCCCATGAATATAATAGTGTTGTTCTTCTCTCTTCACTGTATATATAATACAAACTAAGTCCTTATACATTACCTTAGTCTTAGGCCAGTATGGTCCATATTTACTTATTCTTAATAGACTGGATAGTACCAATTCTCTGCTTCTAATAAAAATCAATGCGATTTAGTTTAATTTCTCCCTTCTAATTAATTTAATGCTTCATCTCTCGTCGCCAGAGCTCAGGATTAGGAGAATGTGTCTTTTTTTCGTGGTTTTATGTGAGTGAAGATTTTTGTCAGGTATAGTCAAGGTTAATGTGGAAACCTAGTCTTATCTAGATATAGAATCCACACGTGTACTTCAGGGTGCCTTACATCCAAACTAAACAGATCTGATGTAGAGTTAAAAGGTATCTCACATATTGTTGCATTTGTAGATTGTTAATGACATGCCTATTTGAAATGTATATAATCTCAGGAGATGTTGCTAGAGTGAACGGACAACTAGCCGTATCTCGCGCTTTTGGTGACAAGAACCTGAAATCACACTTGAGCTCTGATCCCGATGTAACAAATGCTGACGTTGATGGCGATACAGATATTCTCATACTTGCAAGTGATGGTCTATGGAAGGTGCCATTTGCTCCAACCTTCTCTCTATCCCTTTCCCTTCTGGCATTCTGAGGTGCTCACTTTTTCCTTTTCTTGCTTTTGATTGCGGATTTCTCCAGGTAATGTCTAATCAAGAGGCAGTTGACATAGTGAGGAAGGTTAAGGATCCACAGAAGGCAGCCAAGCAGTTAGCAATCGAAGCATTGGTCAGAGAAAGTAAAGATGATATCTCATGCATTGTTGTCCAATTTAAGGGGTAATTCCGATCCATGGGAATTTATCCCAGTGTGAAGTATATAATATATATATTTTAGTTGAGGCGCGATTTATAGACTGACAGAAGCAAGAAGTCTCAGACAATCCTGCATAAATTATTAAAATGTTACCGCGAAAGAGATTATTATATGTTCCTCTTCCCCGCAATCCTCTGTAATATTCAAGTTCTTTACTCGGGCCGTGTGGTTGTTATGTGTTGATTTCAGCTTGTAGAATCTCAGAATCATTTTTCTGTAACTTGCATGAACACTCCAATTGTTGCATTTGTTGGCAAACTGTTGCTTCTATGGCGAAAATGGTAAGATTTTTGTTGTTTTAGTTGAAAAATCTAATTATGCAGAATGCCAAGTTTCATAATCATAGTATGCTGTTTTCAAGTCGAAAATCAATATATAAGTTATGAAATTCTTGGAATGAATACTTTTTGTTTTGGTGAGCCTATAGGTTATGTTTTTCATTATTGACTCAGATTCTTATCTATTTTTAAGTAACTCACTGTTACCATTAGTATAGTGATGAAATTTTGTGTGTTCTTCATTTTGTAACAACTGATTATGGAGATCGTACCAATAGATCGTTATGTGATGAAAATTGTTTAGAAAATACATGTGATGCATTTATTAGTTTAGTGCAAACATAGGTGCACATAGATCAATACCCAAGGGTGGAGCTAAGTGGTTTGTCAATGAATCGTGTTGAACATTTCAACATATATAGCTGCATTGGCTTTATGTGGCTGTCTCAAAATAAGAAAACGATGTCTTTGATTATGTCAACTTGTCATGATAGAGCTAAAGCTCACGTAATTAATCGCTGTAACAACTTGTTTGGATTGTTGTTACCTATTGTATTGTATTGTTTAAATACAATATTTATTTTGATTGTTATTTAAATTTTAGTATATCATTCATTAAATCCATCCTTATGTAAGACGAAAAGTCCTCTATTTGGTGTTATCGCGTTGTTAACTTATATTTTCTTCTCATTTTGTCTTTGTTTATTATATAATCATCCTATTTATCTTTTGTCCTATCTTTTTATAATATATACTCTGTATCTTACTTTTTTTGGTAGGTTTTGTTCTTCAAATTGTTAACGTGTGGCATTAAGTAACATAAAAAACGATACAAACTATTTAAATATTATATTTATCAAAACAATATATTATAATACGATATAATATAATACAATATAATATAATATAATGTCACTGACAGGCATCCCAACAAAGTGTAAATGTAAAGACATATTCAGAATCCAGATGGGCTGTTATCATTAGTTCTCCCACCCACCAACAGGCGTTGAATTTAATTTCTCCAGTAATTTGCTCTTTTCTTCTTTCTTTTTAACTCCTTTAATTTAAAATTTAACCACACATAATATTTATATCAAATAATATAATACTATCATACACAATAGTGAAATTATGTGTTCCCGTTACCTGACATTTGCAATATGTATAGATTAATAATGTTAGTTTAGTTGTTTCCCTGCTGTAAATTGTTTGATGTACATATCTTTGTTACATAAACGGTACTTAAGGAATAAAACTTTTGCTATTTAGAAGAATATCTTGCATAAATGTCTCAAAATCTAATCACAGTATTAACAAAAGAAAATTCTTTCAATTACGTTTTGTATACCCATTGGGTGCCGGATAACCACATTAAAACTCAATTATATTCGAATGCCTATTCTGGGAATACTCAAGAACTTTTTCTTGAATTCAGACTTGAACTTGAAAGCTTGGTGGACGTATTAATTATTCCTTTTTACTAACAACCTTGTTGATTTTATCTCGTAATTTGAAAGAATATTCCAGGAAAATCAACTGACAACAACAGCGACAGTAGGAAAATTTGCATCAATGTATATATGGTCCAAAATCAATCACCCATGATTTGTCTTTATGTTCCTTTCCGGGTCGCCATTAAGTTGTTCAACCCGACCCGTTTTTGAGTATAATGCGTTTTCTTGGCCCTCAAATTTGTCATCCACCGGTCAGTTCAGGAGAATTTTCCGATCAAGGGGCGATGACGGAAAGTAGTTCTTCCTCCATAACCCCTTTGATTCTGAGAAACATATTGACATCGGCGTTTATATTTGCTGATAAACCCTTCATTCTCTTAGCAGAAAGATATAAACTTCTGGAAACTATACGTTATTTCCTTATTTCAGCTTTATTTCCGTCTCTGAATCCTTCTGGACAGAATTACGGCTACCCTAAAAAGGGGGAGATCTATTCTCCGGCCGCCGCGAGCGGAGGCGGTGCAGAGTCGGGGATATCTAGGGCATTGACGCAAGTATTGTCAATTGTGAATGATATTCCGGTGAGTTCAAGGAAATATGAAGTGGTGAGATCGTTGGCCGAGAGGTTGATTGATGAGAATCTATTAGAAGGTAATGAAGCTTTGAGGGAAGTGAATTGCGCGGCTTTGTCAGCGGCTTTTACGCGAACGCTTAGCCAGCTGGAATCCGCCATGGTGGCGGAAGAAAGCAGGGGAGTTACCGGAGTTGTGTCTGGTGGGGGCGGCGATTATATTGGTAAGTTGAGCCGCGGCTTGAGGGCGATTAGGTATTATGGTGACGTTATGCGGCAGCGTGGTAGGGCTAGGAATCAGATGAGTCAATTTGGGTGCTCGGCTGAGAAGCTGGCGGCGGAGTTGCTATGGTTGGCTCAGAAGATGGAAGATTGTAGTTGTGTTGATGAAGCTGTTTATATGTGGGCTTCGGCGTCACATGTGGCTTGGCTTTCTCTTTCTGCTGAACCGCGGCTTCAGGGATCTCTTGTTAAGGTTTCAGGTAATTGGGTATCTGATATTCTTTCATTGCAAGTTCTAAATTTCCTAATTTATTTTTACTTCACGTGCAGTTATGTATCTGTTTGAAATTGAAGTATAGTTGTTGTACTGGAGATATGGAGCATAAATTATTTAGATTTAAAATAAAATGAATCATATTTGAACAAAATATGTACACAGAACTCATCTAATATGATCCTACTTTAGGAAAGTAGTATGTCTAATTGTCTATACTCGTCTAGAGATCTCCCATTGGATTTGCATTGCAGTGGGATATTTAGATAGTAGTAGCAACTTCATAAGCCTAAATGCTTTGCTATGCATGAGATTAAGTGTTGGTTCTACCATTTAACCTTTTTTGAGAAGTGTGTTATTGTAACAACAACAACATACCCAGTATAATCCCACAAGTGGGGTTTGGGGAGGGTGGTGTGTACGCAACCTTACCCCTACCTTGTGAATGTAGAGAGGCTATTTCCTAAAGATCCTCAGCTCAAGTGAAGGATATCAAATCAGGTATGAAAATGAAATACAGTAGCAAAGAAGCCATGCTGAAAATAATGGCTGTTATTGTGATTTTCTAAAATTTGTGACACATAAGATGTGTCCATTTAAGTGAAATCATTTGCACAACAAATGGATTAGTGCCAATTGATGGGAGGGATAGTTTTAAAAAGAAATACCGGAAAATCATTGTGCGTTTGTTTGGCAGAAATTGATGACACACTGCTATATCTGATCTTTTTTATCAGTTTGATAAGTTTGTCAACGGAAGCAGGACCAAACAGGAAATTACATATAAAAGGAGCGTATGAAGTCTAAGAGAGAGCCATCATTTACAACTTATCATTCCAAAAAGATAACGTTGCAGATATCTATATATTTTGCAGTGTACAGCCCCACATTACTCTGCAAAATATCTTTGTATTGCAAGAGCAGAGTCTTTCATATTGTTTTCCTTGTCTTTCTCATCTTTTTTTCTTCTAGATATTCCAGGCAATATGAGAAACTGCGATCAAGAAATAGATGTTTACAGTTTCCTCATTCTCATTACATAGGTTGCACCTGCTGCATAAGCTTAGACCCCTTTTCTGCAAATTAGCTGTGTAAAACATGGTTCATGTGAAGCAAGCCTTTTTAAGGAGCCTTCCATATAAGCTTCTATGGCCATAATATGTTCTCTCCCGTATTCCTCAGCTTTCCATAACATGTTTTAACTGTAATTTTCACCATGTTTCCTTGATGTCCATATCAATCAATCTAGGTATGTGTTTCTCCGCTCCACCCCCTTCTATTATCAAAGAGCTTGGCGTCTCTTTCAGTATATTCCAGTCTTGAAAATTTATAGATTGGATATTCTAGTCAACCTGCATTTCTGCTTTCTAAGATGAAGCAGTGTCGATCCAGCATTCCAGCCCCAGACTGAACAAGTCAGGGAATAGTAAGTCCTTCAGTTTATGCTTGTTCTGGCCAGCAGTTCTCTGCCTTTTCAATTATTCCCATCATAACCTTTGCTTCACCAGATTTCTGAATTCATAACCCGGATTCATTATGTGTCTCCAAATGGATACTCCATAAGAGATGTTGACTTGAGGTGTACGCCATCCATCTTTCGTTCCATACTTTGATTTTGATCTAACAGACTGCAATATTCTATCCTCCTTGCGAACAGATCTCCATAACCATTTGAATAGAAAGTTTTTATTATGTATTCTCATATTTTATTGGGTACTACATCTCATCATGAATCGCTATCAAATTTGATATTTGGCATGATATAAAGTTATCACCATCTGTCTTCTATAATTGTTTTTTTTGGATAGTTAAAGCGTCATGTTCTGAAATTCTCTTTATGTTTTTGTGCTCCTTTCTAGCATTCTTATTCAAACAATCCAGAAAAATAGAAAAAGATGCAGAGGATGAAGAAAGTACAAAAGAGCATCTCAGGCGGACAAACATGAATATACTGATGTCATGGCTCCCATTGCTATGTCGAGCAAGCAACGGTACAGACACTCCAGTCCTGAGTATTAGCGAAAGGTCTGAGCTTGAAAGAATATTAGAGCAGATCATAGGGACATTGGAACAAGAAGAGGAGCAAGAAAAGGTGTTGTCCCTTTGGCTTCACCATTTCACCTATTGCTCGTCTTCTGACTGGCCCAACCTCCACGATTGCTATACCCGCTGGTGCACAACTTCTCGTAAGCTCTTGCTTCACTGAAATATCTACGAAAAACCTTTGGGTTAGATTGATTCTAAATACTTGAGTCCCATCTTTCTGGCAAGGAAGGAGGCTCTTATGGGATGTGGAGGAAAAGATTATATTGCTGCGTTAATTCCTCTATCTGGTCCATAGTGTATGTAAATTTTGCTCCTTAGCAGGAAAATGCCTATGAAGGTCCAAACTCCAAAGAAAGATGTGCATCAGTTAGCTATGTCTTGTAATTATTTTTCCTCTAGTTCAATTTACAAGTTGAAAACACGCTTAAGTTGCATATGCACGTTTGTTAGTGCTTATAAAGTGCTTGAATTTACAGCAAATTGAGCAGACTAGTTTACTTAATGTCTGGCCTCAAATGTTCTTTCCTTCAGATTACATTGTACCTCTCTTCTAGTTTTCTAACATTTCGAAGTTTTATTATTCTAGTACCTAAGTTGCTCGGGTGTGGGTATCCGATAAGGTACGGATTCGAGTGTCGGATTCGGCAAAATCTAAATTTAAGGATTCGGGTGTGTGGATTCAGATATGCTTACGGATGCGGGGAAAATTCAAAATTATATAAAAAAATTTAGAGCTACAAAGATATTTTAAATTTTGAGAGATATTCTATGAAAAACTTACATGTATATTGTAGAATTCAATCTTTCATATATTAAAGGTATGACATTTCCCTTATCTTAAATCCATTTTATCTTTAATTTTGAGAAATCAAAATCTCTCTCCCCCCCCCCCCCCCCAAATTTGTCGATGGACTACGGTCAAAGTATCTGAAGTTGTTTGATCGTATCCCGTCCCGCCCCGCCCCGCACCCGTGTCCCATCCGTGTCGAGACATGAACAACACCAAAAAGGGAGAGTCCGCACAACTTAGTCTAGTACTCACTCCTTTTTGTGATATATCAGTATAGAAACATTCCCTAATAACTAAGTTCTGTCGATAATTCTTTATAAATAACAACTAAACTATTGTATACTATATCTATATAAATGAAATGACCCTGAGATCTCGTGTAATATCTATTAACAGGTTAGTGCATATTTAATCTTGTAGAAACTAAAGACTAGTGTATAATGTTTCAGGGATCTGGTGATGTCTAGCCTTCATGTAAAAGTGTGTTTATTTAAATTTCTAATTGTACATGTGATTCAATCATATTCCACGCCCTGTTTGAAATGACAAGCTCTGCTGCAAATTCACGACAACATGTATCTGAATACAAGCTGACCGAGCAAATCTCCTTCTGGAAGTTTGTTCAGTGTTATTGATAAAGTTTACATAAGGAAAATATACGATCAAGATTCACACCAGAACAATACTATACGAGCAAATCTACGCGTCGACGGTAAAAAGACGTGTTGAAATTTGTTAGTACAACAAGAGTATGCAGGGAAGTTGTACTCAGGCTGGAGTTGGATACTTTAAGTTCCTATATAGCCACCAGCTTTGAGTGAATATCAAACGGCTCAGACAAGGATAATTGAGGTTCCTGGACAAGACCAATAAAATCCATAGACAAGTACGATGATGATGCAATGCTGCAGTGATTATTAATTTTTGACAATCTCGTAGAAGCACACCTGAGTTTCATTTGCACGATTAAGGCCAAGTCCTTTTTTTGATTCCTGAATCTTATTGTGCATACGCATAATTAAGCGTCCATAAGTCAATTTAGTCTCTTGCTCCAACTTTTGGATGAAACTATAAGTCAGGGCACCCATTGGAACGCCTGTGAATGCCTGCATAAATCCTAGGTGTGACATCTTGATGATTGAAGGTGCTAAAAGTTTGGAGTTTGCCAGTATTTTTCAATTTGTTTAGAGATTTTAAAGTTAGTATAGAATTGTGTGATTTGCATTTACAAGGTGTGACATCTTGTTGATTGAAGGTGCTAAAACTTTAGTGTTTGCCAGGAGTCTTTTTCAATTTGTTTAGAGATTTTAAAGTTAATTAATAGAATTGTGTGATTTGCATTTACAAATACTAACCGTTGTATCTCCAGAACTTTGATAGTCGTCACAGGCACTGATAGAGATTGCTTTTCCGCCTCTGGTACCTTTGTATGAGCTGATCCGATGGTCTTCCCACGTAAAGTATCCTTCCCTGCTTGAAAACATTTTGACATACTACTTTTAGTATAACATAATGTGAAGTTTCATTGCATGATCAAAAGAATTAGTTCATCAATAACCTTTTTATTCTGCACACAAAGGGCAAATCTAGGGAAGTTCCACTGAAGCATGCATCAATTATGCCATGAAGTGTGGCTCCACGCGGTAAAGGCCTTATAATGGTACTATTGATTTCATCATCTAGTATCCTTCCTTCTGTCTCATAATCAACAGGGCATAGTGATTCATCATGCCCATCAATCTCATCACCATCGCGGTCTCGTACTCGTGCACCATGGCCAGAGTAGTGGAACACTAGTGAATCTCCTGGCCGACAACCATGAACAAGCCAACATAAGGCTGATCTGATATTGGCCTTGGTTGGGTATTTGTATGGATTTTTCTCATCCTCTGCGAATATAACATGTCTGTTACCACAATTATCTAACAATGACTCTTGTGGTTAACTTATTCATGTTCAAATCTACCTCTACTGTTTTCATTAGTGGAATGTTAACTAAATGAGACGTTTCAAAAGATAACAATACATACCTGTAAGGACAATTACTGATGCATTTGGGAACCCCAACTTGTCGACCAGAAAATATCTCATGGATAAAATGTCATTAATGCTTCCTTTCAGACTCTTGGGATGACCACGGCAATTAATTCCGCACAGAACTGCTCGTTTTCGTCCATGCACTGCAGGAGGTCGGATATTATTAACATGTGGTGACATAATGTTGAATTGTTGAGGCTGGAAATTATTAGCATTTGGACTCATCATCTTTCTTGGTCTTGCAGGATAAGCTGGAAATCCTGGACTGATATTGTTGTTGGCGGAGGGGAAATGGTTAGTGTTTGGACTCATCCTTCCTGGCCTAGCAGGAAATTCTGGGCTGATATTGTTGTTGGTAATAGGGAAATTATTAGCATTTGGACTCATCCTTCCTAGCCTAGCAGGAAATTCCGGGCTCATATTGTTGTTGGTAGTAGGGAAATTGTTAGTATTTGGACTCATCCTTCCTGGCCTAGCAGGAAAAGCTGGAAATCCTGGTCTCATATTGTTATTGGCAGTGGGGGAATTAGCAAAGCCATTGTTTCTTGCAGGTTGGAGTTGTGTAACAGATTGGCACCTTGGACATGCAATTGTTTGTGCACCAATTGGAGCTGCCATATTCATGCCGCACCACTTGCATATGCATCTCCTCCTGTCCATTATATGAAGGCTGAAAGAACAGGGTGATCAAGGTGGACTTCTCGTGTTTCCGATCAAGATTCATGTAAGAGGCCTATAATATATACCCAACAAAGGAATAGTTCTCCATCCTGGAGCTGCTTTACCATATTCTGAATTCAATGGTTTCAATATATTCTCCTACAGCAGTTCGTTTTGGACGTATATCTTGAATTGTTCTCAACAATTTGTGTAGCCATAAAATCCTATTGAATTCATTGAGATCTGTTGACTTTATATACCATTCTGTTGTAAATAAAATGATACTATCATAGATACATTAGGGTCTTAATATGATAAGAAACAACAACCCTGGACTCCATCTTTAGTTACTACCTTCTCAACAGCTAAGAGACGACGTGACATACATACAGAAGTGTTGTCCTTCATCTCGGCAATATAGAACTTCTTAACAACTCTCCTTTTTTTATGGGCTCCTATCAGGGTAGGCAGAGGTGGTGCATGATTTAAACTTTATGAGTGTCAACTGAAATACTACCGTAGTAGGGAATCTTAGTTGCTCTTAGCTACCTGAACTTTCACCTTATTGGTGAGTTTGCTCTTTCCCATTACCCTACCCTCCAATTTTTTTTTGAAAAAAGAAAAAAGAAAAAAGAAAAAACCACAATCCATTTGATTTACTATATTCGAATCTATTACTTGTACTTATTTAGTGAATCTTTTAAAACATAAATATGATTTACAAGATTTAGGCTAAAGCTGTTGTGTTGAACCCCTAACTCTAACTGCTATTCTGCCTTATATAGGGCAATTTTACAACATTCATCATCTATCCTTTTCAAAAACATCATCAACAATAAAATAGGCTAAAATCACACGTTACATCTTCTATAGGAGCTTTTGACAGAATCTTGTGATATGGTTTGCGTTATAGCTGGACATGGGAGAAAAACAAATTCATGACTTAAAGGATGTGACAACATGTAGCTGTAGATGAGCTGTTCTGAGCAAATTTCCATCTGGAAGTTTATTCAGTGTTATTGATAAATTTTACATAGCAAAAACATACGATCAATATTCACACCAGAACAATACTATATGAGTGAATCTACACGTGATGGTAAAAGGAAGTGCTGAAATTTATTACAAGATAAAAGTGTTGAAATTTATTAGTACAACAAGATTATGCCAGGGAAGTTGTACTCAGGCTAGAGTTGGATACTTTAAGATCCTATATAGCCACCATCTTCGAGTGAATATCAAACTGCTCAGACGAGGATAGTTGAGGCTCCTGGGAAAGACCAATAAAATGCATTAGACAAGAACAACGATGCTGCTGTGTTGCACTGGTTTTTTTTTGACAATCGCATAGAAGCGTACCTGAGTTTCATTTTCACCATTAAGGCCAATTCCTTTCTGTGCTTCATGAATCTTATAGTGCATACTCATGAGTAAGCGCCCGTAAGTCAATTTAGGCTCTTGCTCCAATGTTTGTATGAAACTATAAGTCAGGGCACCCGTTGCAACACCTGTGAAAGCCTGCATAAATTCAAGGTGCGACATTTTGATAATTGAAGGTGTTAAAAGTGAACATATCTATAATATCTTAAAATCCACGTGGCTTAGTACACAATAGAAGTAAAAGACTTATACAGCAATATGAACTATTTATGATTACTGCTTACTCGTGTTAGTACACTTACATTAATTTGGTGTTTGTTAGGAGTTTTTTTAATTTGTTTAGAGATTTTAAAGTCAGTATAGGAATGAGTATTTACAAATACTAACCGTTGTATCTCCAGAATTTTGATGATCGTCACAGGCACTGATAGAGATTGCTGTTCCCCCTCTTGTACCTTTGTAGTAGCTGATTCGATGGTCTTCCCACATAAAGTTTCCTGCCCTGCTTGAAAACATTTTGACATACCACTTTTACTATAACTTAATATGAATTTCCATTGCATGATCAAGCACCAAAAGGAACGTTCATCAATAACCTGTTTATTCTGCACATAAAGGGCAAATCTAGGAAAGTCCCACTGAAGCATGTATCAATTATGCCATGAAGCACAGCACCACGCGGTAAAGGCCTTACAATGGTACTATTGATCTCATCATCTAGTATCCTTCCTTCTGTCTCATAATCAACGGGACATAGTGATTCATCATGCCCATCAATCTCATCACCATCAAAGTCCCGTACTCGTGTGCCATGGCCAGAGTAGTGGAACACTAGTGAATCTCCTGGCTGACAACCATGAACAAGCCAACGTAAAGATGATCTGATATTGGCCTTGGTGGGGTATTTGTATGGATCTTTCTCATCCTCTGTAATTTTTATGTATAACATGTCAAATTAAGACTATTAAATGTTTTGTTTAAGGATATGCAAACTCTTTAAAGTACCGATAATATCTAGAGGAGTACTAAATAAACATTTATTTTCTAGTGGTAAATTGTAGGTGATCAATCATACATGCCTGTAAGGACAATGACTGATGCATTTGGGAATCCCAACTTCTCGACCAGAAAATATCTCATGGATAAGACGTCATTAATACTTCCCTTCAGACTCTTTGGATGGCCACGGTAAGTAATTCCGCACAGAACTGCTCGTTTTCTTCCATGCACTTGAGGAGGTCGCATATAATTAATCTGTGGTGACATGTTGAATTGTTGTGGCTGAAAATTATTAGCATTTGCATTCATCCTTCCTTGCCTTGCAGGATAAGCTGGAAATCCAGGGCTCATATTGTTATTGGCAGTAGGGAAATAAGCAAAGCCGTTATTTCTTGCAGGTTGGAGTTGTGTAACAGATTGGCACCTTGGACAGCTAATAGTTTGTGCTCCAATGGGAGCTGCCATCTTCATGCCGCACCACTGGCATTTGCATCTCCTACTGTCCATTGATTACTCTCTGGTATAATTATGTGATCTATGTGAAGGGTGAAAGAGGAGTTTGATCAAGAAATATTAAACTGGCTTCTCCTTGTTTTGAATACCATTGAATGGATTGCTCAAGTTATATAGGTGGCAAAAATTGGAATAATTTTCTACATGTCTCATCCAACTTTTAGTTTATTGCACCAAAAACATAAAACTAACTTTGTAACAAAAAGTAACTCAACTATGCATGTATTATCAAAAAATAACCATGCAAGTATAGTATATCATCAACTAACCTTACATAATATTCATGTTGTACCACTTAGAAAAACTCATTTTCTGAGCAACCTAACATAGTAACATCTGATTTCTTTCACCATGTGGCACACGTCATTGGTTTTTTTTAAAGTGGCTCAGAAGATTATCAGTTTTTTTACGTAGTCATTGTGGATAATAATGAAAAGTGACTTGCTGAAGTAACAATGGACTTAGCATTTCTTGATGATTTTTATTTCAATTTTTGTAATTACAAGTACAATTGGGTTATTTTTTCTCACAGAATTAGTTTTATGACTGATGCAATAAGTTGAAGGACATCCGTATATTAACATCATATATATGAAAATTTATCAAAGTGCAGTGGGAAAGCACTTCCAAGAGAATTACTAAATTTAGCTTACTTTTATCTCCTTATTCTTTATATGTCAAATCAGCAAAAAGCTTTTTATTCTCTGATCCTGATATGGTGATGGAAAAACAAGAATCAATTTATTTGCGTCTTTCGGCATGATAGATTCATCTTTTATCTTCTAAAGGTATGTTCCTTAATCATGATTGGATTTTATATTCTTTCAGAATTAACCCTTTGAGATAGTCTTTTTCCAGTGTACTTAATTCTTCTGATTGCATTTACAAGAAGTTTACATCTTCAGGCATTCAGGGACGGATCAACACTTACATATTGGAAAACAATGGATGTACGAGAATAGTAACAAACTATTACAAGTGCTTCGAAATGATAAACAATTATGAATTACAATAGTAATAAACTTGATGCCAACAAGAATTGTGGCAACAATAAACTTTTGTGGTCTTGATCTTCGTTCTTGAATGCGTTTTGAGTCTTTGTATTTGTTCCAACTGCTGAACGCTCCTTGTGAATCTTGATAACCTGAAACCAAGAGACACTAAAACCTACTTGTTACAACTGTGTTGGGTCGAGTGTTGTTACAACTGTGTTGAGTCGAGTGTTAGCACTCTGTTCTTAAGATAAGATTGCTCTGTATATATCATTTTACGTTAACGGACAATTATCTCCCAAGATAAAACAACATCAAACAAATGAGCAAAGAATGTTTACTAAAAGAAGAATCTCGAGTGTTCGAAAGTATGCTAGAGAGGAAATCTGAACTTAGTGTCAAGTGTGTTCTTCAATTGAGCCAAAGCCTCAATTTATAGGTGTGCAAGATGGTGTTTCAAATGCCCCATAATGGCATTCAATTGTCATGTAATGGATTGCCTTTAATCCCCAAGTAATGCAGCAAAATAATGGTCCAAGTAATGGTCATTATTGGGTGGATTCAATGCCATTGAAACCACCTCAACAGCCAAACCTTTGGGATTCCGTCGAGCAAACACTGTCTGGGAAGAGCTGCGGCTCTGCCATACTGGAGTCGCGGCTCCGGACAGCCAGAAAGCCCGACAACTCACTGCCGACCAGGAGCCGCAGCGCTGCTTGGGGCAGTCGCGGCGCCGCGGCCCTTTTCCGACCCGTTCCATCTTACACTCCGCACAATCGTTCCTTCGTTACCAACGTGGAACACTTGTTATTTTGCCAACAACCGTCCATATGTCTCAAACGTTTCAATTACGTACCAATGTCTCATTCACTAATGAAATTTACGATACTTGGCACTACGTGTACACGTGTGTGGAAACGACATTTCCGACGTACAGGATCCCAATTGTTCGAGTCATAAATAATGAGATAAACTTAATTACACATTAGTATATTTCCAACATTACATTACGGTTTGGTAGAACTCAGTAGCTTTGGTCCAGACCTTGTTTTTGTGCTAAGAAATTCATTTAATATGTAGTATATGTAATTTTTCTGAAACTTAATACGCAGAAATTAAAAAGGCTGTGGTCCAAAATTCATACACGTAAAATCTTGGATTCTCCTCTGCAGACATTCCTCGTGTGTTTATCATTTGTTTTAGGATTTTGGGGCCAAATGAGCATGGCTTAGGAAAGCTAGAGTTTGGTTTTGATCACAATATAGGAAGGGAATTAATTGTTCAATTATTTGAAAAGATTAATGGAAATTTACTGGTTTTTGAATCGAATATATTCTATTCTTTTGTGGGATGGGCATTTCTCTGCTTTAATTCTACTCACAGAATCTGAATTTTGCTAGACAATTAGAGCACGTACGTTGCCTGGCCACTTTGATGATATTGTTAAATTAAGAGAGCATAATCTTCTTTAATGATCTTGTTTCCTTTTTCTGGAGAATATTAATTGTGGCTAGGAAAATGAATCTGTGATTTCTCATCTTATTCAAATAAACAAGTGGGCGGAGTCAATCTAGATTAATTACTGATAGGCACTAGTTTGATAATGAGATAATACTAGACTGATTAATCTGCAGTAGTTTGAGGCTTTGAGCATCATCTAGTCCTTCTAGATGCGTTCTTGTGATATACAATTTAAATTTTCCCTGTTAAAAACTTGATCTCCATATCCAGTAAGTCGACAGATCTTTTTGCCCTGTTTGCTCCGGCTTCTCAATTTTTCCTTTTCGGATGGGATTAGCTGGATCATTTTAATCTTAAAACTGCATTTTATCACCTTTCGAAAGTGCTTCTTGGTCTGCTCTAGATTAATATCTATGGATTAATGAAGCAGAAGAGATTGAGGAGCTCGTGGATGACAGAATTAGAGAACATATTTTTTGACTTGGTGGCTGGATGAACTTTCAATTAAACTCTTCTACATAGTTTGTTTGGTTTATCAATCATGTAACTTTGAGATTTCTACTTAGTGAATGAGTTCTTTTAAATTGTCTGTGTAGTTGATCTCCTTCAAATGCTGCTAAGCTTATCCCTTCTACCTGATTTGTATTCAATATGTTCATTGAAATTTGAACTAGTCTTGAGACTTTTAAAGAGTCATGGTACATTTGGAAAATTTAGTGAATCTATCTAATATTCGTGCAGAATCTTTTCCTATTCAAACAGATAATAACACCACATCAAAGGTCATAGGTTTTCAAATTAGGTGAGACTCATTTGCAAGAGGAATGCCAATTGCATAAAAGATTCGTAAGCTAACACAACCAAGAAGAGTGCAGGAGAATCTACTTTTATGGGAGAAGCTGATTCCAAAATTCAAAATGATTTCTGATGCATAAACTATGGTATGTAGATGCTTTTGCTGTTCTTATCATTTTATCTAAAACTTATTCTCATTTATTTAGAAAACTGCTTTCTGTTAAAAGCTTGCTTGAGATATCTCTTGAAATTATCTAAAAGGCTGCCAAAATCGGTGTGCTGACTGCCAATTAAGACATTCGAGAGTCATACTTGGTCAAACTTGTCTTATATGTCTTTTGGCAAACACTTGCACGTGGTTCCACTTGCGTTAATGTGGGTAGTTTGGAGAGAGAGGAATAAGAGAGCTTTTGAAGGTGTAGAGTTGAGTTTCTCTCATTTGAGGAGTATTCTCTGATCCTTTATTTTCTTTTGGTGTGAACAGAAAGTTCCTTGTTGTATAGATGATTGGACGGAGTTTGTAGAGAATCATATTTTGTAGATGCTTAGCGGGATCTTAGTGTATCGGGCTGCCCTTTTTTCACTTTTTGGTATACCCCTTGTATACAGCCAATTTGTCCATGTTTATGAATGAAACATATTTACCTGATAAAAAAAACAAATTAAGTTGTTGCCATTAACATATTAGGAGCTTATTTGCTCATTTGCTCTGGTAATCAACTACTGCATATCCTCTATAGAGGAGTAATAAGTCCAGAGGCAAGTGCATCATCCCTGTGCAGGCTTAACTTTAAGTGATTTTCTGGTTTAAGCATGTTACCAATTATCTCTAATTCATCAATCAAACCCAATCCAGGAATTGCTCATGAATATTCCATTTACAGTTATCATATATCTTAGTGGTAACAACTGAAATGGAAGAACTGTGTTTATCTCCTAACTAGGATGCTAGACTTTGGTTTTGATATTCTTTCTTTATTATTCTCCTCCAACTTTAGCTTAGATGATAGTTTCTACCTTATCCTCATACTTAATTAAGTTGCCTCATTTGAGAAATGCAGAAATAAAAAGCTTTTAGAAGTATTTTTCAATCAGAAAGCTCTTTTGAATTTGAACCGCGTGTTAATTGCAGTATTTATGGAAAGATACATCAGTCCTATTTAAAAGAAGATTGCCATTACATATACTGACTGTCTGGCATAAAATTTAAAAACATGTACTTCCATATGCTTATATATACAAAAGCATGTAAAAAAAAGTAGTGAAGACCCTGTTATGGACTTGGAAAGAACACCATCAGAACACAAATTTTATTTGAAAACTTACAATTATTAACTCAGAGATACAGATACAAATTATGCAGTCAGAATCAGCACAGAAATGCCAAAATGAGAATTTTGATGCAAATATTTGGCTTGCCTTTTCGACAAAAGATAGAGAAGGGAGAGGAAAATGGAAGCAATATAAAAGACAAGGTTGAACAAGCAGCAGCCCCCTTTTATGATGGAACTGGAAACATCTAGGTCCAAATTCATCTTTCTTCTGTAGATTAGAGCTTGAACTTTATGTTAGTGTCAAAATTTTCAGAAGATGATAATACTGGTTCCTGCACAGTTTAAATGTATCAGATCAGAAAAGTAGATAAGCAAAATTTTCCTTAAACTTTACAAATAGCAAATAGTTAATGCTTATTGATGAGAATTTCAGTACTTTTAAATCTTTGAGGCATATGCAAGTACTAAACTATGTTTTTTGGATATTTGCCTGAAATTAAAAATTTGTGGATGAATGGTTACCTATCTTCCTAGAAACTTCAAATTGAGAAAAACTGCAGAACTATTCTCTGTTTTACATACCGACAATGTAATTGCTTTAAAGTATCAAGTCGCTTCAAAGATTGTAAGAGGTAACTATTCATAATAAGTGGAATTAGTAACCTGGAAAATAAGGTAACTGACCTTCTCGAGTAGGTTAAATTGAACTGATTGTGTAAAATTCATTTAAATTGTCATATAAGTTACTAGGCACTTAGAACTATTGCATTAACTGATGCAGGATAATTTCGAGAATGATTATTTTAGGCAGGGAGATAAATTACCTGGTCTATCTTGCGCTGGAATACCTTCAGCAGTGGACATCTAGCTTTGTTAACCTTTTCGATTTCCTTGTGCATGTAATCAAGTAATCCTTGGTATGTTATATTTGGGTTTTCCGAGAGAGCTTTTATAAATGTGTAAGTCATAGCACCCATCATAGTTTTTTCAGCAGAAAAAGCCTGCGTAATATTCATACAATGGTAGTTGGGGATATGATATATAGATCAACCGTATGAAGAACCAATTAAATGATGGAAACAAATATTACAGAGGTATCTGCAGCTAGTTGATAATCGCTGCAAGCACTGAAACCGATGGCCCTGCCACCACTCGTACCCTTATTAGTTCCAGACGGGGGCCTGTTATCAGCCCATTTTTTCCTGTTAGAAGTCAAATAACTGATATAAGCAGTGCGATTGAAAATGCTACCGATTATCAGATTATGCTGAAATACTAGTTCATCTGAGCTTGTTCTTGATGGGAAATGTATGCTACTAGTTTCTCTCATTTGTAGGGTTAACTAGTGGAAGATTTTAGTTTAAACTCATCCCCAAGAAAAAAGTAAAATGCATAACAAATCTTAGTTAAAAAGAAAAAGAGTAAATATACACTTGCGTGATTTTTCCAGTTGATAAAACTGTCAAGATTCGATTTTTCTCAATATACAGTTGGGACAATTAGCTCGTGTGAAGACTATAACATGTTAAATAAGTAGAACTAATTGCTTTAAAAACAAAGTAGGTAACCTGCTATAACATATTAAATTACTTTGTTACTGTAAATAAGTTGAGTCCTAAGTTGCACGAACTCTTCACATTCGTTGCCACACCCGTGTCGGATTCTCCAAAAATATACAATTTTTGGGGTGTCTGACACACACACCCGTCGATATCATTGAAGAGTCCGGGCAACATAGGTTAAATCCTATGTATTTGAAGAATCCAAGTTTGAAGAAACATATGAAACAACTGTTAGAAACCAGAACATACTCTTTATATACCCAAGGTAAGTCGAGAACAGTTCCACTATGACAAGAGTAGTTCCACTATGACAAGAGTCAATGATAGCATGAAGTGTAACACCTGGAATTAGTGGCTTAACAAGAATATCATTGATGGCATTATCAATTATCATTCCTTTAGTCCTAAAGTCAAGAGGACAGATCGTTTCATCAAAACCATCTAGTTCATCATCGCTAAAATCAGGTTGCCGTAAGCCATGTCCTGAGAAGTAGAACACCAACGAGTCACCTGATTTAAGGTCTGCCATTAACCACTTGAAAGCCTCCAGGATGTTTCTCCTGGTTGGAGGTTTATATGCTTCTTCTTCTGCAAGTTGTTCCCATTCACAAATCAGGTATGAAAGTATTTCTTACTCCTCATCATATAGGTTCTTATTGCTGAACCCATTACACTTCCAGGATTATGGATTCAGAATTTTGTATTTGTTGAAATTTTGGTGCTTTTTACATATATATAATTTAAACAAATATTAAATACTGAACTTATAAGTTCAAAAATGCAATATGTTCAGTGGTAAGGATTTCAAAAATTGAACAACAAAATTTAAATCGTGAAACTGCTTATGATCATACTATCAATAGAGAAACGGGGATACCTGCTAGAATGAGAATGGAGTCACCTGAAAAGCAAAATTTTTGAACCAGCATGTTCCTCATGCTGTTTACATCATGCAGTGTTCCTGTAAGCCTGAATTTCTCCTTCTTGTAAGTCACCCCACAAAGAAGTGCACGCTTCCCACTTGGTGGTGGCTTTGTGAAAATAAGAGACAAACGTGGACTAGTACTGGGAGAACGCGATAGACTGTTCTTTCTCGAACTGTTTCTCCAAAATTTGTCTCTGAATCTTCTCATTTTAGAACTGAATCTACCATGTTCTTGGACTGGCAATGACCTATCACTATTGCCCAGAGGAATCAAATTGCCACACTCGCAACGAAATAGTATAAAATGTGGTGGCAGTTGCTGTCGACATTTTTGACATGCCATAGACATTATTTGTATTTAGGATAAACTAGCTTTGCTCAGTAAACAAAGTCAGCAGCCAATAAGTAAGCGCTAGGACAAGTCACTTCACTAGTTGCACTAGTTATTGAAAGGATGTGAATTGATCAATGTTCTATCTGATTACATTATTAATAAATAAAAGCAGGAAAATATTCATAAACTTTTAACAAAATGTGAACAAGAGGTGTTCCACTTCTCCAAAAGCAAAACATTTTCCAATTGTTTTTTGGTTGATTCTTCGTAAGCTCGTCCCTGCATTTCCATATCGTTGAAATTCAATTGGTAATGCTATGCCTATGTGTGAAGAAGATGGCCTACAGAAGCAAGGGATGAAACTTGCCTTTTCCATCTCTCTTTTTGGAAAGTGAAGATTCCTATATATAGTGGCTTAGTGTCACACCCGTGAATTGGTCCATGAAAAATTCGGTGTGAGTTAAGGGACGAATTGAGACGGAAATGGATCATGTTGACATACATTTCGTATATGCGAGTCAAGGCATGATACGAAGGAACATGAGGGTCAACAAAGCTAAGGGATAAGGTTCGGATATAGGGAGACAATTGAGAAACATTGCAAAAGGGTACAACACATACAAAAGATCAACAACATTCGGCTAATGGTGTACATTGGTGTTGGGTGTCCGAGGAGGTGTTACACGTGTTCAATGGACATGTGCAAGTCACGGGATATCCAGACATGTGCGGAGAATGTGACAATGTATTAATATTCACATTAATGCAACTTACAAGTCTAGCTAAGAGTTACAACAGATAGTTGACAAAGTACGAAGGGAACGAACTAGAAGTCGAGAAAAGGGGGCAAAAGTTAATGCTTGCAAATGTGGCTAAGGGCTTAGGCGTGGGTACGGGATACGAGAAAGGTGTTCCGAGACCTCCTATGGTTCGTATGGGTCAACTAGATCACAAGGTGTGGTGGTGCTAAGAGTTCGACCGAACTATAGACATGTGGCAAGCCGAGACGCAAGATTGACTAAGTCCAAAGGCAATGCGGTTCAAGTACAGGTCGCGATGGAGCACCGGATAGCTGGGGCGGGTTAGAGGAACTCCCTATAGGTCTCCAGGAAACGTGGCAAGTGGATTGAGCTAATTTGGTTGAGTATTTAAGTGGGTGAGCTTCAATGACTCAACACGGGCAGAATGGTTCTAATCGGGTTCCGAATTTTATGCAACTGTGGTGTGTGGTGAGCTAGACATGTTGTGGATGGTGTAAGTGAAGTGTTGAGTCATATGAGACATGGCTAAGACCTTGCGGGATCAGTGTGAGTCGTGTGGGACGATTGAATTGGTCAAGAAAACACTTGCTTGAAGAAAGGAAGAAACATGCGAATTGACAAGTCTTGAAGTAGTGTTGGTCGTGTGAAGTGTATGTGTGTGTGATGGACGATTACTTGCGGGTGTGTGCTACTACACCCCCACTCTTTACACGTCCCCTTGTTGTATGTCACGTCCCGACTTTTTCTAAGTCTTTACTTAGGGCGTGATGGCACCTGGACAATTACTTCCCACCAGGAGCACCATTAAATTCTCTTCATTTAGAAATTTGAACTTATAATTCAAATACGGAGCTATTAATAAAAATAACAATAAAAAATATGTTTATGACTTTATTAAAAACATAACGCGAGCTCATGCTCGTGCAAATATTGTCTCTACATAGACATACTGACAAAGATTACTCTAAGTTGGAAGGGAGACCATTCCACACGTTTCGAGACATCAAATCGACATTCTGAACCTGACGAGTACCAAGCCCGAAGCAATGGACTTGGTATGACAAGAGGCTGCGGGACGATCGCTAGCCTTGGTGTGGAACCTTTCCTTTATCACGCTTTCTTGAAACATGTTAAATAAAGAGTCACTTACCATCCAGGTGGTGAGAACTTACCTGATTCAAAGTAACACCACAATATTCCAAGTGCAATCACATTATAACGTAATAAGCATATTGCAAAAACATATCAGGTTACAACACTTTTAAATATGCAACATCTCATCATAGAAAATTCTCGATTTAACTAACACTTCATTTTATCTCGTATTATACGTTAAGACATTCCCCTGCATTTCCATATGTTTATTACATTTATATATTTGTGAACGCGTATTCACTTTTCATATTTGTATATAGGTGAACATGTATTCATCTTTCATATTTGTTGCGGCGTGCAACCCGATCCATTATATTTACGTATTTGTGAACACGTATTCACTTTACGTTTTGTTGCGGCGTGCAACCCGATCCATTATGTTTACGTATTTGTGAACGCGTATTCACTTTACGTTTTGTTGCGGCGTGCAACCCGATCCATTATATTTACGTATTTGTGAACACGTATTCACTTTACGTTTTGTTGCGCCGTGCAACCCGATCCATTATGTTTACGTATTTGTGAACGCGTATTCACTTTACGTTTTGTTGCGGCGTGCAACCCGATCCATTATGTTTACGTATTTGTGAACGCGTATTCACTTTACGTTTTGTTGCGGCGTGCAACCCGATCCATTATATTTACGTATTTGTGAACACGTATTCACTTTACGTTTTGTTGCGGCGTGCAACCCGATCCATTATGTTTATATTTATATATTTATGTGAACACATATTCACTTTTCATATTTTTCAGAAGATTGAATAAATAATATTCTCTTTCCCAACATTCTGTCATTCATACTTGTAACGATTATAACTTTTTAATCATAACTCCAACTAATGTGTTTCTCAAGCGGAAACTAAGGTAAGATGGGGATCTTTCACTGTACCAAATTTCATTTAAAACTACTTTGGGTAACTAACACAAATTTATCCTCAAAACAGTCACATGAAATTTGTTTCGGCAGAATTTTTATTAAACAGAACCCAATCTTAGAATAATCATAACTCCTAATATGTAAACCCGTTCAAGCCCCATAAAATCTCAAACCGACGAGAACAGAGAGCTACACGTCTCCATGTGAACCATCCTTTCATATTTTGTACCATTTGATACAGTTTTACACTTTTATTCGCTGCCCTTTCTGGATCTCGATAGATCCGAGACAGAAACTTTAAACAGCGATAACTCTCAATCCGTAAGTCGGATAGACCCCCGTAAGGTCTCAAAATGTCCACAACAGAGAGATATAGAACTTTCATTTAGCAACAATTTTCATATTCCCCACGGATTAGTACAGTTTTACATTTCAACGTCCTGCCCTTCTGGATTCCGATGAATCCGAGGCAGCAACTTCAAACTACAATAACTCTCAACTCGTAAGTCCGTTTTAACAACTCTTTATCTATATCTGTCCGTAACAGAGAGATTTACAACCATGTAAATTTTCATATAATTCTAGTAAGTAAAACTCAATAAAAAAAGTCCGTAATTATGCCTTTCCGAATTTTGGCCAAATCTAAGGCAGGAACTTTGAACTATGATAACTTTCAAACCGTATGTCCATTTTACCTCATTTTTGGTTCTATATGATCATAATAGAGAGGTGTACCATTCTTCCGAATTTCATCAAATTATAACAATTATAACTCAGTGAGAACAGTTCGTAAAGTTCATGACGCAACTAGTTGTCTAAACAATCAAAAGTTCAATATTTCTTTTCAACACTCAATTCTTATTCTAACATGTATTGAACTAAAAATAAAGGATGTTACCAAGAATTTCTGAGTGAGAAAACTCACCTTGTAAGTGTGAAGATTATTGTTGTGTGGTTGCTAAAATTATCCTTACTTCTCTAGTATTTTGCTTCTTGTTCTTCTTGCCCTCTTGGTATTTTTTCCTCTTCTTTTCACTTGTTTTTTTTTTTTTTTCTAACCTTTATGTTATGTACTTTGTTTGTGTGTAAATACAAATATACAATGTATAAGTGGAGAGTTTTCTATAACCTATGGGAGGTGAAATGACAAGAGTTGGAGGGAAAATGAAAAGGGGGGAAGGGGTGGGAAAGCAAACATGTACGTGCATGCTGCACCTCTTTTTTTTTTTTTTTTTTCTTTTGTTTTTCTTTTGTTTTCTTATTTTCATTTCATCTATCTATTTATCCAACTTTAACACTAACTCTATCCCATACAATTTATTCTTTGTTTTCTTATATATATATTTTTATTAACTTGACCACATATATATATATATATTTTTTCAGTTTCACATTCTCTCCTCCTTAAGCAACATTCGTCCTCGAATGTGAATAAAATAAATAACATAATCACGTAGACACAATAATGTTTATTGTTATTGTAACACTAATTTGGGGCTTCACATTCTCCCTTCCTTAAGAAGCGTTCGTCCTCGAATGAGAATAAGGTTGTAACACGTCGTAGACACGCAAATGACACACATATGAAGTACTATGTAATGCATTTTTTTACCTTAGTCAAATAGGAATGAATATTTGACTTTCATCGCATCTTGACTTCCCGGTGGCTTCTACGTGGAGTGATTCCTCCATAGGACCTTCACTAAGCAATATCTTTATTTCTAAGGCGTTGGACCTTTCTATCAAGTATTTCCACCAAACTTCTTCATATTGAAGCTCTCATTAAGAACTATCTCACGGGAAGGATGACGTGACTTGGATCGTGCAAGTATTTTCGTAACACCGACACATGAAATCTGGGATGCCTTGCTTCCGACTCTTGTGGAAGTGCTAATTCGTAAGCCACATTCTCCACTCTTGTGAGATCTCATATGGCCCAATAAACCTTGGGCTCAATTTCCCTTTCTTACCAAAACGCATCACTCCGCCATTGGGGACACTTTTAAAAATACTTTCTCCTCTTGGAATTCAAGATCTCTTTTACGATGATCGCGTAGGACTTGTGGCGGCTATGAGCTGTTTTGATCCGCTCGAATCATCCATGCCTTATCATTTGTTTCTTGAATGACTTGGTCGAACGATTCGTCTACTTGCTCGAACCATCAGTGGAGACTACATTTTCGTCCGTATAATGCTTCAAACGGGGCCATTTATATGCTAGAGTGAAAACTATTGTTGTGGCGAACTCAATTAGACATCGATGGTCCACCGAACTTCACGAAAATCTAACACACAAGATCGCAACATGTCCTCGAGTGTTTGAATTGTTCGCTCGGCTTGCCCGTCTGTTTGCGGGTGGAAAGCGTGTAACTTAACTTTTGTCGAGACCTGCTGGAAACTTTGCCAAAAGTGTGAGGTGAACTGGAACCCTATCTGAAATAATTTGTAAAGGAATCCCGTGTAACCGCACAATCTCCTTCAAATAAATCATGCGTCTTGTGGTGCGCGATCGTAGTCTTGGCCGGTAAGAAATGGGTGACTTTGTAAGCCGATCAACAATCACCCAAATAGAATCATACCGCTTCTCGAGTTTTGATGACCGATTACAAAATCCATATGAATCGCCTCCCATTTCCACATGGGGACTCCAATGTCCTGAAGTAATCCACCAGGTTTTCTATGTTCAGCTTTCACCTGCTGACATATAAACATCTCCCGACAAACTCATGACGTCTTTCTTCATCCGTCCACCGCATTTGCCTTGAGGTCTGATACATTTTGTTGACCACTGAATGAATGGAATATCTTGTGTTGTGACCTCATCTAAGATCTTCCTCCTTAGATCATTTACCCAGGAACACATAACCTACCACTTATCTGAAGGTTCCGTCATTATCTCCCGATATAAGCGTGAAGGTTTTCCTGTTGGATCCTCTCCGAAATCCAACAAACTCGTATCCTCAATGACTTTCTTTTATTTACGAAGCTAAAGCGATGCGAGGTATCATGTACCACCGCTACCTTCACCGATCTCGATTAAGCTAACCGAGGTTTCCCGATCTTTGTACCTCACGAACAATACCCTCTTTTGTATTGCCAAATGGGCGAGCGCCCATTGATCTCTCTTGAGTGCGTCAGCCACCACGTTGGCTTTCCCAGGATGATAAAGAATACTAAGGTCATAATCCTTAAGCAACTCTAACCATCTTCTTTGTCGGAGATTCAAATCCTTCTGCGTGGTTATGTACTGCAAACTCTTATGATCTGTAAATATGTCCACATGCACACCATACAAATAATGTCTCCATATTCGTAAGGCAAACACCACCGCAGCTAATTCCAAGTCATGAGTTGGGTAATTCTTCTCATGTATCTCCAACTGTCTAGATGCATACACAATAACCTTTCCAAACTGCATCAAGACACATCCTAACCCACTCTGAGGCGTCGCGATAGGCATGAACCCTTCATCCCGATGGTAAGGTTAGGGGTGGTGCGATGTCAACAATTCCTTTAGTTTCTGAAAACTTGCTTCACATGCTTCTGACCACTGGTACTTAACTGCTTGTTGAGTCAACCGGGTCAAGGGAGCATCAAGACTAGAAAAACCTTTTACGAATCTTACATAATACCAGCCCAAACCGAAACTTCTAACCTCAGCCGGAGTGGTCGGTTTGGCGATTCTTCACCGCTTCTATCTTACGGGGTCTACCATAATTCCATCCTTGACACAACATGACCCAAAAAGGCTACCTTTTCCAACCAAAATTCACACTTTGAAAATTTAGCATATAGTTTCTCCTGTTTCAAGACTGAAGACTACTCTCGGATGCTCTTCATGTTCCTCAACACTCTTCTCAGAGATTAGAATATCATCTATGAACACAATCACGAACAAATCTAGGAATGGTTTGAGATTCTGCTCATTAAATCCATAAAAGTCTGGGCATCGTTAACCCAAAAGACATGACCAAGAACTCATAATGGTCGACGGTTCTAAAGGTCATTTTGGATATATCATCCGGATTTATTTTCAGCTGATGATATCCCGAACGGAGATCAATCTTGGAAAAATAGCTAGCTCCCTGAAGTTGGTCAAAAAGATCATCGATTCTTGGTAATGGGTATCGGTTCTTGATCGTGACCTTATTGAGCTGCCGATAATCGATGCACATTCGGAGCGATCCGTCTTTCTTTTTCACAAACAGGACTGGTGCACCCCAAGGGGAAACACTAGGTCTTATAAAACCTTTATCCAGAAGATCCTTCAATTGTTCTTTTAACTCCCTCAATTCAGCTGGGGCCATTCGATATGGAGGAATAGAAATGGGTCTTGTACCCGGAATTAACTCTATAGCGAACTCCACTTCTCTGTCAGGAGGCATGCCTGGAAGATCTTCAGGAAAAACTTCCACAAAATTTCGAACAATAGGGACATCATGCACCGTTGGGGACTTTTTTTTTTTTTTGGTATCTACTATATTAACCAAATATGCGTACTCCCATTTGTGACTCCTTAATAACTTTTGAGACCTAAGGTAGGAAATAAGCTGACGTGAGGATATTCCAATCCTTCCCTTTATAACAACTTCTGGTTCCCCGAGAAAAGACAATTTCACTATCTTTCGCCGGCAATCTAACATGGCATAACATGGTGACAACCAATCCATACCCAAAATGATGTCAAAGTCTACCATATCAAGTAGTACTAGGTTTACTATTGTTCCTCTGTCATTCACTTCTAAAGGAAAATATTTTTTTTAACTACTCGAGAGGTCCAACTGAGGCCCCTACCGGTGTCATAACCTCAAAAAGGCCACTTAAACAGGAAGGTTCTATGTGTAAATCTTTAGCACAACTCACTGACATATACAAAAATGTAGAATCGAGATCATACGATACAAGTGCTGGAATACTTGAGACAAACAAAATACCTTTGACCACCGCATTATATGTCTCATCATCATTCCTCTTGGGTAAAGCATAGAGCCGGTTAGGATTGCTAGACTGTTGAACTCTCAAAATCTGTCGGGACTGGTTTCCCTGATTTTCCAGTGGGCGATTGTGGTTTCTTTTGACCTCCCATGAGAAAACTGAGTTTGGGTTCTCTTCTTGCCATTCCTGGCATAGTGGTTTGGTCCTCTACAATTGTAACACTCTTTCGGTGAGAACCATCATTCCCCAAAATGTTTCTTTTGACAAACCTTACAAACTAGTTTGTCACTCTCTGCATTGTGGTTGGTGGCCTTGGCATTGCTACCTGGATGGCCTAACCATTTAGGCCCTTGGGGTCTGTAATGAGACTGGCCTACTGACTGACTCGATTTTAAAGTACCCCTACTACCTTCTTGCCTATGGTTTGATTCTAATTAAAGGATTCCGACGATCGGAACCTCTTCTGCGAATACTCTATTTTTGCTTTAGCAAAACCTTATACCCTCATTGTCATGTCGATTATCTGAAGGTACCGATCATGGGCTAATGCCATTACCTTCTCTGCTATGTTCGGGTTTAAACCCTCTACAAATCGCTTGACTCTATCCCTTTCTGTAGGGACGACATGTGTGTTGAAAGAGGTAGTACAAGAATCAAGTCTTGAAAAAGACTCAAGATAGGCACGAGAGGAGTATGAAAGAAGGGAAACTTTAGAATGTTATTCCGTTTACTTATTACTAAGGTGGCGCGCACACCGTCGCAATAAGTAACCGTTCAAACACCCAACTCGAAGAAACTTCCTAGAATCTCCTAACCTGATTTAGCTTTGATACCAACTTGTCACGTCCCGACTTTTCCTAAGTCTTTACTTAGGGCGTGATGACACCTGGAAAATTACTTCCCACCAGGAGCACCATTAAATTCTCTTCATTTAGAAATTTGAACTTATAATTCAAATACGGAGCTATTAATAAAAATAACAATAAAAAATATGTTTATGACTTTATTAAAAACATAACGCGAGCTCATGCTCGTGCAAATATTGTCTCTACATAGACATACTGACAAAGATTACTCTAAGTTGGAAGGGAGACCATTCCACACGGGCATTTCCCGAGACACTGAAACTGACATTCTGAACCTGACGAGTACCAAGCCCGAAGCAATGGACTTGGTATGACAAGAGGCTGCGGGACGATCGCTAGCCTTGGCGTGGAGCCTTTCCTTTATCACGCTTTCCTGAAACATGTTAAATAAAGAGTCAGCCCTACCATCTGGGGCTGAGTGAGAACCTTACCCTGCAATTCAAAGTAACACCACAATATTCCAAGTGCAATCACATTATAACGTAATAAGCATATTGCAAAAACATATCAGGTTACAACACTTTTAAATATGCAACATCTCCTCATAGGAAATTCTCGGTTTAACTAACACTTCATTTTATCTCGTATTATACGTTAAGACATTTCCCTGCATTTCCATATGTTTATTACATTTATATATTTGTGAACGCGTATTCACTTTTCATATTTGTATATAGGTGAACATGTATTCATATTTCATATTTGTTGTGGCGTGCAACTCGATCCATTATATTTACGTATTTGTGAACACGTATTCACTTTACGTTTTGTTGCGGCGTGCAACCCGATCCATTATGTTTACGTATTTGTGAACGCGTATTCACTTTACGTTTTGTTGCGGCGTGCAACCCGATCCATTATATTTACGTATTTGTGAACACATATTCACTTTACGTTTTGTTGCGGCGTGCAACCCGATCCATTATGTTTACGTATTTGTGAACGTGTATTCACTTTACGTTTTGTTGCGGCGTGCAACCCGATCCATTATGTTTACGTATTTGTGAACGCGTATTCACTTTACGTTTTGTTGCGGCGTGCAACCCGATCCATTATATTTACGTATTTGTGAACACGTATTCACTTTACGTTTTGTTGCGGCGTGCAACCCGATCCATTATGTTTATATTTATATATTTATGTGAACACATATTCACTTTTCATATTTTTCAGAAGATTGAATAAATAATATTCTCTTTCCCAACATTCTGTCATTCATACTTGTAACGATTATAACTTTTTAACCATAACTCCAACTAAAGTGTTTCTCAAGCGGAAACTAAGGTAAGATGGGGATATTTCACTGTACCAAATTTCATTTAAAACTACTGTAACGCCCCATTTTCGACCGGAGCCGGAAACGGGATTACCGCTACGCATGGTTGGATTCCTGGAATGCAATTTAAAGGAGTCGCCACCTAATTATTATAGTGAATTAGGACACTGAAAATGTAGCATAAAATACTACGAATGATCTCCATTTTAAAGGTCTGCGAAAGCTATGCGTGATTCTAGGTAAGGGTTCTTTATTATCCTAAAGGGAAGGGGTTAGGCACCCTAAAGGATCCGCTAACCTGCGGTTGTCCGTTCAAACTTAGGTTTTAAAATTATTGTGCTAAATATATCATGCAATTCTAAGGGTATTCTAATTATTAAACTAATCAAAAGATATTTAAACTAGGCATGCAAATATTTAATATAGATATGTATTTAACAAGATAGTAATGAAAGCAAATAAACATAAAAGATGTAATGAAGATAAATTAGCAACATTTTGCTTTTATTTCATTTTTATGCGAATGATTCAACTTTGAAGTGCCCGTAATTTTGAAAAGACACTTAGTAGAAGAGTTAGTAAATGATAAATAAATTATCAAACAAACAACAATATATGTATATATATATGTAAAATATATTGTAAAAGATATATTTTTATATAGTGTGGGCTCAGCTAGTGTTATGCCAAGAATACTAAGACATGAGAAGTCAATATCGCCACGGCGGCGGTCGACTCGCCTCCTGGTGAACGATACTATGCATTCTCGTCCAATCTTTTTCACTTTCCTCCTCGCCCACATATTCCGTCTCGCTTACCACGGAGGCCTCCAGATCGACGGATAAATCCTTCTTTGGCCAGTGTAGTATCAAGTTCAAAATCAGTAAAAATACCAAGTGTAGTAACTTGTTCAAAATCAGTAAAATAGCATAGCGTAGCATCTGTTCAAAAACTACAAATCAACCCAATATTTCAAATGTAGCAAATTGTCCAACCAGTTTAAATAGATAAATAAAAATAAAGGACGTAAAGCGCAAAATCACCCAACGATATGACACAAGAAACAATCACCACATAGCCGAAAATGATCCCGAATGGAATAACGATGGGTCGCGAACCATCTGAATAAGAATAAATCCGGCGAGTCACGGAAAAATTGAAAAAAAAATCGAAACGAATAACGATCCAATGATCAAGACGCGATGCGGATCCAAAACGAAACATGATATAGGTCGCCGGAGTTCTTCAAACTCCGGCGAGATTCAAACAAAACGAAATCAGTCAAAAATAAAAATACGCCATTAAATCAAAAATAGAGCCGAACCATGCTGTGAGAGTGGCGGCGTCACTTCCACGGCGAAGTCGCCGGAGCGACACCACCAGAATAAGATGTAGCAATAACCAACGATCGCGGAGTTTTTGAACTCCAACAAGAGCCCAAACATAAAATCATCCGTGGCGAGATGGTGAGGAGCGATGGAGAGAGAGAGGCGAGGGTAGGTGCGGGGTGTTTAAAGAGGTTCGCGGAGTTTTTAGAACTCGTGGCGCGGCGGAGGCGCGGCGCGCAAGGGAAGGCGAGGAGCAAGTTCTCCTTAAAAATGAAAAGTTCCTCTAAAACAACACCCAGATGAGCGTTGGGGCTGCCTTAAAGAAAAACGCGTTGGGGCTCGCCTTAAAGAAAAAACGTTGAAGTGCACCATCTCTTTTTGTCTTTGCCTCCAGAAAATAAGTGAGCGTTGGATCGCTTTATTTTTTTGTCCGGTGGCTCTCTGTGTTGCCCATAACGTTGTGGGTGCCCCTCTTTTAATAAAGGGGGGGTAAGAATTAAATAATAGGGGGATAGATTAGGGTTTGGTATTTTAGGGGGGAATGAAAAGTGGGGTTTGAAATTTAAAAATGAGGGGGAAATAAAGAGGGGGGTGTTTGGATGAAAATAAAAGTGGTGTTGGATTGAATTGATTTGGATTGGGTTCCGTACTGGACTGGTTTGACAAAATGCGACGCGAGTTAATTAATTAAAGAAAAATTATTTAAAAAGATGCAAAATTATTAAAATGCAAATGCCGACGCAAAAATGCAATATTTAAGGCATGTTTAATGTCTGATTAAAAATAAAGCAGGACGTCAATTAATTATTTAAAGAGATGCAAAAATATTATTATAATAGAAATATAATATTAACAAAACATAATGCTTAAATAAAAATAAAAAGATGCAATGTCATTTTGTGAATAAATAAACATAGAATATTATATAAAAATATGCAAAAATAACGATTAAAATGCGGTGTGCTAAAATACTTAAAATTGCACGAAATATACAAAAAACGGGTCAAAATTGACTGTCAACAACTACTTTGGGTAACTAACACAAATTTATCCTCAAAACAGTCACATGAAATTTGTTTCGGCAGAATTTTTATTAAACAGAACCCAATCTTAGAATAATCATAACTCCTAATCTGTAAACCCGTTCAAGCCCCATAAAATCTCAAAACGACGAGAACAGAGAGCTACACGTCTCCATGTGAACCATCCTTTCATATTCTGTACCATTTGGTACAGTTTTACACTTTTATTCGCTGCCCTTTCTGGATCTCGATAGATCCGAGGCAGAAACTTTAAACAGCGATAACTCTCAATCCGTAAGTCGGATAGACCCCCGTAAGGTCTCAAAATGTCCACAACAGAGATATCTAGAACTTTCATTTAGCAACAATTTTCATATTCCCCACGGATTAGTACAGTTTTACGTTTCAACGTCCTGCCCTTCTGGATTCTGATGAATCCGAGGCAGCAACTTCAAACTACAATAACTCTCAACTCGTAAGTCCGTTTTAACAAATCTTTATCTATATCTGTCCGTAACAGAGAGATTTACAACCATGTAAATTTTCATATAATTCTAGTAAGTAAAACTCAATAAAAACAGTCCGTAATTATGCCTTTCCGAATTTCGGCCAAATCTAAGGCAGGAACTTTGAACTATGATAACTTTCAAACCGTATGTCAATTTTACCTCATTTTTGGTTCTATATGATCATAATAGAGAGGTGTACCATTCTTCCGAATTTCATCAAATTATAACAATTATAACTCAGTGAGAACAGTTCGTAAAGTTCATGACGCAACTAGTTGTCTAAACAATCAAAAGTTCAATATTTCTTTTCAACACTCAATTCTTATTCTAACATGTATTGAACTAAAAATAAAGGATGTTACCAAGAATTTCTGAGTGAGAAAACTCACCTTGTAAGTGTGAAGATTATTGTTGTGTGGTTGCTAAAATTATCCTTACTTCTCTAGTATTTTGCTTCTTGTTCTTCTTGCCCTCTTGGTATTTTTTCCTCTTCTTTTCACTTGTTTTTTCTGATTTTTCTAACCTTTATGTTATGTACTTTGTTTGTGTGTAAATACAATGTATAAGTGGTGAGTTTTCTATAACCTATGGGAGGTGAAATGACAAGAGTTGGAGGGGAAATGAAAAGGGGGAAGGGGTGGGAAAGCAAACATGTACGTGCATGCTGCACCTCTTTTTTTTTCTTTTTTCTTTTTTTTTTCTTTTGTTTTTCTTTTGTTTTCTTATTTTCACTTCATCTATCTATTTATCCAACTTTAACACTAACTCTATCCCATGCAATTTATTCTTTGTTTTCTTATATATACATTTTTATTAACCCAACCACAACTATATATATTTTTTTTTTCCGGATTTCACATTGTAAGACATGATAAGTCATTCCCCTCCCCTATAAGTATAATAAGGAACTTATTCACGAATTCAACAACCGGAAAATTCTTAAACTGAGAGTGAGCTAGTGTTGAGCTTAAGTGTTCAAAGCTAAGAGCAATCTTTGTTCTTGTGAGTGTGTTTCTGAGAGTCTAAACTAAATAGTGAGTGAGGCTAGTTTAGTTTGAGAGTTCAAGAGTTAGACGTTCAGTTCTATCACTTCATTGTACAAGCCGAGAGACATTTCTTTGTTTATTTGAGTTGAAATAAAAATAAAGGTTGGGCTGTTTTTCCCGTAACTCTTGGTGTATTGTGTTGTGATTAAACTTGTCATTCTAAACATCCTTCAAGTGTGTTTGTTTGCTTCCGCGTTTTTACGTTCTTTTGATCTTAAAAAGACTAAGTGTTAGGCTGAAGTTGGCAAAAGGTGTTGTCGACTGCCTTCACGCCTTTTGTGTGCGAAAAATTTGTAGTAGCATACCGGGGGTGTGACACTTAGCATATTCCAAACCTTGTTTTGAAGTGAAAAGAGAACAATTTATTCTTTATGACTTGATTTTGTTTTTCTAGATTGATCGATTAACTGGATCCAAGTACTAGGGGTGAGCACGGGTACATGGTACCCAGATACCCGATCGGAACTGACACTAATGGGTAGGTTCCGGGTAGATATATTAGAATAACGGGTAGGTTCCGGGTAGTAAAAGTAGGAACCGATCAATGTCGGGTTCGGTTCCGATTCCGTAAAATAGAGACTAGGTACCCTAAACTGGAACCGATACCTGGACCCTATGAACCCCCCATTTAAATTATTTAATTTTTGGGCCAGTCCGTTTTATACACAATTGACAAATACATATCCTATTTTTTAGGCCCAGTACGCACTACTTTTCTTTTCTTTTGCACACCCTAATTTCATTAAGCAGTAAGCACTGCAGTACGCACTATGCACTGTTTAACCATATGTTTTGGGAGGTGGAAACAGGTTCTGCAAATATTAGCTACTGGAGTCTGCAGCTCCTCGTCAACCACACTCAAATATAACTTGGAGATGTTAGAACACCTCACCTCGCTTGCACTTTTCTCGGACTCGCCTTGACCAATTCAACTTTCCGCATTCAGTTCTAGCTATTTCTGCACCTTCTAATCGACCTGCATATACGGATCCCCTCCACCCCCTTTTTCATTACTAATGGAATATCCTTCACTATTTTACTAAAAATGGAACGAAATGGCTTTGAGGTTCACTCAAGATCCGGATTCCCTCTGAAATTATTAATTACGTATACATAATGAATCAAGCAGCTTCGCTCCTCTCCTTTATTATAGTAATAGTTTTCTTAGAACAGCTACGCTGCTTTTGTTAGCCTGATTATGACTATTATTTCTAAATGTATTTTCCGTTACATGGTCCGAGTAGGTTCCGGGTAATGATTGATACGGGTAGGTTCCGGATAGTAAATTTAGGAACTGGTCTTTTACAGGGTAGAGTCCGAATAGTTCAAAAATGATAGGGTATCCGAACCCGCTCACCCCTACCAAGTACGATGAAGTTGACATTCTATGAAGAAATTGATTTAAGTTTAACATCAAATCGCTCGTACAACTAACTGCGGACAGTTATCTATGTCACCATGTTCTTGTAATGAATTCAGTTATAGGAGTATATAAATGAAATAAAGTATTCCTATACGAATTTCACTCTCTAGTCTCTTCTAGTATTCTAAATATGCTTATGAATATTGGAAGGAATATTTAGGGATTTAACGTGAAAAATGAAGGGTCAAAAAGGCTACTTTATTCTAGCTTATCTAAAGCACAATTATAAACATGCATTTAAAATCCCCAAGCAAAATATAAAGCATTCCCAAAGCCCCTGCTCTTTATGATCATCAAGATTCTGACAAGCTCAATGACATTAATTTGTCAAATTCAAGTGTAAAAGTGAGAGCGGAAGAGGGGCTAATATACAACGCCGGTGAAGCGCCTAATTGAGGCCCCCAATTTTCTGTTACTGTTAGTATTTATAAGTATTGTACTCATATAACCCTGGGTATGAGTTAGTGCTTGATGAAGCGCGGGATTACGAGTCGCGTTCGATCCTCGCATAAACCTTGGTTAGTCTGTCACACGTGGTTTGCCAAATGTGGTTAAGCGACCGACGTGGTTTGCGGTATTGCGTCGGTCGGAGTTCTTGCCGCATTTCGAAAAAGAGTAGCGGTGCGGATTCGCTGTCAACAAAAAGTATTGTACTCATATAAAAATAATAAAATTATAAATTATTGTTATTAAAAATATATTAAATTTATGCTTATTTTTTAGAATGTGATAGACATTGTTTAGTTAAATACTAGAATTTCATAATAAACATGTAATATGTGGGGGGAAATTTTATGACGATACTAATAATTTAAAAAAAAAAATCTCTTGTAGTATTTTATAGAGTTGATTAGTATTTCTTATAAAGAATTAATAAAGTCATTTCTTTCAGTTCAAAATAAACTTGAACTATTTGAAATGCATGAAATTATTTTAATATTATTTTGTTGAAATTTTTCATAATACTTATGAGATTATACTGAGTTTGTAGTTAATGTTATTCGTAGTACGAAATTGAGACCATTAGATTATTAGAATTTATAAAAATATTATCTTAGCTGGATATTCCTTGTAAAGATGTGAAGCTTCAGTGAGGAGTTAATAAATATCTTTGATGGTGGGATCTAACAGGTAACTGAGTGAATGGTCAACCTTACCTACCCACAAGATGACAAGTACACCATTGTTACAAAATTTAAAAAAATGATTAATTATATACAAAAAAAAATAGCTAATTATATTTAAGGTCTCTTTTTAGATTTAGCTATAGGCCACCACTTTAATTGAGCTGCCCCTGCTATTATATTTGAATGACCAGCAAGTGCAAGCGGGCACTAATACTATTCATCAAGAACAAAATGTTTGGTTATGAAAACAATTGTTCTGTTCTTCAAAACAAACAAGTCTAATTGTTACCAACAATTGTGTAGTAGCCTCCTTGGTACGGACTACGGAGTTACCATTGTTAGGGAGTGTTTTGCCCTTAATGTGAGACTAACCCGCATAAATCTGAATCTCGAATTTTTAGTTACTAAAATTTTGTGGGCGATTCAGTAAACTATATCTAACACCACCATGAGAGTACACGTGTCTCAACAAGAATCACTTTTAGTTTAGCACAGGGTCCCATTAACAAGAACCATATCTCTCACAACAAATCAAAAAGGGTCCCTAAATTAGTTTCGAACATGCACAATTAACAAACAAAATACTTTTGTTCTTCTGTCCAAAAGGACGACTAATAGAAGTTGAGAATTAATGTCATGGGGGAAAAGGTTTTTGATAAATTAATAAAGGACATAAATGCCCGTATACAAGAAGTATCCCACATAGAAAAGGATGCTCAGCCAATTTCATATTATAATGTTCCTTTTACATTATAAATGAAGGATAATGAACAAGACGTTCATCTTCACAAGTGGACTGAAATACCCCTTATCCTTTTTGCTCGTTCTGATCATCTGGAAAGACTTTCTATGGTTAGGACTCCACTGCATACAACTGTTCTCAAGTTTAGTAAATGGAAAGCACAGAATTTAAGCTATCATCTATGGATAACGTAAAATATAAAGCTACACTAAAAATGGCATCGACTCATTACTGTGGAAACTTCACCAAAAAGCATGTTAGAGCAACCGTCAAGAGTGACGGTATATAAAACTCAAGGTGACAAAAAATAGTGCTTCGCTCAGGGTTGAGATAGTTGGATCCCTCCAACCTTAATTGGAGGTCTCCTGTTCAAATCATGAAATTGAAGAACCTTTTAATAGAGCGTGCTACCACCTTAGTGGGCCGACCCGGTGTGAACGCAGACCAATCAAGCCAATGGGCTTTACAGACGTTTACAACAACATACCCAGTAAAATCCCACCACGTGGAGTCTGGGGAGGATAAAGTGTACACAGACCTTACCTCTACCTTGGTAGGTAGAGCGGTTGTTCCAGGAGACCTTCAGCTCAAGACATAGCATAATCACAATCAAAGCAAACATTGCAGAGAGAAGAAATTAAAGCTATATGAACATGCTGGTAACAAAAATCGAATACGCCATGGTAGCGCATTCTGCCAAAAGGAAGCAGTAGCTAACGCAAATAAATAATATAAACAAAGTACATTAGGGAACACATAGCCGCAGAAATCAAACTATTGGGAATATAAAGCAATACTACGCCTATAAGTGTGATGAGCTAATCGGGCCTACATTGCTCACACTTTTATTATCATTTTGTGGGCGTGAGTAGGACTACGCTCGACTATCTACTACCCTTCAACCATAATCTGTGTCATCCACAAACCCCTATATGGTTAAACCAGGAAAAAGAAAATGTATAAAGCCAAGGGGGAGAGGGGGGGGGGGGGTTAACCCTCTCAAGGTATAACTAGATTCTAAAGAGGTTCATAGAGCTAATATATACTGGAATATACACTGCTCAATTCATACATAGAGACATCTCTGCTGTCTTCTGTCTTCTGTAATTTAACATATCAGAATGAGGAATATTACAACCTACACTATTCCGTAGTTGAATTTACAGCAAACTGAGTATACCAGCTAAAACTCCATCTCCTAAAAAAAGAGCGCATGCATGCTTTGAAACTGACATCACTTTAGGCGGAAAATAGACCTGCATCTTCTGTAATTTAAGATGAGAAATGCTAAGTCAGTAAAATACAGTGTAGTATTTTAGCAAGAAAAACTAGCTGCATGCCCAATTTTTCACAGTTAATACGTGTGAAGGAAAAAAGTGGCAAAAACATTTGTTTGTAACTGATTGCAGCTAGAACTTGAGCAAGTCAAGGAGTTACCGCACCACGAGATGTCCCAGTGGAAAATCAGAAACCGTGAGGACTCAAGGAAAGACCACTCTCCAGATGTCCAGATATTTTAGCCTTGCAGTCTGGACACATAAATCCAATCGAATCTGAATGAGCTTCTGTATCATAAGCTTCAAGCTTGAACTCCGCTCTGCACCACACACATATTGTTGAAAGTTGATGCAATTCTCCCATGTTTAAGATGATTCCTCCAGAATCAAATCCAACCGATGCAAAAGCGTCTTCCATACTTGCATCATTACACAAACCAATAGAAGCTGCTGGTAAAGATGGAGATTCATGACCAACATCAAAGCTGTATTCAAAGTTTTCTATCTCATCCAGCCTAAGCTCCTCAAACCCTGTTCCATTATCCAGATTCTGACCAATAGCAGAAACTTCGACATTGTCCTACAGAGGTTTTAGGAAAAACAGATTACTAACCCGTGAAATTAGGGAATTAGTTGAACAAGAGTTAACAGGAGTTATAGTATCTATCAAACAGAATGATCGTGAAATAAGCTAATATCCAAAACCTTGCTGCATAAAACCCAACACGGCGGCAATCTGCACATTTGGAATTACCAATAACAGTGAAAACAGTATCCAATGTTGATCAGTATCAACAGAGAAATGCTCATGTGTACCAGTGTTCCCTGCTTGTTGCTGGACTGTAGGCATATTGAAATGCTTATCAAACAACGGATGTATTTAGAGGCTTGTTAAGCCCTGAGAGTAGAGGGGTGTTGTAACATAAATTTCTGAATGCAATAGTTGTCAGCCTGCAAATATGTATATTGGACACTCTTATCTTCAATCTATATATTTTGTTTCCAGGCCGATTGAAGTAAGCACATGATAGCCCAAATCGACCTGGAATAGTTATCATAACAAAGTCATAGCATTCTTCGTTCCCACCTATATTGGAGATGAACAAAAGACAAAAGATACCCTAATACAAAATCTCCTAGGCAAGATAACCAAATTAAGTTCTGAAAATCCACAATGATCAGGAATCAACGAAGTTGAGCATTTGTCAGAAACCCAGAGGAGGAAAAATTGCTTGAGAGTTGCTTGATGCATTTTTTACAGGAAAAAACAAAAGAACAAGCTCGTCGTCAGCATATGTGAGATATATGCATGACCTCTACAGATGCAGAAAATGCATCTTACCTTACTTGAGCCTGAAAGAATGCCAGTAGAGTTGTGGAATGGTTGCACCATAGGCTCTGAGAAGCTAGCTAACTCATCTTGAGTAGCATTTTGCTGAAAAGTGAATTTCATGGTCTCGAATTCCACATCATTAATTGCTTCAGTCAGGCTGTGTCCAAGACAAACTGCTAGCTGGTCATTCCCATCCTTCTTCATGTCATCACTCTCAGGGTGCACAAAACCACAATGAGATGGTTGCACCGTAGACACCGAGGAGCTGGTTAACCGATTCAGAGTAGCGTTTTCCTGAAAAGTCAGTTCCATAGTTGTTGATTCAACATCATTTGCTTTAGTCAGGCTGTTTTCCTTACCAACTGCTACCTTATCAGTTGCATCCTTCTTCACATTGCCATCCTCAGAGTGCTCAAAATCATTATACAACGACTGCACCATAGAGACTGCAGAGCTAGTTAATGCATTCTGACTATCAATTTCCTGAAAAGTTAGTTCCATGGTCTCTGGTTGAACATCATCATTTTCTTTTGTCTGCTTGTTTCCCAGGCCCTCCATTGCCTTGTTGCTTCCAGCTTTCTTCCCATCATCACCCTCAGGCTGCTCAGAATCATTGGTTGAGATCACTCCCGGATTGAACTTGTTAGCCAACATCTCACCACTCTTATATTTATCTACTTCAATGCAGGTATTATCAGGCTGATTTCTGCCTTGTTCAAGACATATTTCAGCCTTATATTCCTTGGTATCTGACAATCCGGTATCGGTGGTTGACCTTGCAACTTGGTCAATGTTGGAAGCCATATTTCCATCCAAGTCCATTGAAGTACTAGATGGCATGCTGCTGCCCTTGGTCGCAGCATTTGAAATTTCTACAACTGAATTTTGGGCAATTTCAATTAAAGCATCCATTTTACTATGTGGAGATCGAACACCCTTGTCTGCTGCAACAGCAGCAGCTACATCCACAGTTCCTCTTGCATTGTTTCTCACATGGACTCCAACATGACCATTGTAACTACGCCTTTCTTCAAATATCTTATGGCAGAACTGGCATTCATATTTTCCATCTCTAATTATGACCCCATCACCAACAGATGGCCCAACCCTGTACCTTCTTGTGGTCCGCTGGTGAAATGAGAACAGATGCTCCAAATATGCATTCTTTTCTTCAAATGTCAAGTTGCATTTATAACATTCGAAAATATCTTGAACTTTAACATCAGGGAGATTATCCATCTCCACCAAGCAAACTTCACTGAGATGTAGGCCTCGAGTAGATGAACTGGGTACAACTGTATGTGCAACTATGTCATGCTTTGCCGCATCACCTTTTTGAAGAGAATGAGGATTTTCTTGGATGTTTATTGACAACACCAAACTGGTATTACTGTTGAAGTTACTCACACTTTTAGCAACAGTGTCATCAATCTGTTGAGTAGGCTGGTTTGCTTTACCAGTGAAAAAGTGGGACCGCAAGTATGATGAAGCCTCTTTGCATGATATAAACTGTTGACCAGTAGGGCTAGGAAAATGCCAAGTAAGAAGAAAATACTGGACTTAGCACACAAAACAAGAGAGAGACAGTAAACATCTTATAATTAGGACATAAACACTGTTTCAAATCGTCAAGCAGCCTATCAAGTGAATTATCATCATGAATACAAAATTTGGTAAGTCAATTAACAAATTAGGAAGTTCGAATATATAGCATTTGAACTGAAAATCCTGAATATCCATCAACCATCTGCCACCAAACGGAACCCCATGTTATGTCCTTACATGATTACAACTGCAAAATTTAATGTGATCCAGATCAATAGTGTTAAAGGCTTTCTGACCCACCATAGAAGACCTTCTGGCTGCTTTAACAAAATACAAAAGACGAAAAAAGAGACAAATAACCCTCTGCCACTACAAAGAAACTAAATGCTCCATAGAAGTTCTCCGGGGTTTTTTTTTTAAAAAAAAATAATTGACAAATGTACATTATCATGTTCCAAAAGGATGGCTTCTAGAATTAGTTTTAGATTGGAATTGTAATTGCAATCTTCATAATATGTTTTCAGCAACCACAAGAAAGTGAACAAAAGTATGCCCTAGCATTTGCAAATGCAATAAATGCATCAAGCAGCAGATGGAAATAGACTTCAAGCTTTTTGAGCTACAACAAATAAGATCTGTGAAATTTCAAGATGGCATTGTCTTTATCAAAGGGTCATTAAGAGAAGGCTATGATGGCATCCATGAAACTTCACATTTGGACTTGGATAACAAAAAGGACTTCAGACTGCTTGGAGCATATTATTTTTTAATGAAGAAAAGGAAGTCTGTATCGAAATGATATTAATATGTTAATGAGCTAGTAAAATTTTGGAAGACCAAAATGGTAATGTGCTGAAGAGTTTGTCTAACCTTCCTTAACAATCAAAATGAACTTGACAAGGGAAGGACTGCCTAATGAAAAGGAGCCTTCACCTCCGATCATGAGGTTGAAGATTCGAGTCAACTAAGGAGCAAAGCGGGAAAGGACCATTGGGCAAAGGGGCTGGTGCAAGTTTTGCCAATATTTCGTTCTTCATAATTTCATAGAAGAAATTATGGGCCAAATGTTCATATATTTGCACCAAGCTATGCAGGAGCTTATTCAAAGAAGATTCAAGATTTCAACTTAAAAGTAGGTTTATATTTATCAGCTAAAATGAGTTCCTTGTGAAATTGAGTGATTATCTAAATCTAAGTAATATGCTAAAATTATCTATATCTAAATAATTATGCTAAACCTGGTAATACTTCAATCTCTAAGGCTTGCATCCACTAACTTGAAAATGGCGATCTTCATGATGCAACACAATCATTGTACCTACTTCACCGATCCTAGAAAATTCAACAAAGGGAGTTATCCAATCATTCCTATTGTTTTGCATGAAGGCTGTATATGCCTAGGATTGGGATTCCATGAGCTATGGTACCTGGTTCTTGACGACGAAACCTTGAGGGAGCCACCCCAATCCTAATAGCATGCATTGTGTCGGTGCAAATACTTTTGGAAATCAAATATGAAGTATGCACAAACTCATCAAAGAACTAACAATTTTTCACAAAAAAAAAAAGAACCTGCAACTCATAATACTTCACCAAACACGTGAAATGAAATTGCAACACATAAAATCTTTGAAGATCGAGATAATGTTCAGAAAACATGCAACAGAATAATGATTAGCATTTCCATCACAAGATTATCAGTCCATACTAGGCAATTTCAAAGCAAACAACAATGACCCGCATAACCATAATGCAAAAACGCTTATAAATGAACATGTAATTAACAAGCAAAAGCAAGGAAGTAGAAAAACTTAACAACCTCACATATCTACGACAATAAACCCAAATGCGATTGTCTCGCCTTCGTAGGGCTAACAAGAGCTTCCAACCAATAGGCAATATATCACCAAATCCACTAGCATCAACATATTTCCTCCTCTTCCTTCTACTACACCATTGCCCCTCCAAATCCCTAACAAATCCAAGTACCTCTTCTTCAGTCTTTAACCCAACTGTCCTTTTCTCCAACTCTCCATTGTACAATTTATCCCCATTACTTTCCAAATTGTTTAAATCCACCACCTCACCATTTTTATTCACAACTTCCACCCCATTCTCTTTCAAATTCTTATTATCCTTAGGTTTTCGTCCTCTTTTCCTCTTTTTATCACACTCATTCATTAAAAGTAGGGTTTTTTCTTGTATCCCAGTAGTATCCGGATGTGTCTCCGGAGAAGGGACAGGTGGCGGCGGCGGAAGCAGCGGCGGTGGTGGTGGTGGAGAGTTGGAATTAGGGTTGTGAATGAAGTACTTAAGGTAATGAAGAATTTCGTGATTTTCCGGGTCAGAAGTGGGACCGGGTTTGGGTTGTGAAGTGGAAGGGTGATGACCTGGCACGCGAGAACGGTGGTGTTGGTGGCGGAGACGGGAATATGTTTGACGACGGCTACCGGCGGATTCATTGAATAAGGAACGATCAATTTGGGGAATAACGACGTCGTTAGTACGGCGGAGATCGTAAGCGGAGTCGGAGCAAAGGGAAAGTGCGTGGAGCTCCGATTGGGAAAGTTTACTTATGTCTATGTGGGCCAGTGCTTCTAACTTGGGCCCACAGTTGGATGCAACTGTCGCCATTTCCGACAAGACAATAAGGTATTCAAGTTATTTACTTATTACAGGTCATTCCATTGTACTAAAACGAGATGATTACTTGAGTATATTTATAGTCAAATTCAGGTCCAGTGTTTATAACTTTTGTAATGGTTTGGTTATCGGGATTAGGAACCTAATCTCCTTATTAAATTTTGAAATCGTATTTAATTATTGAGAGTATTATCTAATACCCATATATTTATTTTATATAAGATGACAGATTATAATGCTAGGATTGTAATTTCAAGATTATAAGAAATAATCTTGTTTTGAACCAAGTTCTAAAAGAGTATTACTCTGTCCCTGAAAATGAAATGGAGGCAGAAATGATGTTTTACAAATTAACTCACATCTTTAAGATATAAAGAATATTATGAATTTTATATCTAAAATATTGAAAAATCTTCGTCAATTGGAAGATTGTTTAGCATTTTAAATTATAACATTAGTTATATGAAGAAAAAAAATGTATGATATAAAAATTAAAGTAAAGACCTTTATAGAAAGAAGATTGTATTGAATTCCTACTAATTTATGCATTACTATAGTAGTAATATCGTTTGGGATTAACCATAGGCTGCCTACTGCTTCTTCAATAGGCATCAATATCAACCCTCGATGTAGAACTTGTAGACATCCTATGGAAGACACTAATCATATCTTCTTTGAGTGCAAGCAATTCTGGCAAGATATTACTCAACAATGTTCATCTCTCACCATAAACACCTCTTCTTTCAGCAATATAATTAGATCATCGCTTGAAAAATAGTTGAGAACAGAAGACTTTGATCACCTCATTCCTTGGGTCAATTTGATGACTTTCTGCTTCTGGAGCATCTAACTAAACAAAAACAACAACTTATTCAATGGAAAACATGATCATCCATTTTTCACAAACATATACAACCAAGCCATTGAATACTCTAAGGTGTGCACCTATAAAAATCATGAAAGGATCAAAAGCACCATCTTCATCAAATGGAAACCTCCGGAATGTCAAACGTGAAACTTAAAAGAGTAATAGATCTACAAAAAAGTAAAAACATTATCTTTTACTTTAGGTGAATGTTTTGTTGTGTAATGGCTAAACGGGTGGTATCCCGAAATAACTAAATGAAAATGGCTCTCTCTATATATATATATCAGTAGTGTCTAGTTAACCTAAAGTTACGGAGATGATGATATTGAGATGGATGTGTGGGCATACAAGGAGAGATATGATTAGAAATGATGATATCCGGGAGAAAGTGGGTGTGACCTCGGTGGATGATAAGATGCGGGAAGCGAGATTGAGATGGTTCAGACATATGCGGAGGAGAGACACAGATGCCTCAGTGCGGGGGTGTGAGAGATTGGATATGGACGGGTTCAGGAGGGGTAGAGGTAGGCCGAAGAAATATTGGGAAGATGTGATTAGACGGGATATGACGCAAGTGCAACTTACTGAGGACATGACCTTAGATAGGGGGTTTTGGAGGAAACATATTAGGGTAGAAGAGTAGTAGGTACTCAAGCGTAGTCCTACTTATACTTACAAATTGATAGTTGTAGTGTCTGTAGGTCAGATTAGTCTATCAAACTTATACACACATTATTGCTTTTATAATTCAATGTAGTCTGATTTCTGCTTTAGTGTATTTTGTGTATTTGGTTTAGCTTATTTAGTTGTGTTAGCTACTGTTCCCTTTTGTTCGAATGCACTTTATACTGCTTTAATTTCTTATCTGAGTCTGACTGTTTCTCTTGCTTTACTCTTGTTTTACTCTTACTTTATTTTGATTGTCCTGCTTGTGATTATGTTTTGTTTTGAGCCGAGGGTCTCCCAGAAACAACCGCTTTACCTACCAAGGTAGAAGTAAGGTCTATGTACACTCTACCCTCCCCATACCCACTATGTGGGATTACACTGGATGTTGTTATTGTAGTGTCTAGTTAACCTAATAAAATATATATTTTGGGATTGCCTAAGGTAGGAAATCAAGAACAAGATCAAATATAATCATATTGTAGGTACAACAAGAATGCTATTTCTATTAGCGTGTCTTGCTCAAACCTTAATTTGCTATAAAGTATAAAGTTCACAACTTACTGTAATTTTTTTTTTTTTTTTTTACAATTTTTGAAGTGTTTGTTTTCACACGGAAGAGCTTGAGCAATCGAAACAAAGATAGGATAATTTCTCAAGTAGTTAGCTAACAAAAAAGTAAAAAAGAATCAATTTAGTCCATTGGAATTCGATCACATAACATGGTGATTGACTACTAACAACTAAGATGTTCCATTGAAAACTAAATTGGGTAGTAACATCTCATTTAGGCTAAACACGATTCTAATTTATCTTTACTTAATGGAGAAATAATATGCATATTGATTTGTATTATTTGGTCTTGTTGAGAGTGTACCAAAAATAATCTCTTTGTTTTAAAAGTAGAGATAAGATTTGCGTACGCTATTCTTTCAAACTTCACTTTATAAAATTTTACTGAATATGTTATTGTTGTTAAAAAAATAAACGATTTTCATTAAAATGATACTACAATTTAATGCAACAATGATTGCACCACTATAAGGCTTGAACTAGGCAGAAGGAGAGCAAATGGCCTAATATTTAATTTAATGAATTAATCAGGAGGTCAAATCCAAATCTGTTAGAGTGTTTGGTGTGCTATTTCATATATAATCGTCCAGAGTTTAAAATTATTGTATTAATGTCATTAAACTAATATTTTTTATGATAGAAAAATAACTCAACTTTTACCTATATATTATGTACATAGAAAAATTTAAAATCTAAATTCAATCTCACAAAACACATATAGATGGTGTTTAGCCAAGCTTCTCGAAGTGTTTCTGTTTCTAAGAAACACTTCTTTGGCCAAATACCACTTTTTTAGAAACAAAAACATTTTTTTGAGAAATCAAAAAGTGTTTCTAGATGAAAAGAGAAGCAGAAACACCAATTTGGTGCTTCTCGAGAAATGTTTCTCGAAAAGTCTTTTTGCTCATTAAATGAATTTTTTTGGACCTATTTACCCTTTTCTTTTCACAAAATTCCTTTTAATATCATATAATATCTCCATATAAAATAGAATTTTGAAAATGGGGTAAGGGGTAGGGCGGGGTAAGAAAAAATCATATATATATTTTTTTTATAAAAGTAACAAAAAATATGAAATAGAAATTTGAAGATGGGTAGGGCAATGGGGTGGGGGTAAGAAAAAAATTCATACGTTTTAATATTTTTTTTTATAAAAGTAACAAAAAATATGAAATAGAAATTTGAGGATGGGTAGGGCAATGGGGTGAAAATCATATTTTTTAATATTTTTTTATAAAAGTAACAAAAAATATGAAATAGAAATTTGAGAATAGGGTAGGGCAAATGGGGTGGGGTGGAGGTAGGGGTAAAAAATCATTTTTTTAAATAAAAGTAACAAAAAACATGAAATAGAAATTTGAGGATGGGGTAGGGTGGGGGTGTAAGGAAAAAATTCATATTTTTTATAAATTGTTTATAAAAGTAAAAATAAATATAAAATAGAAATTTGAGAATGTGGTAGGTGGACGTGGGAGGTAAGAAATTTTTTCATATTTTTAATTATTTTTTATAAAAGTAACAAAAAATATGAAATAGAAATTTGAGGATGAGGTAGGGGTTAGGAGGGGGGGTGGTGGGCGGTAGGGCTACGACGGATAGGTGTGGGTAGGACGGGGTAGGTTTGGACATATTTGAGTCATTGACTATCATATTGTCGTTATATTTCTTATGTATAATATAATATTATTTTTTGATTAAATATTAAAAAATTATTAAATTATAAGGATATACTAATTTTTAGAAACATAAGATAGAAAAAAATATTTTAATAGTTTTAAATCTATTAAAAAGAATATTTTAATAAATTTGTATAAATATGAGCCAAACATGAAACTGTTTCTGTTTCTCACGAATATAAAGAAACAAGAAACACGTTTAGAGAAGCTTGGTGAAATAGACCCATAGACTATACATGTATAATAAATATAACAATGTTATTCATTCATCTCAAATTCTCAATTCTCAAATAGAAAATGGGGCAGATATTTGTTGAATTGGTAGACACAGAAGTTTAAGGTGTGCCCTTGTACAGCGAACCAATATTGAGTCCTAGTGGTACAGTACATGTATAACAGCAGATAGCCCTTTTTGTTCGCCTGATAGCATCAGAGATTCTCCGTCACTGCTCTCAACCGCCGTCGCCGTTACCGTAACGGCACCTCCGCTGCACGTTGAACTCCGTCACAGGTCCGCTACAGAGTTCAGTCTGTTGTAGGTTATTCAACTCCATCTGTATGTCGTGTATTGACTTTTTCTTCATATGGAAAACAATTTCTATGCTTTAAAATTCTGAACTTTATCATATTTTGCTTACTAGATTATGAATTTGTTTTTCTTTTGCAATTTAAGTATGTGTTAATACCAGTTTTTGTTTGTTGTTAATGAATTTATATTAATGTGGAAAGTGGAAGCTTGTAATGATAAATGACATCCAATTTTGGTCTTCCCACAAATAACCAGGAGTTGGGGCAGAATAATTTTTTTTGGGGTGGGTGGGTGGGTGGGACTCTAGGAATATTCTTGGCTCAGGTGATTATTATATGTATTTACATATAAGGAATAATGAAATGGAAGCAACCTCTCTACCCCAGAAATATAGGTGTACAATCCCCAGACCCCACTTGTGGGATTACACTAGGTATATTGTTGTTGTTGAATAATGAAACGGTGTAACTAAATTGGATGTCCAAGTGTAGATATAGATTCTTAATCACTTCCACTTATTGTGAATTATGGATTAGCAGAGAGATGCTTAAAAATCTCTTCTTTAGCTTCTGAATGTAGTCCTTTTTATTCTACCACTACCTCTATCAGAATGATTTAAGTGCAAATACTTCAACTTGCACAGTGTTCCTCAATCAAACTCATTATGATGTTATGCTTGACATATTTGCAGTATATTAGATGGCAATCATACCTTGTGGAAGCACATGGGTTGCCCGGTGGGGAGTTCAGCCTCAGTTTATGGCAAAATCTTCTGTTACAAATAAATTATCAGCATCTCCATTTTGGTGAGTCATGCTCGGGCTTTCTTGAACATGATTTGTTGTATAAGACATATGTTTTCTTTCGAAATTTTATGGATTTATCTGGAAATGTTTCTGTTTTAGCCGTGACAACTTTTGTTATCTTTTTGTGTATCTACCTATTAAACCCCAAACTCTTTTGCTGAATATATTATTTTCAACATTTTAAAATTCTCATATGCTGTGAAATTCTTGCGGACTGACCTATTTGTTTATGCTTTTGGTTAACCTCACAACATCATCTCTAATATATTCTTCTGGATTCAAACTCTGTATGTTTTAAGTCATTTATGCACACTTCGTATTCTAAAAGCTCACATAATTGGTGATACATTTTAATTGTATGAGGGAGATTTTTTTTTTGGTCCTCTCTGAATAGTGACGTCTTGAACTAGTACATTTTCTAATTATGATTCAGAACTTTAGGTAGTCTGTAAATCTGAACCTACATCTGAACCTACAGTACTTCATGAGTGTCAGAAGAGTAATTTCTTGCATTAACCATTTAGTTGTGGAGCCGAGGGTCTCCCGGAAACAGCCGCTCTACCTACCAAGGTGGAGGTAAGGTATGTGTACTTTCTACCCTCCCCAGACCCCACTCACATGTTTCTGCCCCAAGAGATGACTGCCATATCTACCTGCTTAACATCTGCCCACACTTATTGACCTTGTTATCGTCTATGCAGTTTCTCAAGCAAGACAAGGGCATTGGCATCCCCAAATTCAACCTTCTTTTGTCAAGAATCCCTGCACGCACTTTTCAGTTCGGTGTTAAACAAGAGCCAATATCAACGAAGGGGGACCTGTTTAGTTGTTAGAGCTGAAAAAGTAAGATGCTATGCATATATCCTATTCTAGAATGTGATTTAGTTGTCAGAATATGAGTTACATTTATGGTTGTCTGGAGTTTGTAAATATATAGCACAGTAAAAGCTGGTTTAATGTTGTTACATCTTCACAGGATTACTATGACGTCCTTGGTGTATCTAGAAACGCTAGAAAATCAGACATCAAAAGTTGTGCGTACAATCTTCACTCTGTTCTTTCTATTCTCTGCTTTCGAGTTTCCTCAACAAATTTCTTTGTAGCTAGCTTCTAGGTGGTATTGTATAATAAACCTGGCCAATCTCTGTATTTGTTAAGAGATAAGGTTGTGAATAGTTGCTTTCTTCTCTTGATGCTGATGGTGAATATTACTATAATTGTTTTTGTGCATTGATTCTTGTTTTGGTACCAGTGGTGAGAATCAGAATATCTGGTACATAAATGTGAAAAAAAGAATTATCCTTCTTGTTAGAAAGTAATTTTATCTTCATTGAGTCCATTTTCAAACCTGGCCTCCTGAAATTTGGCCTCTCTAGAAAGTTTCGAAGAGAATATCATCGTAACCTAGTCCTTTTACATATTCTGTCTACTAGAATTCGCTTATCATTTATGTCCTTCAATTTGACTGTAAACTAGAACTACTGATAGGTTGCTCAAGAACTGTGTAGTTGAAAAAGATACATTCATTGCATTCTTTATGTTTCTGATCCTCTGTTTTTCTTGTTTAGCTTACCGAAAGCTTGCAAGGAGTTACCATCCTGATGTGAACAAGTGAGTATAGTCCCTGGAATTTTGAGATGTGATATCTTTTACTGTAATCTTCTTGTTGAATAGTATAAAGTTTAATATATTTGGCTTTTCTGTAGCTTTAAATTTACTTCTGTATTTTCTTGAAGAGCCATGTTTACCTACTCAAGCTCAGATGTTTGAGTCCTTTCACTGATTTTGCTTATAGTTCCTGGAAATATGAGATGTGGTGTTTTCTACTATGGTCTTGTTGTTGAAATATGATATAGAGTAGTACATATGTTAGCTTTTTCTCTAGCTTTAATTTTCTTTTGCATCTTGTTGTACCCGCTCAAGAACAGACGTTCGACCTCTTTACAAACTTTGATTTTTCCTCCTTTTGTGCGGAGAATAATAGTAGAAGCTAGAAAATGAAGGTTCAGACTTAATGAATTGTTATGGGGAAGATGGATGAAGAATTTTGGAGTGGACACGTGAAACTGTGAATTTACCATATAATAGCATATCTTGTCTAGAATTTTTTTAACCAGGTTATTTTTTTGTTTTTAAGAGGGTAAATAATTAAAATGCTGCAAGGAATTGCCATGGTATTTGTCTCATCTTTCTTTGAAAAACCTCATTATTTGAGGCCTTACACTATCTGTTTGTGTTTCTGTACATGTAAATACGTTTTATTAACATGCTTTTTTACCATAATATTTTGTAGCCTTTTCTGTTGTATGTTTGAACTACATGGAAATTAGCATAACATATTCATATGATCGATCCACAAATTCTACGAGTTATTTGTTCAATTATTACCCCGCGCATAGCGAGAGTTTAGTGCACCGGGCTGCCTTTTTTTTTTTTTTTAATTTGTTCAATTATTAGTTAGTAAAAAGAAAGGTGGTGTTTATAACAGTGAGTATTTGGTCACTGATTACTGTAAATGACCAAAGAAATGACAAAGAACCAAACTCTTTCCCACTATGGAGCACTTTAGTGCAAAGGTCACATCAGCTGATGATAGTAATCTCTGAAGAAATAAACATAAGATGTTTAGGATATCTATTAAGTGATTATTAGTTGAACTTACAAGCTTTAGTTTCCTACTGACATGTAAGTATATATTCATATGGAGGTGCACAGTCATTGTCGATCTATATTTTTTTTTCTTTACAATATGTAAGATCCTTATGTGCATTCATGTTCTTCCATGTTGTAGAGAACCTGGAGCTGAACATAAATTTAAGGAGATCAGCAATGCTTATGAGGTATAATTCTTTTTCTTGGTGCCTTTTGTCCTACTAAAAGGTAACTGACAAGTGATGACCATAATTGAGAATATTGCAAGCATTTCTCATGGCATTTAATGTTCTAAAATAGGTTTTGTCCGATGATGAGAAACGTTCCATATATGACAAATATGGGGAGGCTGGCCTTAAAGGAGCTGGCATGGGCGGCATGGGGGTGAGAATTTCTTACCTTATAAGAAGATATAGCAATAGCAGCAGACAGTTATATTACCTATATAATCTTTTGACTTACTGTTCCTTATTCGTAGGATTTTAGCAATGCCTTTGATTTGTTTGAGTCTCTGTTCGATGGCTTTGGTGGTGGTATGGGTGGCATGGGTATGGGAGGTAGAGGTTCTCGGAGCAGGGCCACAGAAGGTGAAGACCAGGGTTATAATCTGGTTTTGAATTTCAAAGAAGCTGTCTTTGGGGTTGAGAAGGAGATTGAAATTAGCAGGCTTGAAACTTGTGGGACCTGTGATGGATCAGGTGCAAAACCTGGGACTAAACCATCGACCTGTAATACTTGTGGTGGGCAAGGGCAGGTTGTGTCCTCGGCAAGGACCCCTCTGGGTGTTTTCCAGCAGGTGACAACATGCTCTGCTTGTGGAGGGACTGGAGAGATTTCTACTCCTTGCAGCACCTGCAGTGGTGATGGCCGAGTGAGAAAGTCAAAACGCATTAGCTTGAAAGTTCCAGCCGGTGTAGATTCAGGTAGCCGTTTAAGGGTTCGTTCAGAAGGTAATGCAGGAAGGAGAGGTGGACCCCCTGGAGATCTTTTTGTCATGATTGAAGTTCTCCCAGATCCAGTATTAAAACGGGACGACACCAATATTCTCTACAATTGCAAAGTTTCTTACATTGATGCGATTTTGGGTACAACTATGAAAGTTCCTACAGTAGATGGAATGGTTGATCTAAAGATTCCGTCAGGTACCCAGCCAGGGACAACATTGGTGATGGCCAAAAAAGGAGTACCACTCCTAAGCAAACCGAATATGAGGGGTGATCAATTGGTGAGAGTGCAAGTTGAGATTCCGAAACGGTTGAGCAGTGAAGAAAGAAAGCTCATAGAAGAACTTGCCAATCTAAACAAGCCTAAAGCTGCCAACAGTAGGAGATAGCTTTTAGCTGAAGTAACCAGATTGTTTTCGCTTTCTAATACTTCCAATGACAAATATTCTTGTGCGTTGGGTTTGAGATTTGTTCCGCTGTTTACTCTACCTACAGGCACACTGATATGAATGTTGAGTCCTCAAAGTCTATATAGCATAGTTGTAGACATAGACAATTTTGAGTGTTGATTTTGTATTATGTACTATAATACCTACACCCAGCGAAATGCTGGTAAAGATCAAGAGGGCTGAGGGGCGATTGTTGATGTTTCAATATTTATTCTATATTATCATTTGCTTCTCCATCAAAACTGATTTGAGGTTGCTTGTAAGTTGTGTTATCCAATAACCACTTCCATATTTTTAGATTCAAGCTTTTCCCCTACTCCCAACCCACCTGTGTTAGATTTCTGCTTGTTACTCGATAGTGCTGCTTGTTTTCTTTCTTCTTCCAGTTCTTTTTCCGGCATCACAAGTAAGAATAGACAACGCAAAAGAACTGAATTCTCACTGGCCTCCTTTACTTCATTTTCTTGATATGAGAAGGAAACAATGAGTAACAAAGTGGGATGTTGGGTAGAGAAGGACAAGTTCTGGTGCATATTATTGCGATCAGCTTACCTTGACCTAAAAAGTTAGTTCATGAGGTGAAGAGTTGCATATCGGCTATAAGCTGCCCTATCCTCCCCGACGTGAGATTACATCACACTGCTTTTTCGGTCCTTCACATAGAGCAATAAGAGCAGAAGCACCTATATCTTTCACTTTTCTTTTTGTTTCTGGTGCTTTTCTTGTGTAGAAGTAGAATAGTGAGACCTAAGAGCTCAAGTTATATATCACCAAGAATCCGCATATCAGCAAGAATTTGATAGAAACATCATGATTTCCAAACATCAACCTAAACATAGAAGCCAAATGGGAGGAATTGGTGAACATAAATGAGAAAATAGCTAAATGAGCCTCAAGTTTCACAGAAATTTCAACTACACACCAAACCTTTGCGGGGTCCTAATATCCCCTGGTCATTTTAAAAGTGAAATATATTACTCCCTAAATGTTGAATACCTCCGATAAATAGCTAAACCATTGCGAATGAGAACAAAGCTTCATATGTTGAACTGAAATATGATATATTGCATACAACGATGTTAGTATGCTTCAGATTAATAAATTATGATAAATTCTCCCCTCATAATTGGTTCAAGGTCAGGAACCAACTGTTTTCATCTAATAGTTTTATTGTGCGGTATATGATTAATGAATCTACCACGATGCACATAGATGGATTTCCCAAAGAAGGTGAAAATGTATGTTAGTTTTTCTAACATAAAGGTAGAGAGAATAAAAAGCTAAGAAATATATTGTGAATTATCACCGGTATGATCCTCGTCCAAACGATAATTAAGTCAAATGTTAGAAGCATTTGCTGACCCAATTATTTCATATTTCAGCTGCAAGATGCTCCTAAATGTCCATGAAGGGCATGATTTACAACATGCGTGAAGCATGGTAGACAATTCAGTTTTAAACACAATAATTCTTGAAAAGGGAGAGGAGCAAATGATCATAATAAGGAGACAATGTGCTCTTGAAGAGCCTACGACATAACACTTCATAAAACCTCGTACGAGGTTCAGGTACCTGGAAAAAAAAGTGATAAGATCGCAATAAGCTGTAGCTAATTGCAAACCGATACAAAATGATATCACGTCAACGATATCTTTGATACAATATAGTGCGCAATATTGTATAATATTATGAGGATCTGAATTCTACATCTCTTAACGCATGTTGATGTAGAAATAACTATCAAGTAGATGCATCTTGGTAAGGGTAAATTTACTGGACCTGCAGTCCTGACATTAGAAGATGTCATGTAAATTAAATACTAAATGAGAATTGTCTCAGTCTATATGGCTCATGTGATAAAATTATATGATTTTTTTTAAGGATTCAAAATGCCTGAAGCATATACAAGTTATTGAAAAACTTGTTTGTAATCCCTAAACGAATTAAATGAACCAATGTTGATGTCTGAAATCACCTTAATAAATATTTATTAATCAGGGATACAAAAATGTCTCTGTTTAACCTTATCCCTTTACGATATTCAAAATCTTTCATAAGGTTGTGCAAGTTACTGACTTGAATGTGATTGGAGATTGATAAAAGAAGTTGAAATGAGAAAATTAGATTGGTTCTGAAGTACCATATATTTGTTCAATTGATGCATTTATTTATCTTGCTACAACTATAAGCATGATATAATTTCTTCCTTACACGGAGATACTGAAATAAGATCAATTACATATTGTCGATTTGATGAGAGATTTTTTCCAAAATTAGGGAGAGAGAATAATGAAATAAAAAGAGAAATTTTGTGGAGAAATTCATCATCGTCTCCTACGTGTTTCTATTAGTGAGCAAGAGATTCAAAAGATTAGTGAGCAAGAGATTCAAAAGATTAGTGAGCAAGAGATCCCTACAGAAAATGTACCAATTCTGATTGATGTCCTTGTAGGACCATCTACTAGTGTCATAGCAAATGAATCCAAAAGCACGTCTGAAACGTGATAGATCATTGTGTTCTAAGGATCGGAATCCCAGAAAAATAAAAATTAATGGTCAACGTGACACTAAGAAAGAATCTCATAAAGAAATGCAAGATTTTATCAATCCTGATATTCTTGAAGAAATCAATGAGCAGCAAACTCAAGAAAATTAAAAAATATCAATAAATCCAATTGATGTTATGGCTATTTGAATCGCTTGGAAGTAAATGTGGTTTGAAATACCCACAACCTTATAGGAAGATAATACAACATACATTGCTCAATTGAAGGGAGGATTCAGAAAAGGAGATAGGACAAAAGCACATTTCACCAAATTTGTTCTTCGAGCTCCAAAAGAATGATGATGTCAACGTGCAACATATTCATTCAAGTGATAATATGACTGGGTTGTTCACTAAGTCTCTATCAACTGCAACTTTCGAGAAGATGGTGTACAAGATTGAAATACGAAGACTCAAGCATTTGGACTGAAGTTCTCATCAGGGGGAGTTAATACATGTTGTACTCTTTTTTTCATATAAGGTTTTGTCCTACTGGATTTTCCTTGTAAGGTTTTTAATGAAGCAATCAAAATGTGTATTATTAGAAATATGTACTATTTTTCCTCCACTAGGAAAGTTAGGGTTAGACCAAGGTATCTAGACCCTATAAATAGAGATGTTTCTCTCATTGTATTTCATCCCTCAAGAGAAATAAAAAACTCTCCTCCCTTTCTCCACAATATTCTTGTTCTAGTTTTATTATTTCATAACGAAAATGAATTTGTAAAAAGCAACAAAATCAATTGATTGGGAAAAGAATGAAGACACAGGATAAAAGGAAAAAGTGAAGCATTGAAATGAGGAAAAAGTATTGGGGTGAGAGAGGCTCGAACTCTCGACCTCAGGATAACTCAGAAGCTATGAGACCTACGCGCTAGCCAACTGCGCCACCACCCCTGTTGATAGATTACTACAGATATTTTAATATTACATGACCTATTAGTTAATTTCCAGTTATACGAGAACATGTGTTGATGTGCAGCATTTTTCTTTTTTTATTCTTTAAGGAGATTAAAAAATCAAGGAAGTTGAACAAGTCTCGTTTTTAAAAGACAAAGATACTTGGAGACAAAAAATATAGAATCTAAGATCTTTTGGTTGTTTAAATATAGAGCATAAAGATTATGGTCTATTGCTCATGTGCCTGAAACAGTGCAAAAGACAGTAGCCAGGTCTTGAGTGGATTCTCTGATTCCACAACAATTAAGGGTGTGTTTGTATTATCGGTGGACAAAATTGATTTTGGTATAATTGATTTATCTTTGGATGTAATAATGTAAAAGTGATTGTTATAATTGATTTATATTTAGATAGTTTTGATCAAAATTGTTTTTGAATGTAGAATTACCAAAATTGACATTTAGTCAATATATAAAAATAAAAATTACTAAAAAATGAAAGTATGTAAATAAAAATTACAAATAAATAATAGAAATTAAAGTGCAATATAATACTTAAATATTAATAGAATATTATTATAATACTAATTTAAAGTGCAAATAATATTTAAATATTATTACAATATCAATTTTGCATGTACTCTATAATTTGATTGCAGACTAAGTCTCGAACGTGATCCATCTCTGATGAAGAAGCTACATTAAAAACCTGTGATTGATCCAAGTTAGATGATCTATGATAATCATCATGGTGAATGATTGTGTTTTCATCTTCATAAAGATCAAAATCAATCCGTTTCTGCATTCCTTCTGATAAAGTTGTGTATAGTTGATGCGTGATTTATGCACACACTTACGCAAGTGCACGTGTCGTGTCAAGTAATATAGTCTTAGAAGACCGAGTTATCGTCCTCAGGGATTAGTGTTCAAGTACCAAATTTTATTCTTTGTTATCTATTTGGTGACCGATAATTGATATGATATTTATGACTAGAATTATGAAAACTAATTAAACTATGTTGTTTTACTTCAGTAATGTGGAAATAGGGTTTCCAAATCTCCTCAACTATCCGCTTAACTTACTTATTAATGCAATTAATTATGATTCTTCTTCTATTTTGAGATAGCAGGTTAACTAAGCCGTTTTATACTCCTGTTAAGGTTATATAAACACTCAACCTCAGTACATCACCTTTCTACCTTTCGGTGATAAGATTGACTCTAGAGGAGGATTAAGACCAAAAACCTTATTAATACTACACAAGTATCGGGGTACATTCGTCCACGATTTAACCTATGTTTATCCAACTACAGCATATTCACAACCTCCCCTTTCGGATTTCGGTTAGAAATCATAAGAATTATGATAATTAGTGATCAAGTAACTACCAAACAATCAAAACAAATATTGAATAAATCTCAACAACAAGAAGAAGGACCAAAACATGCACTAATTCATAAAGATAAGGTTCAAGTGAATTGACATGGAAAACCCTAAGTAGATTTAGTTCTTAGCCATAGACATGACAAGAACTAATTCAATATCCAACATAAACTGTAAAGAAAGTAAAACAAGAACAAGAAATTACTAAGAAAAGGGTCTCCAATCTTGATCTCCAAAAGTGTGTGATTTGGCAAGAAGAGGAACCCTTAAATCTGACCTAGGGTTCTCTTTTTATAGCCTCCAAAACGTGATGTGGCCCATTGTCCATTCGAAATTCTGATTTTTCCCGTCCTGCCAGAATCAGCCATGCCGGAATCTCTGCAACCCTCTGAAGATTAGGCGACGTGGCGCCTTGGCCTGGGCCGGAGGCGCTACTGCTTTGTGCCCGGTTCGCCACTTTTTCGCCGAGCTCGAACCTCCGCTACGCCTTTTTGCTCTTTTTCCGCCAATGAGCCACTTTAAACCAATATGACTCAAAAGAAAGAAAATCTATCCTAAGACGACACGTATTTGTACAAAAATGGACAAAAGACTCGCTAAAAATGACTCAAAAGGTGTATATAAAATACACCGATCAAATACCCTCAAACTTAACATTTGCTCGCCCTCGAGCAAAGATCAAAAGAAAGAAATAAAGACACAAGGAAAAAGAAAAAATAGAAAGACTCAACGACATTGATCACTTTGCTGCATTGATGTTACTTAGAAAAACATGAAGGTTAGCAGAATAATATGCAGGAATATATAGCATGAATTTTTAGCATTCTAAACACATTAGGCTAGATATTTCGCAAACTCATTTTAATCATGCTTATTGGAAGTAAGAATACTGAATTAGGCATGTCAATTTCAAAATCCTATGGCATGTTTACTTGTTATTCTCCACTAATCATGAATATGCATATAAGAGATCTTCAGGACTTTTCAGGGTTGTAATGTAGGCTTAGGCATGAGTAGGTAAAAATAGACATTTAAGCTCATTTTATGTACCATAAGCTCTTTTGCTTTTCAATTCTTCCCTTTTCTTATGATTTCCTTTCTTCACTTCGTATCTATCTTTCCCCTCTTTTATTTTGAGAGAGTGAAGTGTATTATGAATCACATGCACCCCCAAACTTAGGCTTTTGCCTATTTCTTATTACTTTTTTATTGGGGTGCATCAAACTTGTTCACTCTTTTTGTCTCTTTTTTAACACTTTCTATTCCAATCATTTCACATTTTTACTTATGGCACAAGTGTGGAAATATAGGATGTCAAAGAAAAAGTTTAATGTTTTGGCTCAAAGGGGTTGACTAGGGATATTTTTAATGTCAGGGATAGGAAAAAGTGGTAAGAATTGGCTAACAAAGAAATGTCTGAGTCATCTCCCTAACATGCATATCCTAACTATTTCGCCTCAAATAGCGAGCAATCATACACATAGGTTTTAATCATTTAACAATGCACAATTCAAGCAGAAACCCCAAATAGACAGATTTCATTAGTTTTTGGCATAACTGACCTAAGTGTTTAGATAGTTGCTTCTAATTCCATTACATTATTCAACCTTACTTCACTAGGTGTTTCTAGTAACTACAACATGCATGATCTTTGACAGAAAATTATGACTCAAAAAAAAAAAATTATGACTCAAAAATACACAAAACAAATTAAAAAGACTCAAACATACTAAAATAATAAGATTAGGGCGCACGAACTCCCCGCAACCCTCTCAAGATTATGCGCTGCCTCGCTGGCCGAGGTGGGCTGGCCGCCTGCTTTGTGCTTGTCATTACTTTTATCGCTTTTCGAGCTCTGGAACCTCCGTTTCTGCCCCCTTTTTGCTCCTTTTCCGCCAATGAGCCACTTTAAACCAATATGACTCAAAAGAAAGAAAATATATCCTAAGACGACACGTATTTATACAAAAATGAACAAAAGACTCGCTAAAAATGACTCAAAATGTGTATATAAAATACAGCGATCAATAGTCATTGTTGCGACGATTATTTGAACATGTATTTGAAAACTGAACTTGGGCATGCGACGTAATTAAAATTGCAAATCTGTTCTTCCATACCCCAAAAGTTCTTTCTATTGTGGACCTTAAACAAAAAAGTATCCTATAAATTAGTTATATCTTCACAACCATTAATGATAATACTTGATGAATTTAATCTACTTTGAATTTGAAAAATAAAAAGTATCTTTAAAAGTTTTTTGATATTCAAAATTAGAGAAGGCTTATTTCAAGTATCTAATATGATTTTTTATCATTGCGCAAAGCGCGGTCAATTTCACTATTGTTCTACTAATTCAACGTTACTATTCATGACACCACACATATATAATTAGTATCTTTGATTTTTTTTAGTAATTATTTCTAGATATTTAAAGAGGGTAATGAAGTATATTTGAATTTTTTTTAGTAATTATTTCTAAATATTTAAAGAGGGTAATGAAAATTGTATATTTAATTTTTTAGTAATTATTTCTCAATATTTAAAGAGAATAATGAAAGTGGATAGAGAGTGTTGATGAAAAATTAAAAAGGATAATAAAGGAAAGAGAAAATTCAAATTGAAATAAATGGCAAAATGAATTATAGCAGAATTAATTCCGGCAATTCAAACATGTCAATTTTCTGATTTTAACAAAGACAAGTATTCAGAAATAATTTTGGTTATCCAAAAACCAATCCAAACATGCAGTAAATTAATCAAATGATATATACAGAAGATGATTAGTCTAGATTTTGGCTCTATTCGGTTTAGCATAAAGCATCTTACACAAAAACTCAAAAAGTATCTTTTTAAATGCATGTTTGGTTTTAATTATGGCATGCTATTTTTGTGAAAAATGAGCAAAATTTGAGTGTTTGGATTTCCTCTCCAAAATCAATTCTCCTCTTCAAAATTGATTCTGTAAGAAACTACAATTTCTAGCTTCTAAGGTGAATAGAATTAATTCTACATTTATTACAATTTGAGTTTTACCTTTTCCTTCATTATCCTCTTTAATTTAGTATTGTAATAATATTTAATAATACCGTAAATAGAGTACTATATGTCAATTCTACATTTAATTCATTATTTTCAATCATATTCTACACCGTTTACATTACTATATGTCACCTACTGTTATATTCCCCCGGAGACTAAAAAATGAACCCAAAAATAATGTAATTTCTTAAGGTAATTCACTGTAAATAATATTTAAGTACTATATTGCATTTTAAATTAGTATTGTAATAATATTTTACTAATATTTAAGTACTATATTGTACTTTAAATTCTATTATCTATTTGTAATTTTTATTTACATACTTTTTTTTAGTAATTTTTATTTATATGTATTTGATTAAATGTCAATTTTGGTAATTCTACATTCAAAATTAATTTTGACCAAAACTATCCAAACATCATAAATTGATAACAATCACTTTTACATTGATGCATCCAAACATAAATTAATTATTTTCAAAATTAATTCTGTCAAAATTAATTATGTCCACCACAAAATCAAACACTTGCTAAAAATATTAGAGGAAAGAAAAATCATATATTTTTGAGTTATTTCCTGAATGTTCATGCAGAATATTGATAGTATATGTGATAATTGTAGATGATTGGTGCAAAAGTGTGACACAATGTCTGGTGAAAACATTGATAGAAAATATTTCTTGTTGATAAGGTTCAATACAAATTGGATGGATATAGAAATAATTAAATACTCAATAAGCAAAAATAGTTCTCTTACGTCTGATTTTGTCTTTTCTCTTGGTTTCTTTCACTCGTTCTAGTTGTTCACGACAACCCACGTCTGTTAGTACGTTCTGAGAAAATTATTTTCTAGCGTTTAGTTATCCGAAAATGGGAAAATTCTCCATCAACGGGAATAAACAAAAAACCATTACTTATCCAACAATTATCTTCACATTGTCCGTTTTGGATCTAGGCTTGCGTGGATTTATTTTTCGAGTTATGTCAAATCGAGCCAAAAGCATGTGTACCATGTGAACTTGAGCTATTCTTTATAAAGTTTTTCACTTTTTTCTCTAATTTGATGTCATTCGCCTAAGATATCATGTGCATCTCATTTTCAGAAGCTTGCAAGCTGAAGAGTCTATCAGTCCTCCTTGCTTAGTCCTCATCAATTCGTCATCGTCAGGTGCCCCACACAACCAACCACTAAGAAATATTTTTCATAGAAGCAATTTTTTTTACAAAAATATGACTTCTATAGCATCAAATGCAAAGCAGTACTACAAATAGAATCACTGACCTATATAAATTCTATATATATTGTTATTTAGGAAGGGGAGTCTTGGAGTAAGGAGAATAGTTGCTGATATGTGATTAGGATATCACGGGTTCAAGCCGTGGAAAATAGACTCTTGCATAAATATGGGTTAAGACTGCGTATAATAGACCTTTATGGTCTGATTCTTTCCCGAACTCTACCTATAATGGGAGCTTAGTGCATCGGGTTGTTCTTTATATATTGTTATTCACCCACAACATAGAAAGAGAAATAATGGGGTGTTGCGAAGGAATAAAATCCCAAAAACCTCATGCTGTGTGCATACCATTTCCATCACAAGGACACATAAATCCAATGCTAAAACTTTCCATACTCCTCCACTCCAAAGGCTTTCACATAACATTTGTCAACTCTGAATATAATCACAAGAGATTACTCAAATCCAGAGGCCCTTCATTTCTTGAAAATAATTTCCAAAATTTCATCTTTGAAACTATTCCAGATGGACTTCCTCCTAGTGATGCTGATGCTACACAACATATTCCTTCTCTTTGTTTCTCCACAAAGGAAAATTGTTTAGGTCCATTTAGAGAGCTTTTAATCAAGATTAATAATAATTCATCTGATGATGATCTTCCTCCAGTGAGTTGCATTATTTTTGATGGAATTATGACATTTGCTTTATTAGCTGCTCAAGAAATTGGTGTACCAAGTGTTAGCTTCAGAACTACAAATGGTTGCAGTTTCATGTGCAATAAACACTTGCCTCTCCTTATTGAGAAAGGAATTTTGCCTCTCAAAGGTTAGAATTCTTGAAAATTTATTCTTATCTAGTTTCTCACTGTCTATAATGAGGTCAGTTTCACCTATGGTTATTTCAATTTTTAGTTTACTATACCAAAGTCATAAAATTAACTTTTTTAATAGAAAGTTAATCTTTTGTTTACGCCTATATATAAAATAAAGTGAAAATTAGTGTGTATAGGGTAAATCCGACGGAAAAACAACAAAGTATTAAGCTGCTAAATGTATAAACTTGTCATATAAATATAGATATGTATGTGAACAATTCACTTTTTTTTGTTGACGAAGAAACCTGCAGCCGCTACTCTTTCGAGTGCGCACAGGGTAAACCTCGGGCTGACGCAATAGCCTGCAAACTTTCCTCCCATTCATTGCCCTTTGAAAGAAGTCAAAATAAAAAAAGAATCTAACTATTCTTCTGGACGAGAAGAGCGAGTCTCAGTCCGGGGTGAGAAAGTTTAGGGTTTTCACTTCCACGTCCCAGCTCGTCGAAGCTACCGCCTATCGATTGAAATTTCCCTCCGGCAGCCGATTAATCTCACTTGGCAAGCCATGTGTGACAGGCTCAACCAAGAAGGTTTATGCAGGGGATCGAACTCGTGATCTTGCGATTCCGCACTCTACTGCTACATCAACTTGACTACCTTGCGGGTGTGAACAATTCACTTTAAATAGTATTCATGTGGTTCTACTTTAAAAAGAAGTACATTTTTTTACCATTGCTAAAACCTGATGTCTTTCACCATGTGGGCGGGTTTCTCCTTTTTTATTTTTAAAGTGGGTAGGAAAATGATTTTTTCATTTATTTTTTCTAAGTGATGCCACATGAATACTTGAAGTGGCAACCTATATACTTGTGTTTCTTGGACTCGATTTAGCATTTTTTTTGACGTTTATCATTTGACAAAGACATAGTTTTACTCTTAAATTATTTCTAAAATTTTGATATTACATTCAAACTATTAAAACGATCTATTACATATGTTACAATCTGAAAAGTGATTTAATAACACCCTATGAGCTGATATGGTAGAAATGATTAAATATTAGGAGAGTGAGGTCAAAATTAAAGTAAAAATAATTTTTAATTTAGTTACAACAAAACATACTCAGTGAAATTTTATAACGTGAGTCTGTGGAGGGTAGAATGTACGCATATCTTACCTCTAATTTGGTAGGTAGAGCGGTTGTTTCCGAGAGACCCCAACTCAAGACAGAGCATAAGCATAAGCAAGAGTAAAACAAGAAAAACGGTCAGACTCGATCAAAAAAATTAAAGCAACATGAAAATGATGATATCAAAAACGAATAAGTCATGATAACATGAAAAAGTAACCAGAAACTAGCGCAATTAAAAAGTAACCTGAAAAAGTTTATATCTATGTTTTTTACCTTATCATTTTATTAGAACTGGCCATTTTTCTTATTACTTTCAACGCCGGTTAATCGTAATTATTTGAAGTAAAGTAAAATTTCCAAGTATTGGTAGCTCAGGTCAATTATATGTTAATTTAGTCGAATAATAGAAGGAAAAACCTTCCAAATAATCAATTAAAGGAGATAACCACAGAACATTTCCTTTTGGAGAAATTAATCAAGTTGGTCTTCTCTTGTAAAATGCTTATTTTGTTGTGTTTTAATGATATGATGCAGATGAAAGTGATATAACAAATGGGTATTTGGACACGGTCATAGATTGTATACCAAGTATGAAAAATCTTCGTCTTAGGGAATTTCCAAGCCAAATCAGAACCACAGATTTAAATGACAAATTGCTGAATTTCATTATGGGAGAAACTGAAGGAGCTTCAAAAGCATCAGCCATTATTTTCCACACTTTTGATTCACTCGAATTTAATGTCTTAAGAGATTTATCCTTAATTTGTTCTCCACTTTACACAATTGGACCCCTTCAATTACTCACTAATCAACTTCCTAAAAATAGTCTAAAATTCCTTAAAGCCAATTTATGGAAAGAAGACGAGGACTGTGTCAAGTGGCTGAATTCAAAAGAGGAAAAATCAGTGGTTTATGTGAATTTTGGTAGCATAACAGTATTGACAAAAACCCAACTCATGGAATTTGCATGGGGACTTTCTAATAGCAAGAAGAATTTTTTCTGGGTAATTAGGTCTGATGCAGTTGTTGGTGATGATTCTGCTATGTTACCACATGAATTTGTCCAAGAAACTAAAGAAAGAGGCCTAATTTTAAGATGGTGTTGCCAAGAACAAGTTTTGAAACATTCATCAATTGGTACGTTTTTGACTCACTGTGGATGGAATTCAGTAATGGAAAGTATAGGAAGTGGCGTACCGATGATTTGTTGGCCGTTTTTTGCTGATCAACACATAAACTGCAGGTACATATGTTGTTCAAGTAATATAAATTGTCAATGTACATTATCGGGTTATTATTTTTATCTCTATTAGCAGGTAAGTTACCTATCTTATTTTTAAAATTATGTATCTCATAATTTAACGAGACTTACCTTATCTAATGATGTACGAATCTGAGGTTGAGGTCGAGCCTCTCTTTTCAGTGGAAGTTGAGCTCGTCGGATCTGTTGCTCGTGACGTGAGTGATTCTTAACTCCTCTTGGCTTGAAACAAAAATCCTCTCAGAAGCCCGTGTATATTAGTCAAAGATGTGACTTTTCCAGGGCCGATTGCTCTTTGCCGTCAAATGGAAAGTTAGCTCATAGGGTTGGCGTTGGCCTCTCTTTCCTTATTCTGTCGATTAGCTTGGAACGTTTATAGTAAATAGCTTTTCACATCCATAAAAAGCCCAAAAGAAAGGGCTTTTTTTCCTTCCTACATTAGTGAAACACTGAATTTCTTATCTCATATCTGCTTTTCGTGAAAAAATACCAATTGAAGTGGAGGGTTTCTTCAAACAACAAGGGGCTGGGTCAACTATTCAATCAAATGATATTGAACACACTCGTCTTAGCAACAGCTTAGCAAGAGCCCGGGCGGCAAAGATCGAAACCTTTTGCGCTTAGGCATCTTATTAGAAGTTAGTTGCGCCTGGTCGATCCGGATGTGGGCATACCTTGAACCTAGCCCGAAATTCTTTCTTTACTTTATCTTCCAAAATTTCGAGTTTGTGATCGAGGGCGACCAAATATGAGAACATCTCTTGCATCAGTTTTTTATTTGTAGCCTGCAATTCTAAAAGTAAAAGATTAAAATCAAGAAAATAAAGTAAATAGTAAAGCAAAGTGCAACCACCCCAGAAAGTCTACCAATCAGCACTGATATAAAATTCTCCAGAGAGTGAGTTTCTGATCATAATGACCACCTAAAGTTGGATTTCCAGTTGTAGTTTTAGTTCCTACGTCTGAATCTGATGCAGATGAACTTTTATTGTAAAAGGGAAGTTTCGAGGACCGAGTGCTTACCTTGCCTTATTCATTGTATGGCTCTTTTCCTTTAGCATTACTGGGTTTCATCCTCTGGCAATTATCGACTCGGGAATGAACGAAGTCGCTTCACTTCAAAGTAGAGGTTTGTGGTAACGGTGGACTGACTCATGTTCGGGATACGTTTGGTCTTCAATATATTTTGATCTTCTATCAGTCTAGCCCTTCTTCCACATGAGATCCTATTTTTCCTAACTCCATGTAGCTTTTCTGACGAATCATATAGTTTTACGATTTCATCGACTAAAAAGGTTATCAAATGAATTGTAATTACAATTGAAACGATCGCGCGGGAATTGAATTTCTTACTGTGAGCGATGGAATTGATTACTAAGCTTTGGAGCCAACACAAGAGCAAGAAAGACTATTTCGGTCTATCTCTATGGTATGGTCATTTTCCAAAAGTAATAGTAGAAAACCGCTTTCAAGCCATACCTCATAGGTATCCACCCATTTTTTATGCTTTTCTTTAGTTTTGGCTTTCCTGCAGCTCTTTTCCCGATCTCTTTTTCTTCATTAAAAGGTTTTACAAGCCGCAGACATATAGCCAGGGAGTGCCATCCCTAAAAAAGAAAAAAATAACTCTTTTAGAGCTATGACTTACTTAGTAAAATCCTACTAGAAGAGCAGTGAGTGCTTTCTCCTAATATCTCCTCCTTATAGTCAAACGGTCAGTCAGTTTAAGATACAATTTCACTCTTCCACTCCGTTCCAACACAGGTTATAATCAAGTGGCTGGAGCTCCTTTTCAACGTGTGATCTTCTCTATCTAATGAATGGGGAGTCTGCTTTAAAATCGTTCACCCTGCACCCCCCCCCCCGAGTATATGCTTCAACAGGGAACCATAGAATCGGAGGGTTATATTAGAACATCGGTGACACAAAAATGTTTTCCTTCTCGCGCGAAAGAAAAAAGATGTTTAGCTTTTTTGCTTTATCTATCAAAACTCCTTTACATATTAAATATTCTGTTAACATTGAAGTATGGAATTCTGTTTACTCACTTTAAATTGAGAATCTGTCTCCCTCCCTTTCCTGCTAGGCAAGCATCCTCATGTATTTTACATATCCATACGATTGAGTCCTTGGGTTTTTCAGAATAGCTAGCGAGAGGAATACTACTGATTATCTATGAAAGAAGGATGTGTTGAATGAAAAAAATATTATCCTTCAGGAAATATGAATACTTTTTAGTAGGGACAAGCCATTTTTGGCGTTGAATCGGGTCAGAAATAACAAGTTGTTCTAGCTCCGGGGAAAAGACTGATTGAGCAAGTACCTGACAAAATTCTCTTTTGTGACCAAGTGGATGGTGTGGGCGAGCATATAATGTCGGAGCCTCTGAACAACGAAGACAAGGGCGAGATAAATCTTAAGCGTAGCAGTTCTCATTGAACTATTCGAATTGAACTATGAGAATGGAACTATTCAATGATAAGCGTAGCAATTCCCCTTTCTCTTATTCTCTCTGTCTCGTTGCGTAGCAGTTTGAATTGAACGATTCTCATTTCTTGAACTATTCTCATTTCAGGAAAAATTTCAGGATAGCAAACATTCTCTAAAATTTCTCTTAGATTCAAACCCATAGCTGATGATAGAACACCTAAAGTCAAGGCTCTTCCCTCTCTTGATGGCGAATCTTGATTGACTGAAACTAGGAATCGATTCGGAGAAAGAAGAAGCATGGCATGAGATAGGCGGCGGAGAGCTAAAATGAATAGATCTCTTTACCCGAGGGTCTAACTGGATACCTTGAAAAGCTCTCATTTAATTAGAACTGCTACGCTTATAATATAATAGTGAAATGATGACTTATCGCCACACCTTGCTTTTCCTTTATTACTATTACGTTCTGCCCTTACATCGTAAAAGACTGATATCTATGAGGGTTCACCCACCCCGGAGCCTTCCCGTGGGTGGACCAGCGTATAGAGGGCGCTCCGGAGCAGCCCAACCCTCTGAGAGAAAAGGAAAGAGCCTTCCCACCGAGAGAGAAGGCTAGCCTTTTGAGAAAGGCCCAATAGGCCTCTTCAGACCCTAGTTTCAGAGATAGAAAATAGAACGAAAAAGTAGAGGCAACCGGAGTCAAAGGTCGAGCCTCAACCAACAAAGGGGGACAGCCATGCCAGGGGAGAAAGTCGGGAACCGTCGGTTACCTTTTGTGGGTGGCTCAAACTTAAGGCAAAAGGCCAAGCAAGCACCACTAGGCAGAGCGAGAGAACTTCTCAGCTTTAGCGTTCCTTCTATCGGCGTCATCTAACCACGTTAGCAATCCAGAATAACTGGAAGCTCGAAACGATCGGTCAAAGGCACTGGATTGTGGGTTCTCCATGGACTCTTTCTACTCTTTTGATCACTGGGGCGAAAGATTTATTGGATGGTTCATTTCAGTCTGAAGTCAGCGTCAATCTCAGAGATCTTATCGGTCGACAAACCGGAGACGGACGACCACGGTCCCGGCCTTACCAGCACCGGAGGTGTACTAATCAATGAACCCACGAGGGGAATCGAATCAACCCGAAATGGACTTTCATTTCTTTCTCATCATCTTAAACCAGCCGAACTTACGCCCTTGGGTACTTTACATAATCTGAAATAAGGCTAATGTGGATTAGTCTTCCATAGGATAGGCAAGGCATCCGAGACTATTAGCAGGTTCCTCCCCCCCAAGCAATGCCCAAAAGTCCCATGTCTTTCTTGCTCGGACCAACCCAACCGACGATTTTCAAGAAGCGGGCTAAAGCCACAAAAGGGGGACAAGATTCATCGATTAGGTGGCAGCAAGGTTTGAGATGACTCTTTGATCTATCGGTTGACTCTATCTTTTTAACATCCTTGATATTGATTTGTTTCCAGGAGCAGAGGGCTGCCCATGGCGGTCGACTAGAGGTACTGGTTCAGCCTGTAAGGGATTCATTCAGTAAGGGAGGGGGCTCTCTCTATACGCTGGTCCACCCACGGGGAGGCTTTAGGAAGATAAGCTCTCTTCCCAGCGTCCAGTAGACTCCCTCTTCCGCTCATCCCCTTCGTCAGCTCTTTGATCGGGATACTATTACCTAGGTTCCTAAACTTGGAATGAATAGAAAAAACAAATTTACATTTACGACGATGTACATAACTTAAACTCACATGTTGTTCATATTATCATATGCATGAAATTATATATGATTTTGATATCCCTTTTTGGTCTATAAAGAAAAATTAATTTCTTCATTTTCATGTGCAGATATGCATGTTATGAATGGGATGTTGGTATGGAAGTTGGAAAGAATGTGAAGAGAGAAGAAGTAGAGAAGATTGTGAGGGAAATGATGGATGGAGATAAAGGTAAGAAAGTGAAGAAAAAGGTAAGTGAATGGAAAAAAATGGCACACGAGGCTACTGGAGTTGAGGGTTCATCAAGCTTGAATTTAGATAAATTAGTGAAAGATGTACTTGTATCTAATTATTCAGTTTCTTAGTATAATGCTTAAATGAGAAATGACGAGGAGTGAATATAATCAAATCGGGGTTGATACTCAATCAAGTGCAACGTGTCTCGCCTTTGTTGACGAATATGTATAAAAGCATTAAAATAAAAAGTACATCTAATTTCTCATGTACGTATATGTGTTTGATATGACAAAATATTTTGAGAATTTTTAAAATAAAAAACAACATCATGTATATAAGCTTCAAATATAAAAGGAAGATGAGTGAGAGTGACATACCAGAATATCGGTGAGTAGTAATGTGTAGAACGAGAAAATAACAACAACAACTATTTGTTAGAAATCTGAAAATAATCAAATATGAGGGCTTGCTGAGTCGACCAAATTTTTGATCTATCCTTAAGATAATATTGTCCCGTATATTCTTTCAACGGTTGTAATGAAAACTTATCTCCCTAGATAAAACAGCAATCAAACAAATGAGCAAAGAGAACTCAAATGTTTGCTTTGGAAGAAAGAGTTTTGAGTGTTTGTGATTGCAAGAGAGGAATACAATTTCAGAGAATTGTTAAGTGTAATATGTCAAGTGTGTTTCCAAATGTGTCTCGTGTCTCATTTTATAGTGTGTAGATGATGACCCTCCAAATGGCTAAGTAATTACCATGAATGCCATGTTAATGCCTTGTATTTGGAGTTACAATTCAGCCAAGTAATGGCTGAATTCATGAACAAAATAATGGAGAGTAAATACTCTAAAGTCAGCCCAAGAATCAATTTTTAAGTGCGTTCATTTGAGGCGTGGGCCGTGGACATTCTAGTGTTTTGTCCATCGTGAGTCGTGGACACCCTTGGATTCTTAAGTGCGTTCATTTGAGACGGCGTGTCCTCACACTTAAATAGGTGCTTTCCTAAAAGGTATCCTATAATACCCCGCTACACAAGAGTTAGGAACCATGAAAAATTTCACCAACCTAACCTCAACTTTTGAGGATCATTAAAGGTTTGGAAACTTATCCTTTACCCCTCTTACATGTAGCACTTTTTGTCTATCACGGGAACGGTCTTGGATTATGTTTCTTAAGAAAGACACATTAGACGAAGTGCTGTTGCTTCCACCGAAGAGCTCACGGAACCTTTACAGTTTAGTTTTCTCATTGAACCTTATTCCTGGGATCTCCAGTCTGTAAGGTTGGGTGTCCACTATATCGGTTCTTATTGTTTGGGTTTTAAACCCATTCCTGCATGCATGCAACAACTGATCTTTGGGTATTTCCTTCGTCAAGGGATCTGCGATATTTTTCTTAGATTTTATGTAATCAATGGAAATAATACCTGAGGTGATCAACTGCCTAACAGACTCATGTCTCCGTCGAATATGACGAGACTTACCGTTGTATATTGAACTTCGTGACATTCCTAGAGCCGACTGACTATCGCAGTGGATCTTAACAGAAGACACGGGTTTATCCCAACATGGGACATCCTCTAGAAAACCATGAAGCCACTCAACTTCCTCTCCCGCTTTATCTAAAGCGATAAATTCCGACTCCATCGTGGATCGGGCAATAAGAGTTTGCCTAGAGGATTTTCAAGACACAACGCCACCACCGATTGTTGATGTCGTCGCTATCAGATATCCAGTTTGCATCGATGTACCCCTCAAGTACCGCTGGATATCTTGAATAGTGTAACCCGAAATGTATCATGAACTTTAGGAACCGTAGTATCCTGTTCAACGCTTTCCAGTGATCCTCACTTGGATTTCGAGTGAACCTAGCCAATTTATTGACTGCATGAGCGATATCAGGTCGAGTACAGTTTGTGATATACATCAGACTACCAATCATCTGCGCATATCGCTCCTGGCGTACGGGCTTACCCAAATATTTGTCAAGCTTTTGATTTATATCCAATGGTGTTGATACCGGTGAACTGTCGAACATCCCAAATTTCTTCAGTACATTCTCGATGTTGTGAGATTGAGATAAGACCATTCCATTAGATGTCTTAGAGATCTTGATCCCTAAGATGACATCTGCAATGCCCATATCTTTCATGTCAAAACACTGTTTTAACATGTTCTTAGTCTATAGGATTATTCCGTGATCGCTCGATGTCAACAAGTCATCTATATATAGACATATCATGACGAAGGATTTGACATTTCCTTTCATGTAGACACATTTGTCACCTACATTAATGACGTATCCTTTTGATAGTAGAGTACTATCAAATTTCTCGTGCCATTGTTTAGGGGCTTGTTTCAGCCCGTACAATGATTTAACAAGCCGACATACTTTTATCTCTTGTCCTGGAACCACATACCCCTCATGTTGATCCATATATATTTCTTCTTCCAAATCACCATTTAGAAAGGCAGTCTTAATATCAATTTGATGTATTTCAAGATCGCGCAAGGTGGAGATAGCTATGAACATACGTATGGATGTCATTCTTGACACCGGAGTGTAGGTGTCGAAGTAATCAAGGCCCTCCTTTTGGCGATAACCCTTGACTACTAACCTAGCTTTGTACTGGTCGATAGAACCATCAGCCTTTAACTTCCGTTTAAGGATCCACTTACAGCCCAACGGTTTGTGTCCTGGGGGAAGTTCTGCCAACTCCCAGGTGTGGTTATGCATAATGGATTCTATCTCACTTTCTAAAGCTTCCTTCCAGAGCGGAGCTTCTGAAGTTGACAATGCTTCAGCGATTGTCCGTGGTTTATCCTGAACCAAATAAGCTACAAAGTCTGGACCGAAAGACTTGTCCTTCTATGCCCTTTTGCTTTGTCTTGGTTTCATATCTGAATCTTCCAAGTCCTGAGAATCTGAAATACTAAATTCCGGATCATCAGCTAATTCAAAATTTACTAGATCTGAATTGTTTCTATCTAGATAGTCAGTGACTCCTAGTTCATCAGAGATTTGCTCATAACTTCGTTTGCGAGAGGTTATGTTATTTTCCTTATATGAAAATGTGTCTTCAAAGAACCATGCGTTCCTTGATTCCATGATCGTATCTTCATAAATGTCCGGATGATCCGACTTGTGCACTATGAAGCTATAAGTACTACTGTTATTGGCATATCCGATGAATATGCAATCCACAGTCTTAGGTCCAATCTTGACCTGCTTTGGCATGGGCACTTTTACCTTGGCCAGACAACCTCATACCTTCAAATACTTGTAGGTAGGTTTCTTTCTTTTCCATAGCTCGTATGGAGTCTTGTATTTACCATTCTATGGGACTCTATTAAGAATCTTGTTTGTGGTAAGGATAGCTTCTCCCCACATGGTTTGAGGGAGACCTGAATTGATGAGTAAAGCATTCATCATTTCCTTTAGTGTTTGGTTCTTGCGTTCAGCAACTCCATTTGATTGAGGTGAGTTAGGAGCCGTTGTTTGATGAACTATACCCGATTGGGTACAAAGTTCTTCAAAAGGCGCTACATATTCTCCCCCTCTATCGCTACAGATAGTTTTAATCTGTCCGCCTAGTTGATTCTCAACTTCTGCTTTTTAGCGTTTGAATGCTTCAAAGGTATTATCTTTACTTTTTAGTAAGTAAAGGTAACAGAACCTTGTGCCATCATCTATGAAAGTCACAAAGTACTAGTTCTCCCCTCTAGTTTGAGCGAACTTTAAATCACATATATCAGTGTGTATAAGTTCTAGAGGAGTGGTATCCCTTTCGACGGATCTAAAAGGACTCTTGGAAAGTTTTGCCTCTATGCACACCTCACACTTATGTTGAGGGTTTATGTCAATAGACGACAATAATTCCAGCTTTACCAATCTTTGGATAGATTGATAGTTTACATGTCCTAATCTATGATGCCATAGATTAGATGACTCAATCAAGTAAGTAGAAGGTGCAATTTTATTGATAGTTGAAATAGAAGGCATTACAGGTGCAGCATTGAACTTAAAGAGGCCTTCACAAACGAAGCCCCTTCCTACAAAAGTTCCATTTTTAGTGATTACAAACTTGTTAGCCTCTAACACTAGCCTAAAACCAGCATTTACTAACAGAGGTCCAGAAATTAAATTTCTTCGAATTTCTGGGACATGCATCACTTCCTTCAGAATCATCTCCTTTCCGGACGTCATCTTTAGGGTCACCTTTCCTACCCCCAGCACCTCTGAAGAAGAATTGTTGCCTATAAACAATTTCTTATATGTGACTGGTGTATATGTAGAGAATGCATCTTTATTGGAACAAATGTGACGGGTATCACTGATCGGTGTATTTTATATACACCTTTTGAGTCATTTTTAGTTAGTATTTTACTCATTTCATTTATGTTTAGTATAGTATTAGGGTCGTTTTCCTTTCTTTTGTGTCACAATCGAAATGGAGAAATGGCGAAAAGGAGATGAAATGAGCATAAATGAGATGAAATTACACACTAAAAGGGCGAAATGAAGTCTAAGTTTGGAATTATAGAGGAGATCGGACGAATCCGGACGAAAAAGGGCGACGAAGCGAATCGCCAGACGTCACCGCGCGATGCACAGCGGCAGCGCGCGCCTGATGTCTTTGGAAGTTCGAAAGTTGCGAGTTTTTGGCCCGTGGCTGATCAGAGGTCGCGGCGCCGACGCGGGATTTATGAAGTTCTGGGCCGAATTTGACATGTTTTCAGAGTCCTAAAGGGATAACTTTTCCTACCTAAAGGGATAACTTTTCCTACCTTAAAACTCTTACCTAAAAGGATTCTAATAATTTTTCCTACCTACATAATCCTTAACCCTTCACCTAAATGATTCTTGGTCTATAAATAGTCTTTATATCATTAGAAGAATTCATTGACCAATTCTACATTCTACATCCATCCTTCATTCCACAATCTACCATCCTACATTCTATCCACCATTCCATCTTGTAAATATTCCACAACACAATCCTTAGATGCTAGAAGGCTTGGAGACTCGTTCTTGAGTATTTTTTTTTTTTTTTTTGCTTTATTTATCTCAGTTCATGTATGGAGAGTGTATTAGTTCTTAGTGTGACTATGACTAGTAGCTAATTACTTTATTAGGGATTTCCTTGTGATTCACTTGAAACTCTATTCATGAATTAATATATTAGTTTGGTTTCTTCTTCACTTATTTAAGATTTATTCAATAGTTGTTTTGATTGCTTGATAATTAATTGATCACTAATTATCATAATTCTTATGATTTCTAACCGAAATCCGAAAGGAGAGGTTGTGAATATGTTGTAGTTGGATAAACATAGGTTAAATCGTGGACGAAAGTACCCCGATACTTGTGTAGTATTAATAAGGTTTTTGGTCTTAATCCTCCTCTATAGTCAATCTTATCACCAAAAGATAGAAATGTGCTATACTGGGGTTGAGTGTTTATATAACCTTAACAGGAGTATAAAACGGCTTAGTTAACCTGCTATCTTAACGTAGAAGAAGAAGTCAGTCTAATTGTATTAAGGATTGAATAGAGTGGATAGTTGATGATCTTGGAAGCCCTAATTATCCATCATAACTGATTTAAATCAAAGTATTTTTATAATTAGTTTATTTCCTGCATTATTAGTTTAGAATTCCAATTCAATTGACGTTAACCAAATAGATATCATAGGATAGATAATCGGTACTTGAAAACCAGTCCTTGAGGACGATATTCGGTCTTACCTAGACTATATTACTTGACACGACACGTGCACTTGCGTAAGTGTGTGCATAAATCGCGCATCAATCACCCGTGTCTAACCACCATTGTACCGAATTCTCAACGAGGTTAGCTTCAAGAACTACCGCTGAGAACTCCTCAATCATATCGTTGACGAGCGTGTCTTCAACGATGTTAGCCTTGGCATTGCCTTTGGCCTTATTCTCACGTTTGAGCTTGCGGCAGTCTTTGGCCATGTTGACCAACTATACCACAGTGGTTATAATTTCTTATATGTGACTGGTGTATATGTAGAGAAGGCGTCTTTATTGGAACAAATGTGACGGGTATCACCCGTGTCTAGCCACCATTGTCGGATTCTCAACGAGGTTAGCTTCAAGAACTACCGCTGAGAACTCTTCAATCATATCGTTGACGAGCGTGTCTTCAACGATGTTAGTCTTGGCCTTGCCTTTGGCCTTATTCTCACGTTTGAGCTTGCGGCAGTCTTTGGCCATGTTGACCAACTATACCATAGTGGTTATAATTTTCCTTGAACTTTTCAGTTGTTTGGGGCTTTCATTCCTTCCGAACTTCGCTTGAGTTCCGCTGACTTCGTCAGTTTGCCTTAGCCTCAGCGGGTTGTTTTCCCTTTGGCATGATCTTCTTATTGTCTTCCTGAATCTGGAGTTTGACAATAAGTTCATCTAGGGTCATCTCTTTCGTTTTGAGTTTTAGATAGTTCATAAACTCAGTCCACGAGGGAGGCAACTTCTCAATTAATACCCCAACCAAGAATTATTCGTTGGGCTTTAATCCTTCAAAATCTAGGTGATGTAGAATCATTTGGAATTCGTGGACTTGGGATGTCACACTTTTGTTGTCCACCATTTGAAATTTCAGGAACTTCCCAATGATGAACTTCTTACTACCCGCATCTTGGGTGTTGTACTTTTTCTGAAGTTTGTCTCATAACTGCTTGGCAATTTCAACGGTGCAATATACCGTGTGTAGTGGATCGGACAAACTGTTTAGAATATAGTTCCTACACATGAAAACACTATGTTTCCATGCTTCGCGAACCATCCTCATGTCGTCAGCGACATGGTTACCTTGGCCCCCTCCAATATTATCTTAGTGATTTCATGTGTAGGAACTATAGTGATTTCATGTGTAGGAAATTTAGTGATTTCTAACAAATAGTTGTTGTTGTTATTTTCCTTTAGCGAAGCATGTTAGTGATTTCTAAAAAATAGTTGTTGTTGCTATTTCCAATATTATGTTAGTGATTTCTAACAAACGGGAAAATAACAACAACAACTATTTGTTAGAAATCTAGAAATGATCAAATATGAGGGCTTGCTGAGTCGACCAAATTATTGATCTATCCTTAAGATAATATTATCCCGTATATCCTTTCAACGGTTGTAATGACAACTTATCTCCCACGATAAAACAACAATCAAACAAATGAGCAAAGGGAACTCAAGTGTTTGCTTTGGAAGAAAGATCTTTGAGTGTTTGTGATTGCAAGAGAGAAAGACAATTTTAGAGAATTGTTGAGTGTAAGATGTCAAGTGTGTTTCCAAATGAGCCTTGTGTCTCATTTTATAGTGTGTAGATGATGACCCTCCAAATGGCTAAGTAATGGCCATGAATGTCATGTTAATGCCTTGAATTTGGAGTTACAATTCAGCCAAGTAATGACTGAATTCATGAGCAAAATAATGGAGAGAAAATACTCCAAAATCAGCCCAAGAATCGCTTTAATTCACCCCGGATTGAAATAGCGGGTAGTCGCGGCCGCCAGTTCGGTAACTCACCGGGCGAACGTCAATTAGCCGCGACCGCCCAATTTCGGTGAGTTCTTTGGAATTGAAACGCCAATTAAGTCGCGACCCTTTGGAGGCGCCCGACCGCCAAGCGTGCGCGCACTTGGAGGAGCCGCGGCCCTTCTCGGTTTCGTGGTGATTTCTGATTCATTTCATCTTTACACATTATACACTTCTTCCTTCATTTACCAACGTGAAATCATTCGTCATTTGGCCAATAACCCGTTTATTACCTTACGTCTCAAACAATTCGTATACGTACCAATATCTCTTTCATTAAGAAAATTTTGATCCTTGACACTACGTGTGCACGTGTGTGGAAACAAAGTTTCCTACGTGCGAGGCCCCAATTATTCGATTCATAATTAATAGAATTTACTTTACGTTTAATAAATATTTTCAACAATATTGTCATTCCAAAATAAACATAATCCTCCAGATAATCCCACCGGATCCACAGACACTATATTAAATTGTCTCTGGAGGCTTAGTACCATTCTTTCACATTCTTAGTTTCACTAAAGAATATCATGCTCAGGAGTGGAGACGCATTGCCTCCTTCAAAAAGGGAACTGTCAAGGGGTCCCCAACCTTCGACAATTCCACACTAAAGTCTTCATCGAGAGGATGGAAGCCATTTTGGGTTGTCCACCCGCTCCACCACTGATTTTTGTTTTTTCGCATCCATATTAAAATTAATATCAGTAATTCTTTTTCGTTTATCCCCGCACTCTCCTCTAATACAGCAATTTCAATAAGATGACTTTCATTTATGCTCAACACACCACTGTCAACTACACTATCAACACAATGTTTATTCCTTGCATAGTATTTTCCACTATTTTTTCTTATTAATCTCAATTGTGAGTTCATTAGCTTTATTTTCAGTAGGCCTTTTTCGAATTATATTTTCAGAACCTTGAAGATCATTGCCCACAACATCATGATTTTTCTTAGTGAAATTTAAAAAAGGAGTTGGACATACCTTAAGTATATTCTGCAAATCATTCATTTTTGTGGAATCACCTTCCTTCGTAGTAGAAGCATCAGGCCTTAAGCTTTGTCCATTCTTCTTAAAATATTCTTGTAATGTGTCATCACCAAAAGTATGTTCATCTGTACAACTCCCTCGCTCTCGGAAACAGCCGCTCTATCTATCAATGTAGAGGTAAGGTCTGCGTACACTCTACCCTCCTCAGACCCACGTTGTGGGATTTCAATGGGTATGTTGTATTGCCAAACACATATTTTGATCGTCTCTGATGCCATGAACTCCTCCAGAATAATATTGATGTCGTGTTTCATAATTTTCCACATCCATCCATAGGCACAAAGTCGTTAGCTTCAACACTTTTGGCAGCACCATATCATTTTCTCCATCTGACCTCATAATTCTTTTACCTTTTGAACCACTTTTTGCCGTTTTTTTATGTTCATTTGTCTCCAAACCCGGCTTTATCTCCGTCGAGTCAGCGCCTTCCTCCAAGATTAGTGCATGTTTCCTGACTCCTTCACTTCTTTGTTCCTCAACAAGTTTAGATTTGTAATATCTAGCCATAGTGTTCCCTTTATCAATGTGTAGTCCCTCTCTACTTTTATTTTCGGGAATAACAATGTCGACAACACCTCCTAAAGCATGTCCTATTTTACGTCCGACATCCAGTTCAGAGGAATCGCTCGCCAAATCTGGTTTCCAAGGATGTATATTAAGAAGGTATCTATCATACAACCATGGTGTACCAAAATAGACTTTATCCATGCTTTTCTTATTCATGAATATAAACTGGAAAAAGTTCCATCCAACTTCCTTGATCTGCAATCCTGTCGGGTTTCCCCAAACTAGCGGCATGGTGTTCTTAACTCCTTGAAAACTCACCTTTTTATGGGAAATCACCTTCCCTAGCAAGCTTACTCCACAATCTTTCATGCTGGACTGCATGTCTGAAAACTCAATTGCCACTTCATCGTTTTCTTCTGTTGTGTTCTGATATTGGTGAATGGGAAATGATGGGATGAAAATTAAAGAAAGTAAAAGTGTCACGCCCCGACTTTTCTTAAGTCTTTCCTAAGGCGTGATGACACCTGGACAATTATTTATTTTCCAGGCGAACCGTTAACTTCTTTTTTTCCTAGATTAAACATGTATTTAAGTGCGGAAATAATATATATATCATAATAAGCAATTCAAAACTTACAAAGAACAATCTTGTGTGGGGCATTCCCCGAGATAATGGAACCTAGTTCTTTAAACATACTTTATGAGAATAACTTTCACCAAATCCGAAATAATGGATTGGTGGGTCAAAGAGGCTGCGGGACGATCGCTAGCCCTGTTGCGGAGCTTTTCCTCTATCACGCTTTCTGAAATATGTTAAATAAAAGAGTCAGCCCTACCATTCGAGGCTGAGTGAGAACCTCACCCTATAATTCAAAGTAATCTCACAATATTTTAAGTACAAACATATTAGGACACAATAACCATGTTATGAGACAAACTTCAACATTTTCAATGTATCATAATCAAATATTCACACAATAATATTCTCTTTCAATTCGTTTCAGGACGTACTGAGCTTAACCCACATACATGTTTTATCGCATGTTACATATTAAGGTATTCCTTTGTATTTACATATTTGTTGCGGCGTGAAACCCGATCCGATGCATTTACAAATGCACTTTACATATTTGTTGCGGCGTGCAACCCGATCCGATGCATTTACAAATGCATTTACATTTTTGTTGCGGCGTGCAACCCGATCCATTATGTTTACGTATTTGTGAACGCGTATTCACTTTACATTTTGTTGCGGCGTGCAACCCGATCCATTATATTTACGTATTCGTGAACACGTATTCACTTTACGTTTTGTTGCGGCGTGCAACCCGGTCCGATGCATTTACAAATGCATTTACATATTTATTGCGGCGTGCAACCCGATCCGATGCATTTACAAATGCATTTATTTATTTGTATCTGTTATATGTTCAAAAGACTCAATTAATATTTCCTTCTTTCAATATTCCACCCTTCCCACTTGTATGGGTTACAACTCTCAAACCGTAAGTCGGATTTACGTACGTAAAGTCTCAAACTGTCGAGAACAGAATAACCTAGAACTTTTATTCAGTACAAAATTTTAAATTCCCCACCGAAACATTCAGTTTTAACAATTGCATTAAGAACTGTTTCGCCGAATTTATTATCAGAACGATACACAATCTTAAAACAGTCATAACTTCTTATCCATAAGTCGGATCAAGCCCCATAAATTCTCAAAATGACGAGAAAAGACAAATCTAGGACTTTCATTTGAATCAATATTTCATATTCTGTACCCATTTCTACAGTTGTACCCTTTTACCCACTGCTTTACGGACTTTCAACCGATCCGGCGTAGAAATTTCAAAATACGATAACTTTTAAACCGTAAGTCCATTTTACCTCTTCTTTAGTTCAATCTGTTCGTAACAAATTGATTTACAACCATACCAAATTTTGTCTAATTCCAACAAGTGAAACTCGGGAAAACAGTTCGTAATTCTACTTGCCCTCAGATTTCGTCCAAATCTGTGGCAGAAAGTTTAAACTATGATAACTTTTAAAACGTAAGTCCGTTTTACCTCTTCTTTAGTTTGATTTATTCGTAACGGGAATATCTACATCCATACAAAATTTTATCTAATTAAAACAAGTATAACTTCGAAAAACAGTTTGTAACGTTCATGTCCCGAACTAGTTGTTTAAAAAATCTAAGTTCATAATTTTTCTTTTAACACACGAATTACATTCTAACATGTATAGAACTTAAACTACAGGATTTCTCTAAGAATTTTGAGTGAGAAAACTCACCTTTGTTGCTTCGTGATTGTGGATGAAAATCTCAAACTCTTTTGCTAACACTCCTTTCTTCCAGATTTCTTTTGGCTTTCTATTTCTGTCCCATTTTGGTTTATTTCATATAATAGTTCATGTGTGTGTGTTATGTGTCGTGTGCGTATATATTTATGTAGTGTGCATGTGCACAATTAGTTTGGGACGTGGGGGACTTGCAATGGGAAGTGGAGGGCAAGGTTGAGAGGGAGGGGTTGTGAGAGTTTAGGGATGTGGGCAGTGGTGCTGAACGTGAGTTTTGGGTAGTTTTAGGATTTGGGTCATTATTTTATTTTTTTATATTTATTATATTATATTTTTTTTTTATTTCGGGACTTTACAAAAAGGCACTTTTGTCCCACTTCGAAAAAAAGAAGGAAAAAGGGGTGTATATATTACATTACACGTTCTCTAGTTGCTAAAAGGGTTGAGAGGGCAAGGACCCCTCGCGCCGTCATCGTCGCTCGGCTCGGATTTGGATTGATAATCTTTTTGGACAAACTTTTCTTTAATTAATTATTTAATTAAAATAAATCCAAACGGATCGAATCAAAAGGTTTGGAACCCAAGCTTACCTTATTATTATGAAAAGGGGAGGGTTTGATAAAGGGTACTAGGTGTAGGTCTTTCCAGCCGGATTCATTAATGCAATGAAACGGAAGAACTTGAAGAACTGGCCTTGGAAGGAAATATTTATTCAAATCATAATCTTTCAGAAGCTGGCATCGCTAGTTGACTCCTCCTCGTCGACAGCCAGCAGAACAGGAAATCCTCATGTATTTCTAACTCGAACTCGAACACAAAATAATTATACAATAGAAAAAACGACCCAAGACCCGCGACCGACCCGTCCGGTTTAAGTCCTTTTCTTTTCGAATTTCCCTCCAAATTTTGGTGACTATTATGAATGGTTGCAAACATTCAGAAATGGTACCTCCAAAACCTATAAATTCTTGATTTATTCCAAGAACTTATTCACTCAATTCTAATACGAACTTCTCTACAATTCGAAAATTCATTCTTATTCATTATGTGTGATATACTGCCGTTGAGTGGTTCGCTGCTACCGAAATTTGGAGTACTATATTCTGGAATGGAGAATTGGAGGAAGAAATTTACATGGAACAACCTGAGGGTTTTGTGGTTCCTGGTAAAGAAAGGAAAGTGTGCAAACTTGTTAAGTCACTTTATGGACTTAAACAAGCACCCAAACAATGGCATGCGAAATTTGACCAAACAATATTGGCAAATGAATTTAAGATTAATGAGTGTGACAAATGTGTTTACATTAAAAATACTCCAAATCATGAAGTCATTGTTTGTTTGTATGTTGATGACATGTTGATAATGAGTAAAGATATTGTCGATGTAAATGCTACGAAGCGTATGCTCGCTAGCAAATTTGACATGAAAGACTTAGGAGTTGCTGATTTGATCTTAGGAATTAGGATCCATAAAACTCCACAAGGTCTAGCATTATCACAGTCACATTATATTGAAAAAATACTTTACAAGTTCAAATATTTAAATTTCAATGTTGCAAAGACTCCAATTGATATAAGTTTGCACTTCAAAAGAATGAAGGTGAAAGTGACTCACAATTGGACTTTGCACGAACTTTGGGAAGTTTGATGTATATTATGAATTGTACACGACCAGATATAACATGTGCTATAAGCAAGCTGAGTCGATTCACGAGTAATCTCAATCAAACTCATTGGATGACAATGAAACGAGTCTTGGATATTTACAACACACCCAAAACAATGTTTTGCATTATAATAAATATCTCGCAGTACTTGAGGGATATAGTGATGCAAATTGGATCACCGGATCGTTTGAAGTTAAATCCACGAGTGGATATGTTTTCACCGTTGGTGGAGGAGCAGTGTCTTGGAAATCATCAAAACAGACATGCATCGCTCGCTCTACAATGGAATCAGAATTTATAGCTTTAGACAAGGCCGGTGAAGAAGCTGAATGGCTCGCTCGGCTCGACTTTGGATTTGGATTTGGATTTGGAAAAAGATTGATTGATAATCTTTTGGACAAACTTTTCTTTAATTAATTAATTAATTAATTATAATAAATCTAAACGGATCGACCCAAGACCCGCGACCGACCCGTCCGGTTTAAGTCCTTTTTCTTTTCGAATTTTCCTCCAAATTTTGGTGACTATTCTGAATGATTGCAAACATTCAGAGATGGTAACTCCAAAACCTATAAATTCTTGATTTGTCCAAGAACTTATTCACTCAATTCTAATACGAATTTCTCTACAATTCAAAAATTCATTCTTATTCATTCTGTGTGATATACTGTCGTTGAGTGGTTCGCTTCTACCGAAATTTGGAGTACTACTATTCTGGTAAGATAATCGTTCTATCCTGGGAGGCGATATTCCATTAACCTCGAGTACTGTGAGGGGAATAATTTCCTATAATTTCCTTAAGGACACACTTTGAACTAAGTGGGCTCGATTATATTCTGAAATTATTTTCCAAAACAGATTATGTTTCGTCTACTGTTTTTCTTGATTAATTTACTGTTAAGTAATTTCTATACTGTGTAATCTGCTTTTTACTAAGTGTTTAAATAGATTATGTTGAAACATTATTTTGGCCATATACAGATTATTATTCCAACATCTTCTTCATTCATGACAAATTTATGTAGGCGCTCAGTGATTTCATCCTCCATCAGTCGATTTTTCTTATATTAGAGTTGGGAATCTTTAAGTTAGATCAAAACGATAATGTTCTCAGGTTGACAGTGTTCGGATATATCAAGTAGATAAACTCAAATCTTGATGAATAATGGTTAAACAAGATTAAAAGTAGCAGTTTTCACTCAGAAAATATGAATATGCGTACAGTTACGTGGTTAGAGATTTTAGTAAGAGGTAGTTATCACTATTATTTTGAAAACAACTCTTAACATAGAATATATAATTACCGACACATAATATTTCTCTATGCAACCTTTCTCCTAATTAATCGTACGATTGTGAAACTAGTTGTCTATTTCACTGAAAAATATGAATCAAATTCTTTAATCAAACAATAATACTGTGGGAAAAATTGACTTTGTTCACCAATTTTGGGAGAAAGCCAAATGATGTTTTGTTATCTTCCAGTCTTTTTCTTTGAAAGCTGAAGTCCAGTTTTAACTTTATATAAATGTGGAATTCATGATTGGCGCTTGGTTGAAATCTGTCCATAAGATCAGTGTTTTAAAAGATAATTTTGGTACTCGCCTTAGGGTTCGTCCGAAGCGGTGCACTAACAAAACGTCTCGGAGCTTAATTATATGTGTGGTTTTGTTTTGTGAAGCTTACGTCCTAAGCGTCCGACCGTACGTTCTAAGCACACTTAACATTCAATGCTCCAGACTCGTCTAATAGTTTTTATACAAATTATGTGTCAAAATCCTTAATTAACATTGTTGACCCTCGTAATTCTTTAGTAAATTAATGGTGCTTAACAATTCTTTTCATCTATAGAAATAAGAAGATTGAGAGTAACTCAAATAACAAGTCGTAGTATTGTCTAGTTATTATTTGAGAACAGTGTGAAGATAATTATCACTAACTCTTTTTAAAAAGATACATAGCCGAATTTCACACATCTTCACTTGCTATCGGTCTTCATTTAGTTCTATGTCTCAAAATTATTATATTTTATTAATTCGCTATTTGAGAGTAATATTGTTTAATTCATGAAGGAACGATGTTTTAGTTATATTACTGATAAATTTTATTGATTATTTTTTTCGGGAGGTAAATTGCAGATAGTAATATATTTTAAAAAATTGTGATTCTTTTATTATTTAAAAGTTAAGATGTTACACTAGATTGCATCTCATAATAGCTTCTATATCATTACATTATTTATGCTTGTAAAATCATGTTAAAAGTTTTGTTTTCTATGAGTTTCTTTAATTATGTATTTAGTTTTTTTAAACTATTAATTTAATTTTTATAATTTTTGTATTATTATACTATTTTACTAATTAAAAAATTTAAAGATCCATGGGGATTATGCCCCATGCCTCGGGGCTTATGCTTCGTCCTGTGCTAAGTAAAATGCCTCGCCTCACGCCCCCGCTTTTTAAAACACTGCACAAGACTTGTTTCTTCCACGTATGATTTCCCTTGTCATTTTCCTTTATTTATTGTGATCTTAAATGTTAATTATATGTCATAATTCAACACAACCGATCCATGATGTTTATGTAAAAAGAGTCAAATCAATGAAGGAAAATAATAGAAATGGGTATATTTTTCAAAAAATCGTGTATCAATTTTGATTTAACATTCTCTAGGCCTCTTTAATCGAGAGGCAATTGCAACAATACAATAATATGTCACTATTAAAAATAGAGGTTCTTCCCACCGATTTCAGTGGGAAACTTATGCTATAAAATATAATTTTTCCATCTCATTCTCACCGAATCAACTTACTGGAAAAATGCATGGAAACATGTTCTCATTGAAATACTGGAAAACTTTCTAATTTTTGTGTGAATACACAATTACCTAGATTTTTTTTCACCGGCATTTAGTAGAAATTGTCACTGAACATTTTTCAGTGCGAAATTAAGTGGGAAAATATATTTTTTTTAATAGTGTGTAGAAGTAAATTAATAATTTGGAGTCATTATGTTCAGAATAAATGTAATTTTATTAAATATATACATTTTAAAGTTATTAATTCCTCCACATATAAACACGTATCTTTAACAGATAATAACGTGTTTAATTGATTCGTTGAACCCACTCTAAATAGACCTCGATCAACTACTGAATGGTTTAATTGAACCCGTTGAACCAAGTCTCTAATGGTACCTACAAAACAAAAGACTTGTTTATAAGAGCTTATCTACCATTTATTTGCTTTCACTCTATATTTTGAGTTATAAAATCATAATAGTATTTGCCAGCTAGAGGGTGGTGTGATAAATTTTAATATAGTAGTAGAGTTTTATAAAGTACAATTTTTTTTTTTATATAAATAAGTCCCAATTTAGAGAATGACAATAATTGTGAAAGACCTTTTCAAAGTTTGAGGCTTTTCTCTATGACATACAATGACTAGGTCGAGGTCGACCCACGAGTTTGTTTTGGCTTTTAGGAGGGTCTATTTCAAATTGATGTTAGCCAAAGTAGAAATTTCTGAATTTTAGGTTGGACGAAAGATTTAAATTTGTCTAATATTATGGTATATATCATTTTCACACGTATGACTTCCTTATCACCATTATTAGGATAGCTTAGGTTACAGTTAAGCTTGTGAAGGATCATTGTACAGTCCAGCAAGTAACATTTATTGATAATATCTATATATACAAGGTGGTCCTGATCTGAGACAGATAAATACGAAAAGCCAGTATGTTTCATACTCACTAATAAATTTAGACCTAAATTATATATATATATATAGTTGAATAATTTAGAGATACAAGTGTATAATTAATTTGACATGTAGTAACGGTTGAATATATTTTTGTGAAATAAGTTACACCAATATATTATAACTTACTGAAGAAATAAGTTGCACCAATAATCAAATGTAATTAGCAAAAATATAGCTATACCTAAAAAATATAGCTATATCTACATGTTACTGTAGCTACGAAATGTAATTAGCAACAATATAGCTATACCTAAAAAACTTCCAAAATATAATTATATAGAAACATAATTCTTGACTAATACTAGATAGAAAAATTGCATGGAGGTGGTGCCTAACAAATAAATTACTTTTTTTTCTTGATATGGCATGTAGATGGTGGCTAACATATAAATAACATTGTTTTCTTCACATGGCTTGAAGATGGTGCCTACCTAACATATAAATAACTATTTTGTCTTCACCGGTTGTTATTCTGATCTGTGGTGTATACAACCTTATCCAAATGATACGATTCTAGCACACATATAATGCCATTTTCAATGAAACATTAGTATTTAAATCAAATGACTTGAGCAAATCAATAATTCTGAAAGCAAACAATGTCATGTCATCTACCAATTTGAAAGCTAAATTAAGTTTTTATATTGGGGAATTCATCCCCAGATTTACCGGGTATGTTGTTGTTGTATATTGGGAAATTCATGATCAGCTCTTGGCTGGAATATGTCTATAGGACATGTTTCAATCATGATCTTAAGTCACCATTTCTTGTCCTTTTCATTTATTTATCACCATATTCAATGTTACTGTATATGAAATGATAAACACATAATCGCTCTTATGAACTCTTTAATTGAGATCCTTCAATAAGTGAGTCTCAGACCTAAGAGTTAAACCTATGGGCTTTTATACATTTCTTTCAAATAATGGTAATATTCTGATTAGCTTAAACATACGTACTTGACTATTATAGAGGATATCTATCACCTCCTACAATAATATCAAGTAACTTTGCTAACACCCGCATGGGCGTAGCTCAGTTGGTTTCAGAGTGGTAGATTGCCCCAAGTAGGTAGGTTCGAACTTTGACAGTCGAAGTATGAGAGTTTCATTCCTCCATTGTGGGAGATGACTCCTTATGGACACTATGTTTTTCACCTAGTGACCGCTGAATCATCATAATTTACCTTCTCCACCAATTATATCCCTTATAATTACTAGCTCCCCTACTGCCTCCAATAAAATAATTACCGACGTACCTTTGAATCTCTACCCATTATTTGTTTCAAGAATTTTGACTCATGAAAAAAGATTATAATATTTTTTTAGTTATTATTAGCATAGGACGTCGGTCCGTGAGTGACGTGGCAGTTTAATATTAACGAATCATTTAGAAGTAGCATTATCATACAGTCAAGTCAACAACTTTTAAGTGCAATAAGTTTGAAAATAACGTCATAACAACTGCAGTTCTTTAAGTTATTTGGTTGGAAAATCTTCAAATGTAACAAAACATTAAAGGTGAAAGTATATGTATGTTCAAGAAATAATTTGTATTAGAACACAATATACTTTATACACTTTCATATTTATATTAATGATAATTAATATTATAGCAATTTGCATTTGTTGAATTATTAGTTGATTGTTTATAAAATTCTATAAATGCATCGCTAGAGGTTACATGGTTAATTGCTACAACAATGTAAGTCTTCGATCGAAGTTTTATATATTACTTTGTGTTTGTATTTTTCATTGCATATCATATCATAGCTCGACTGTCAATCGGTTTGAAACATAAATTTTCAAATTTCGCTGCGTGTATGAACCCGACGTAAACAGCTACAGTGGTATCAAAGTCTGGGTTGTTTCGTATGATTTGTAATGATATTAATGATAATCTGGGTTAGGATTTGTTCAGATCTATGTTTTATGTATTTAAAAGCTTTAAAACCCTAAACCTTTAGAACACATGGTCCTTGTGACCAGATCTGTTAATGCAATTATGTATTCGAACAAGTCAATCTAATATATAACTCTTCTAAGTTGAAATGTGTTATCCGACTTAAAGCATGGTGCATTGAAATGAAGAACGAAAAAAAAATTAGATTTGATGGTCGATGAACATGTTGTTTTAATAGTGATGGTAATACAAGTGATATATCTGAAAGATCTGGCCCTAAACCAGTTTTAGGGGTTCGAAAATTTCGAATTTTGTGATTCTGGAGGAGAGGCACCGCGGTTCCATGATGGAGCACCGTGGTGCCTGCTAGGGTTTTGTGGCGGCGCCGGGATTCCACAATTGGAACACCGCGGTCTTTGCCGGATGAAGCTGAGGCACCGTGGTCCCGCTCACGAGCCGCGCGGTGTTGTTCATCCAGAAGCTTAAAATTAATTTCGCACAATCTACCTTCAAGGTACCGCGGTTCCACCTGTTAGGAGTTAGGACTGCGGTGCCTGTGACGAAAATTATGAGGCACCGCGGTGCCACTTGTTAGGACCACGATGCTAATTAAATTGCAGATTTGAGTGGCTTACTGCCTCAGAGGCACCGCGGTGCCTGATCGCGATTTATCCACATGGTTAACGCAAGTGCACGTATCGTACAAGTAATATAGTCTGGGTAAGACCGAATATCGTCCTCAGGGATTAGTGTTCAATTACCAAACATCTATCTATTTGGTTATCGATATTGTTGTTGTGATTTTTATCTAAGAACTACTGAATAATTGTAAAAACTAACTAGATTACTTTACTTAAGTCAGATATGATGGAAATAGGGTTTCCAATCTCCTCAACTATCCGCTCGTTTTATTCATTAATGCAACAATCAAGGTTCTTCTTCAATTTTGATATACCAGGTTAACTAGATTATTTTATATTCTGGTTAGGATATATAAACACGCAACCCCGATGCAGAACTCTTCTATCTTTCGATGATAGGACCTATTAAACTACACAAGTATCGAGGTACTTTCGTCCACGATTTTAACCTATGTTTATTCAACTACAGCATATTCAGAATCTCCCCTTTCGGATTTCGATCGAAATCATATATGTGATGATAACTAGTGATCAATTAATTACCAAGCAATCATAGCAATTATTGAATAAATTTGATCGTCCTGCGCGTCGTGGCCCTGCTGTTCCTGATAGAGTGGCGCCACGGCGCCGCCCTGTACTTCGTCTGGGGTGACAACTCTTCGTCTCTTTTGGCTCGAGAACCTCTGTTTCTGCCATTGTTTTGCTTCTTTTCGCCAATGTGTCATTTTAAACCACCGTGACTCAAAAGAAATAAAAATTATTCTAACACGACACATATTTGTACAAAAATGTGCAAAAGACTAACTAAAATGACCCAAAAGGTGTATATAAAATACACCGATCAGTGCCACCTGTTGGAACCGCGGTACCGACGACGAATTTTTTTTTAAACTAAAAATGACTCAAAAGGTGTATATAAAATACACCGATCAGTGCCACCTGTTGGAACCGCGGTGCCGACGACGAATATTTTTTAAAAAAAATCGAAAATCAGAAACATAGACTTAAAAGTTTCAGATTCTGAATCTGAAGTTTTCGAAGTTTCAGTTTCTGAAAATAAAGTTTTGAATCGAACAGATTTGGTCCTTTCGGGCAAATCTGTAATTAAAAAAAAGTTTTCTGAAAGTTGATTATAGGTTCTGAAAATTGCAAACATGTCCCAGAAGTTTGAAAATATTTTCTGAAGTTTAGAATTGCATTTTTATGAATTTATAAGGGTTCAGAATTGAATTTTAAAATCAGAAAATGTTTTGGAACTGTTTGACATTTACATAGATTATAGAGTTTAGACAAATAGACATATAGTTATCGTTAATAGTATATTATTGAATAATATACAAATGTGTTAAGTGATTAAATGTGATGCATTTAAATTATTAGCATAGCGTCCGCAATTATTGTTTGGGTAGGTGGCGCCCAGTAATTGTTTAATTTCAAATGATCGTTGTAACTGTCTGGATAGACGGCGCCTAGTATATGATTAAAACAATCTTTTATCATGCCTATTGGGTTTGACGGTTTCCCATCTAATTGTGTTTAGAAATTGCATGATGGAATGTCATGATGTATGACTTGATTGTTGATCTTGAATAAATCCCCGAAAATTAAAAATGTTCCTCAAACATTAAATACAAGTCTAATTATAACGTGTCGTCCATTATAATTGTTAAGGTGTTAAGTCTTTTTCGGCGATAAATGTATTTATGTCAAATCATTTGCTCTAAGTCTAAGAGGACCAAAGCCTTTTCATAGATGTGTTAAAATGAAAATAGATAATAAACTTTTGTAAGTATTTACACCAAAGTGTTTGCTTGCAAAATCTAAATTTACTTAGGCATTTAAACGTAGTCGTGTAATAGGGTTGACTTGTTTAGATGAATCTTGACGCCAAAGTGTCGGACTAGTCTAAAGATGTAAGATTAAAATGAAAGATATTTAATCAAACCAAGAGTTGTAGAGCTGATTTACAATTGATTGAGAACCTACCAAAGTGTGCTATTGAAGTTATCAGCCAAAGCAAACGCAGATATAACATATGTTTGGATCTTGGCCCATTATGACTTTTATATTGATTTAGGTTCGTATTCTACCTTGGGGTCGTAGAAGTATGCAAAATAGTGAGAGTTAATTAAACAAAAGGTCATGTTAAATTAGAATATAATGAATGTGTATAAATTAGGAGAATGAATTGTTGATTGCATTTTCCTGTCTATCTAAATCTTCAAAATTTCAAAATGTCGAACCTATCGTTGAAATGCACAAACTCACCAAACCGAACTGTTATACCCCGTATTTCCGGAGTATGTACGTGAGGGCGTACGTACGAAAGTTTACCTTAAAGTTAGGCCAAGTTCGAAAATTGTGCACAACTCGCTAAAAGAATCGTTTTCCGACGAAACGTTTCCACAGCTTCCGTAGGGAAAATTCCGGCTATGCCATTTCTAATTTTTGCGGATTTTTCCGAGAGACGAAACATTTTGGACCAACGGGAGGGCGACACTTGTCACCCTCCAATTGGTGGACTTGAATCGTCCATTAGACGAATTGGACTTGGATGGCACGTTTTTTGTGCCTTTGCACAAGTCAAGGAGTTGGTAGGATATTTGTGTGTAGTAGATAGAATGGACACTTGCCTAAATCTTCACCCTACACTTGCCTTGCACTTGGCCTCATCTTGACCCTTGGTTGGCCATGGCTTGACCTATAAATACCCCCTTAAGATGAAGAGTTCTTCATCCACAAATTCCATTCCAAGTCTTGAAAATCCTTCCCTCTTCCTTGTAGCCTTTTTCGTCCAACACCCCCCCCCCCCCTTTGAGTGAGCTTGGCCGAGGCAACCCCTCCCCCTAGCCTAGCCGAAATCTACCCCCCCTCTCTTGGTAGAAAAGTTGTCTTCTAGTATTGTTATAATGCCCAAAATACCCTAGCCCGAATCCCTTAGTCCTTAGTAGAAGTTGTGAAGAACTTCTAAGGTTTCTTGGAGCTACCGGAGCGTACAACTTAGGAGCTAAACCTTGCTCAGGCGCGACTTTTATCTAGGATATTATTGGGCTTACCGATGTAAATAATCCTAACCCTCTTTTGTATTAGAGAATGCATACTGTAGAAGTATAAGAATAAGTATTAAATACTTAGAAGAATATTACAGAATAGAATTGAGCTGTCACAGCAGAAGGGTTTAAAGAAGAATAATTGAACTATACTTACTTAGAATTTGTTTTCATGATGACTTATATGGCTCACCGGTAGGAAGTCTGCCCACTTTCCGTAGAATTGTGAACCCTCTGTTTAGAATGACCTTGAGTAGTCTAGACTTTGATAGATGTGCGTGACTATTATGGTGATTCTCTGCACCGACATATTGACTTGGCGTAAGGTTTTTCGAAGGTATGTGATTCTTCCTAAAGCATGATATTTTAAAATATATATGTAGTACGGTAGACGTACGTGTTAATCGAATAATAACTACGGCAATGTCTTTCGACTTAAGCTTTGAATAATACTTACTGCAATGTCTTGCGACTTAAGCTGAATAATAAGGATCTTAAAACATTTCAAAAGAATATTGAATCATTTTCTTACGTAAGAAAACTAATTGGTTTTTAAACATCAAGCTTAAGAGTTATACTAGCTTTATGGGAAGTTAGGTATAACAACTTAAGAATGATAAAAGGAACGATTTACTTATGTGTTTATAACCGACTTATATTGATTTATGAAAGAATAATAAAATGGTTTGATGAGTAGACATAATATGATCTATGTGTGGTAGTGACTTGTAACGTTTGTGTAAAGAGGTCGATCTTACTTATGCTTATGTTGTTTAAACTATAATTTGTTATGTTAGTACTATATCACTCACTCTTGAGATGATCACAGGGTTAGCGCCTCCGACGCGGGGTAGACTCGGCGATGCAGGACCGTGATTCGAGAATACCTCATGCGGGTCCAGGGCCTATGCGAGCTACGAGTTCGAGTTAGTATGCGGGGTTATGCCTCACGCGGTGCATGTGGCCGTGCGGACAATGAGTCGGGGCGATGCCGAGTAGCTACCTCGATGCGGTTATATACCCTATGCGGGCTACGTGAGTGGCCTATGCGGTTCTGGAGTCCGAGATTAGGCTTACATGGTGATACTATGGGCAATTGGCCTGCTTGATCATTCGCGGCCTAGAAAAGACCATTCTGATTTACCTATTGTTGCTCTTGTTTGTGATGTGCACTATGCGGTTTCTCGATTGTTTCATACATATTTGTAAACCGGTTTTAAAATGATATGATTTCATTTAAGTACTTCTGATTTCACATACTTAGTACTGTTATGCTTGACCTCGCCCGGTGCGTTCATGCGGTAAGGGCAAACAGTGCTAGATCCACATCCATGGGATCTCTTGCGTTGGTGTCGGGAGCTCCATCTTCTCCGAGGCTCCACTTGGGTATGATCTCCTGTTGTAGCTAGTTTTATCTGATCGAGGTATGGCGGGCCCTGTCCGCCATAGTTGTTATTTCCTTAGGTGCGTAGTCATGTTATGCAGTTGGGATGTAGCGCAAACCTTGGTTTATGTATATATCGAAAGCAACCCTTTCTCGAAGCGTATCATTTACAATTAGTTCATGTCTTGTTTGATATTCCGCTGATTTTCTCTGATGTATGACTACTTGGGTGCCCGGGTAAGACACCAGTCACGGGCCCCGGAACGGGTCGTGACAAAAGTGGTATCAGAGCAGTTAATCCTCGGAAAGTGTCTACGACCGTATCTAGTAAGTCTTGATTATCGGTGTGTTGTGCACCACACCAATAATCAGGAGGCTATAGGATATTTAGGATTGGTTTCCATTCTTTTCATTCTGAGATCGTGCCTTAGAGCTGTGTTATAAGTCGGACCCTTCTAACGTATCCCTTTTTCTCAGAATTATGCCTCCACGTAGGCAACCTGTGCCCGGCAAGGCGCAAATGGCGAGTCGCTAGTATGGCACCGAGAGTCACGAGGGCTCGCCCGGGCCTATACCGCAGACGGCGAAGTTCTACGACGCCGCCACCCCAAAGAGACTACGATTTACACCTCCACCCCACACCGGAGCAGATTTAGACGGGTTACAGAGAGATGGCCCACCATCGCCAGATCGTGGCGCATACGGCGACAGCCGGACGCGGCGATTCAGCCCCACCGTCGTACCGTGGTTCACCCGAGGCGAGAGTTTGAGGCTACGAGACTTCCGAGTCAGAACGCCGAGTTTTACGGTCGAGGCCGAGGATGATCCGCAGGAGTTCATCCGTCACCACAGAGGATTTTGAGAGTGATCGTGGCGCCGAGACCGAGTCTGTGATCTTTGGTTCACATAGTCGCGTGATACCGCAATCGATTGGTTTGATTCACGGAGTTATCCCGGGAGAGCACGCGTCCCGGGCCTACTGGGATGAGTTCTCGAGGCTTTCTCACTCACTTCTTGCCTCCACAGATGGCGAGGGCGCGGCCGATAGATTTTTACTGCCGAGGCGCAGGACGACCGTCGGAGTACAATGTCGAGTTTGATTCATCGCTCGATATGTCCCGGATTGTAGCGAATGGAGGATGGGTGCACCGCCACGCCACCGCTAGATGATTATATGGCCGAGTCATGCGGGTGTTTCTCTTCACCGGTATGGACATTACCCGCACGCAGCTCACGCCCTTGGATGCGGCGAGCGAGGCCGACGAGTTGACAGGCAGCGAGCAGGCAGGCCGGGACGGAGGGTCTTCGGTGGCTATCGTGGTGGCGCCAAGAAGCAATCTAGATTTGCACCACGGCCGGCTCGAGCACTCTGCACCGCCCTCAAGACAACCAGAGTATTCGAGGCGGACCGGGGCCCTGTGGCTTCGACGTCGAGTAGCAGAGTATCGCCGACGACCACCCCGGTGGCCGATGCGGTAGATCCCATTACGGAAGTGGTGCTGCTTGGGAGCTTGTTACGCCAGGCAGCAGGTCACTGCATGGCGATCGTCCGACCGGGGCACGTGGTAGGCTCACCTTCGTGTTCTCGCTGCCGCCATCATCTCCTACGCTACTCGCCCGAGGCGTGGTACTCGTGGGTCGCCAGGTCGCGGCAGAGGTCGTGGCTCGTCCGATTCTAGCGGTCCTCGAACCGCATTTATGCTTTGTCCACCGACAGATCGTGAGGCCTCACCGATGTCGTCGCCAGTACCTTATCGGTTTAGGTTTGATGTGTATGCTTTGATAGATCCGGTTCTACTGGTCCTATATATCTCCCCTTGTTGCTAGTAGGATAGGGATAGAGCCCGAGTCCATAGGCCCTTTCGAGGTAGCTACGCGATGGGTGATTCGGTGGTAGCTCGGCGGTATATAGAGCTTGTCCTGTGACCATTTACATCGTCGGACCTAGCCGACTTGATAGAGTGGAGATGATTGACTTGACGTGATCATGGGGATGGATTGGCTAGCTTGCTACGCCAATGTAGACCGCAGAGAGAGAGTAATGCGGTTCAGCTCTCGGCGGTTGTTGAGTGGGAGGAGCACCAGACGCCGGTGGTAGGTTTATTTCCTACCTCAAGGCTAGGAAGATGGTGCGAAGGGTATATCTACCATCTCGTTCGGTGTTTGATATCAAGGCGCGGTACCAGATTTTCCGTCGATTCAGTGGTCGAGAGTTCCCGACGTGTTTCCAGACGACCTCGGGTATCCTCCCGAGAGGAGATTGAGTTTTGTATAGACATATTGCGGACACTCGCCTATTTCCATTCGCCATACGTAATGGCACCGCCGAGTTGAGAGAGTGAAGGATCGGCTTAGGGATTTCTTGGAGAAGCGGCTTCATCGAGCCTAGTGTTTCTCCCCGGGAGCCGGTATTGTTCGTGAAGAAGGGCGACGCCGCGCATGTGTTGATTACAGGCGGTGAACAAGGTGACCATTAAGAACAGATACCCCCTTCCCAGGATTGATGATTTGTTCGACCAGTTGCAGGGTGCGAGATGTTTCTCCAAGATTGATCTGCGATCGGGCTATCATCAGGTGCGAGTCAGAGAGGTGGATGTCCTGTTATACCCCGCATTTCCAGAGTATGTACGTAAGGACGTACGTAGAGAATTTGAGCCTTAAGTTAGGCAAAGGACCGAATTTTGGGCACAAGTGCCGATTGGAGTCGTTTTTCGACGAAACGTTTCACGACTTACGTTGGGAAAATTCCGCTATGTCATTTAGTATTTTTGGATTTTTCCGAGCAACGAAATGTTTTGGACCAACGGGAGGTGACATTTGTCACCCTCATTCGCGATAATGGGTTGGCCGGTTGGTCACGGTCGAGGCCTATTGGCTCCTTGTTTTGGCCTTGTTTTGTGGCTTGTTTGGTGCCATGTTTTGTGCCTTGTTTTGTGGAGTAGGGGTTAGGGTGCACTTGGCTTGATCAAGGCCATACACTTGCCTTGCACATGGCTTGATCTTGGCCATTGGTTGGCTTTTGGTTTCCTATAAATACCCCTCAGGATGAACTTCTTCATCCACTCTTCACTTGTCTAAGCCTTGAAAACTCTCCTCCTTTGTGAGCTCTTAGCCGAGAGCCTTCCTCCCCTTTCGTGTGGCCTTTGGCAGGGTTCCTCCCCTTTGTGGTGCAGCATGGGTACCCCCTAGCCTAGTTGTTTTCGTATAATACCCTCCCTTGTGGTATTGAAATACTTCCTAGTATTGTTATAATGCCCAAAATACCTTAGCCTTGTACCTTGTAGTATTCCAAAGATACCTCTATACGTAGAGCCTTAAATACTACCTTTTGTCCTTTTAGTCTCAAACCGAAACCCTAAGGAAATCTTCACGGTTGGTGAAGTATTTGAGTAGAAGTTGGTTAGAACTTCTAAGGGTTGTTTGGAGCGGATTGAGCGCACGAGTAGGAGCTAAACCTTGCTCGGGATCGACATTATAACTTGGATAATTTTGGGCTTATCGAGGTAATTATCTTGTCCTCTATTGTAATTGGAGATTACATGTTGTAGGATTATATAGTTGAAGTATACTATATATAGAATCAACATTATTGGCAATGTCTTTTGACTTAAGCACAAGAATAAAGAATCGAATCAGATTTACATAGGGTGTCAGACGGAGACTTGTGTAGTATTCTCGTAGAATTGTACACGCCCGGTTAGGCGTGTAAACCTCGGTTGGCTTGGTAGCCGCCTCGATAGAGAGGAGATTTACGCTGTGGCGTGAGAAGTCTGCCAATTTTCGTAGAAAAATGGGAACTTGTGTTTTGGGGTTAATAGGCGTTTGTGACCTTTATAGGTGAAAGCTAGAGTAGCGTATTCTACTCGAGGAGTGGAAAGGGCTAGCAAGGTTGTAGTACTTGGAGCATTTTGCTTATTGTCGATAAATCGCCGCGAGGTATGTGAACCTCTTCCTATCTTTTCTAGCATGATTGTTGAACTATGTAGTACGGTGACGCGTACGTGCTAAGTGATTTGGTTGGTTTAAAACATAGGGTGTTATAATAGCTTTATGGGAAGTTAGTTATAACGACCTTATGTAAGTGAAAATGGTTTACTGATGTTAGAAGTTAAGAGACTTGATCTTATAAGATAAGAGACTTAACTTATTTGTTTTAATGTGGATGTTTGTGTGAAACCTAATTCGTGAGTAATGAGTACTTGGTTTTTAAAGGGATAATGTTTTACTGATTTCGGGAATCAGAATGTGTATCGACAGACCATTGCAGCTTTAATAAAGGAAAATGTATTGAATAATGATGTATTAAAACCAAGAGAAACCTCCATCCGCATAAGCTAAGATGAGACAAAATGATATTACATTTTCTAGATCATGGTCATTGTAATAAGATCGTTATAAACAAGAATAAACTACTCATATATATGACATATGTTACTCAATTGTTTTAAAAGAGATTAAGACTATGAGTTATGAAACCTTTCTAAAATAAGTGACTTGAGCATTTGAAAATGAGAAGCTTGAGTAATTGAAACTAGGCAAACTGGAACTTAGGAAAAGAATGTTGTTACTTGATGTTGAAAAGGAATGTGGGTTGGTCATTCTAATACTACGGGTATCGGTTGACTTTTATAAAAGTAATGGATCTCTTTTAAAAGAACTTAATGTATGTAGTACTTTGGGATTAAAACCCGGACTTTGTCATAAAATGAAAGTACTTTGAGTTGTGTGAAACTTGACTATGCTTGTTGGTGTGAAACTTGCCTATGCTTGTTGTTGTGAAACTTGCCTATGCTTTTTGTTGTGAAACTTGCCTATGCTTGTGATGATAGCCTTTGTTGTGCAAGTGTGGTATTTCGTATTACCGCGTCTCGATAGAGGCCGGTCGACTTGTTGAGAACTTACTTGGGCGTCTTTGGCGGTGATGGAGAATTCCACGGGTATGTTTCCATTTTGATTCTTGTCTTGTTGTTGATGTCACATGGACATGTCTACACCGACGCAGATTCCGGCACGCGGCCACGCGGTCGGGTTGATTACGATATATTGTTATTGTGGTTACATGGACATGTCTACACCGAGGTAGAATTCGGGGCATGTGGCGCGCAGGTTGATCACCCAAAGATATTATTGTTGATGTCACGTGGACGCGTTCACACCGGTAGAATTCCGGGGGCATGTGGCCATGGGGCATTGGTATTATTGTTGCATCATGGACATGTCTACACCGATGCAGAATTCCGGGGGCATGCGGCCATGATGCGAACATGATTGATGTAACACCCCATTTTAACCTGGGTCGAAACGGGAGTACCACGTGTGGTTGATTCCTAGAATGTATTTTAAGGAGTCGCCACCTAATTATTATAGTGAATTAGGACACTTGATTTATTGCAGTAAATACTGCAATTAATGATCTCCATTTAAAGGTCTGTGAAACTATGTGAGATTCTAGGTAAGGGTTCTTTATTATCCTAAAGGGAAGGGGTTAGGCATCCTAAAGGATCCGCTAACTCGCGGTTGTCCGTTCAAACTTAGGTTTAATATTATTGTGCTAACATGTAATCTATAATTCTAAAAGTGTTTTAATTATTAAACTAGCCAAGAGATATTTGAGCTATGCATGCAAATATTTAAAATAGATACATATTTAACAAGATGGTAATAACAACAAATAATCATAGAAGATGTAATGAGAAGAAGTTAACAACATTTCGCTTTTATTTTATTTTTTATGCGAATGCTTTAACTTTGAGGTGCGCCTCCGGGTACCTGCAAAGACACTTAGTGGAAGAGTTAATAAATAATAAATAAAAGCAAATAATCATAAAAGGTGTAATGAAGAGAAATTAGCAACATTTCGCTTTTATCTTATGCGAATGCTTTAACTCTGAGGTGCGCCTCCGGGTACGCGAATGCTTTAACTTTGAGGTGCGTCTCCGGGTACCTGCAAAGACACTTAGTAGAAGAGTTAGTAAATAATTAATAAATTACCAAACAGACACAATGCATGTATATATATAGATATATATGTAGAAGATAATGTAAAAATATATTTTTTATATAGTGTGGGCTCAGCTAGTGTTATGCCAAGGATACTAAGACATGAGAAGCCAATATCGTCACGGTGGCGGTCGACTCGCCTCCTGGTGAACGATATTGTGCATTCTCGTCCAATCTTTTCACTTTCCTCCTTGCCCACATATTCCGTCTTGCTTACCATGGAGGCCTCCAGATCGACGGATAAATCCTTCTTTGGCCAGTGTGTAGTATCATGTTCAAAATCAGTTTAATACCAAAATGTAGTATCATGTTCAAAATCCGTTTAATATCAACAGTGTAGTATTTGTTCTAAATCAATAAACCAGCAAAATAATATGTCCTGATCAATATGCAACATGGCCGAAACCAGTCCAACAATATGGCCCAAAAAAAATTTCAAAGAATGGTAAAACAAACAAGCCCCAGTCCAGAACACAGCCCAACAAAGCTTGATTCTTGGTCCAAAGATTTCAAAACAACAATCCACCATTTTTAGAATCCGACCCAGATTATGACCCGACCCGATTTCAACCCGAGAGTAAAGCGATACAGACGATCCAACACCAACAAGAAACAAAGAAAATATTAATCAACATCGCGGACAAATCAAAACAAAGAACAATAATAGCCAATAAAATCGAAATCAGTCCAACAAAACCGTAACAACGTAACCAACATTCACCGGAGTTTTTTAAACTCCGGCGACATTCAAAAATAAAATCAGTCCAAATAACCAATATGCCAATAAATCTAAAATGGAACCAAACCCAGGCAGCGATGGTGGTGGGCGACGGGTTCGTTGGTGAACAGTGGGTGTGTAGTGGTGGTTCGCGTGGTGGTGTTCGACGGAAAACAGTGGCGACGGGAAGAAAATAGGGTAAGATGTGTGGCTAGGGTTTCTTGGCCGAGGTGGCGAGGCCGGCGACGGAGTAAAGCAGGAAGGGTGGTCCATCTGAAGGTTTAAAGAGGCTTTGGTTATGTGTAGAGAGACGCGATCGCGGCGGGAGAAGGGAAGGTGGCGACGCCTTTGATAAAATTAGGGTGAGTTAGGGTGATGGCTAGGTTAGGGGTGAGGTGAGGTGCGTGTGAGTGAGAGAGGGTTCACGGAGCATGGAGCTCCGCGAATAGAGGCGGCGACGGGGATTCTAGGGTTGGCGGAAAGTCTTTGAGTTTAAATGAGAGAGGGTCGAGAGAGGGGAGTTGCGGCTAGGGTAATGTAGGGGAAGGGGGAGAAGGCTGATAATTGAAAAAATAGCGGCGTCCCGCCAGTCCGAGAGTGTAGGGTAGAAATATGGTGAGATTAGGGTTTGCGGTATTGGGCTTTGGGTATCAATTGGGTGATTAATTAGGGTATTAGTGTTTAGGAGTTAATTAATTAATTAGTGGTTAATTCTAGGTAAGTGTATTATTAATTAATTAGTGATAACTTAAATTAACAAATGTGATTAAATTATTTAGGTGCTTCATTAATCTAATTGTTATAATAAATGCGGGCGTGTTATTTAATTAATGTTTAATGTTTTAGAATGCGGCGCCATTATTAAATTGATTATTTATGCATGTATTAATGTTTTATTTGCTGCATTTTATTATAAAAATTATGAGGAATTATTTTGCAAAATTAGTGTAATTTTATAGTTAATGGCGGACGAGGGTCAAAATGGGTGTCAATCATTCCTCTTCAGACGAGATGATGGAAGAATCTTCTGACAAAGACGCTGACTACATGCCAATTTTGTCTCGACTCGTAATTAAAATGTTGGGCAATTAGGCAAAAGGCGACGTGGACTCAAAAACTGTCCCAATGTCGAGTTATGACGACATTGGGCTACCATGGTCAAAACCAAGGCGGGCTAATGCGGACTCAAAGCTTGTCCCAGTGTCGAGTTATGACGACACTGGGCTGTGGTGCAAAAGTAAAGAAATAAAAATAACTGGCTTGAACCTGGGGTGTACCGCTATGGCTCATGGTGATGTGGAGCGAGTGGACCGACGCTTGAGGCCGCTTCTGCCATTCATCGGGAAAGCCGCCCCCAACAAATTGCCTGTTCAGAAGAGAAAATCCACGTTATGCTCCATCTATGCGCCTCGTAGATGAAGCTAAGATAGAAGCATTAGTGCATAATCACAAAATAAAATAATGTAAGAATGTGAATTTTGTGTTGTGGTTGTAGTCAGTTGTATAGACTATATAATGAAATGATGTAATGATACGCCGCTTATGCATTTAGACGCAGATGTTCGCCGTCAGATGTATACGAAATGCAATGACGCCTTGTGTGGCGTTGTCGCTTGTATGGACGAAATGCAAATGACGCCTTGTATGGGCGTTATCGTCTTGTATGGACGAAATGCAAGTGACGCCAGTATGGGCGTTATCGCTCAGATGGACGACATACGCAATGACGCCTTGTATGGGCGCTATCGCTTGTATGGACGAAATGCAAATGACGCCAGATGGACGTTATCGCTTGTATGGACGAAATGCAAATAACGCTTGTATGGCGTTATCGCTTCAGATGGACGAAATGCAAATGACGCCTTGTATGGAGTTATCGCTCAGATGGACGAAATGCAAATGACGCCAGTATGGGCGTTATCGCTTGTATGAACGAATGCAAATGACGCCAGATGGGCGTTATCGCTTGTATGGACGAAATGCAAATGACGCCTTGTATGGGCGCTATCGCCTTGTATGAACGAGATGAAAATGACGCCAGTATGGGCGTTATCGCTCAGATGGACGAAATGCAATGACGCCAGATGAGCGTTATCGCTTGTATGGACGGAATGCAAATGACGCCAGATGGGCGTTGTCGTCTTGTAAGGCGACGAGATGCAAATGACGCCAGATGGGCGTTACCGCTTTGTATGGACGAAATGCAAATGACGCCAGATGGGCGCTTATCGCTCAGTATGGATTTAAATGCAAATGACGCCAGATGGGCGAATCGCTCAGATGGACGAGATGCATAGCTAAAAATCGTGTTATGCATAATCAAAGCTAGATGAAATAATTAAAGTGTAAATGATGTAGCCTGAGTAACGAAGATGTGGTTTTTGCGAGATGTATTTGATGTAGACTTGTTGCAGAGGGACTTCGTGAGCGGATCCGTTGTATTGGAATGTTGTTGTCCTCCTTGTTCCTATTGTCCTGCAAAATTCACTCAAAGAAAAATTGTGAGTTCGGGGAGGGGGTCGGCCGATTTGTGTTGGCTCTTGATATTTGCACGCGTTGTCTTGTCTGGACATGTAACCCCTGTCTGATTTCGAGTCTCGGTCAAAAACATTTGTTGAAAAATATTCTATCTTGAGAAAATATAGTTATATGTGCTAGTAGGGAATTATGTCGATATTTGAATAGTGAAATGTTATGAAACAAAGCAAACTTCCTTATCCGAAATCGGCGGTATATATTCCCCCATACTCTCGGTGCTCCGCTGCCGTCAGGCTCTCTTTTAAAATTTGTCCAAGTTTTGGGGCATGGAACCCTTAGCGTAAATTAACCATGTCCATTGATGTTATTTGTAGTAAAATCCTTAAAATTGTCCCAGTTTATGTCGATCTTTCGAGCATATGGAATCATATTTGTCGGTGTCTTCTTGTGGCTAAATCCTTAAAAAATTGTCCCAGTTTTGACTGACGAAACTGGGTCGGATGTATGTCGTCGTCTGGACATAATGCTGATAACGTCGTTGCCTGGACGCGTTGCTGTTGCTCCTGTGGAATAAATGCTCCTGCAAGCTAAGCTTGAGAAAAAGTTAGTGTATAACTGTTAAAATGGAATGATAAATATTTGAGCAAGGCAATTATGTGGGTAGAGATGTCGCCACGAGATGTTTCTCGCAATCGATTTAATTGCCATGATGCTTTTGTTGTGTGCTTTATGCCCGAGCTGATGCGCTTAGACTTTGTTGCGGACTTTTGAATTCTGACTGTTGATTGTTGGTGCCTCTCTCTCTCGAGCATATGAAATCATATTTGTCGGTGTCCTTTCGTGGCGAAGTCCTTAAAAATTGTCCCGCTGGTCGACGCCGAAGTCGGATATATGTCGCCGCCGGGCATAATCGATAACGCTGTTGCTCGACGTGTTCTTCCGCCTCGTAGAATAAATGCTCCTGCAAGCTAAGCTTGAGAAAAGTGAGTGTATACCTGTTTAAACGAAATGATAAGTACATATGAGAAGTGCAATTCTATAGGCAGAGATGTCGTCCCTGATATGCCGGATGAATACTGAGATGTTGTCCTTGCACGGACTGACGAATTGCCATAGTGTCCTTGTTGTGTGCGTGGGTTGCAACTTTGACTTTATGTCCGAGCTGATGCGCTAGGCTTTGTTGCGAACTGCCGATTGTCGATGTCTTTTTCTGCTTCTGATGCGGACTTTGGATTGTTGTCATATCCTCTGCCTCTGCAACTTCTTTCTGCTTCTGCGAAGAAAATTTTTTGCCGCATTTTTGCTTCGGATGTTGCACTTTCTGCTTCTGTTAATATGAAAGACCTGCGCTCAAAGAAAATTTGTGAGTTTGGGGGGTGGTCGATTCATATTTGACTTCGTCGCTTTATTTCTTGATATCATGCTCGCTTTGTTTGGACTCGCAACCCCGTCGTTTCCTATTTTGTCCCAGCTTTGAATATGCAATCTGGGGTAGACCAGAATAGGGATGCAAATCCAATCTTTCAATACGTCTCATCAGACGCAAGTATACCGGCTGGGTCTTCATACTCTGTTTTTGCTTAGTCAAATACAAATCGACCTTTGGGGAAGGTGATAAATCCTTTTTAGACAAAATGTAGCAAACTACGTTAGTGTAAAGCACGTGATTTTGCAAGAGTGTAAAAACATTTAGCAAGTACATGTTGCATATAAATTGTCACATCAGAAGCGAGTCCCAGTACGCACGGGACCCTGATGCTAGGGGTAGGCCTAAACGTCACATATGCGAGGCCATGATAGATTTGTCCAAGTCGTCCAACTATAATGCCTTTGTTGAAAATGACGACCAAATGACGGTGCACTTTTTCCAATTTCAGCATGACATGATTAGGTTAGGATTTGTCTATCATTGCCACACTACACATAATATGCTGATTGGTCGTTGGGTCGTGAAAAACCCGTCGACAAGTTTGGTGTTTTCCTAATTGTGGTGTCGATGCCAAGGACCGACCCACCTAAGGTAAATGCATGCATGCCCTAAAATAAGGGTGGTATAGCTCTATCTTAAGTTTCTAAGATTTGGCTTTTCTAGACGCAAGGTTCCCGAGCGGACAACTCGAGTGAGAAGGCTACGCGACCACCGGTTGGACCGGATTCTCCGCGCAAAATACCAACTCTCTTAAATGTGGGTGTTTGAAAGAAATTTGCAGGTGCGCAAAGCACACCCGCGTGTGAGTGTGTGATTGTGTGAATTTTCCAGAGTGGAAGAAATATGAGCGGAATGTCAGTTTAAGGGAAGCAGTAAAAGCAAATAGCAATTAAAACAGTTAAGCATACAAAATTAAAGTAAGCAATTTTAAGGCATTTAAAACAAATAAAAGCAAATAAGGCCAAGCAATAATAAACCTAGGTTTGCTATGATTAAGAACCTGAGTATCCCCAGTGGAGTCGCCATCTGTAACACCCCATTTTAACCTGGGTCGAAACGGGAGTACCACGTGTGGTTGATTCCTAGAATGTATTTTAAGGAGTCGCCACCTAATTATTATAGTGAATTAGGACACTTGATTTATTGCAGTAAATACTGCAATTAATGATCTCCATTTAAAGGTCTGTGAAACTATGTGAGATTCTAGGTAAGGGTTCTTTATTATCCTAAAGGGAAGGGGTTAGGCATCCTAAAGGATCCGCTAACTCGCGGTTGTCCGTTCAAACTTAGGTTTAATATTATTGTGCTAACATGTAATCTATAATTCTAAAAGTGTTTTAATTATTAAACTAGCCAAGAGATATTTGAGCTATGCATGCAAATATTTAAAATAGATACATATTTAACAAGATGGTAATAACAACAAATAATCATAGAAGATGTAATGAGAAGAAGTTAACAACATTTCGCTTTTATTTTATTTTTTTATGCGAATGCTTTAACTTTGAGCGTACCCGCACTGCAAAGACACTTAGTGGAAGAGTTAATAAATAATAAATAAAAGCAAATAATCATAAAAGGTGTAATGAAGAGAAATTAGCAACATTTCGCTTTTATCTTATGCGAATGCTTTAACTCGAAGCGCCCCCGCACGCTAATGCTTTAACTTTGAGGTGCGTCCGCACCTGCAAAGACACTTAGTAAGAGTTAGTAAATAATTAATAAATTACCAAACAGACACAATGCATGTATATATATAGATATATATGTAGAAGATAATGTAAAAATATATTTTTTATATAGTGTGGGCTCAGCTAGTGTTATGCCAAGGATACTAAGACATGAGAAGCCAATATCGCCACACGGTGGCGGCCGACTACTCCTGGTGAACGATATTGTGCATTCTCGTCCAATCTTTTCACTTTCCTCCTTGCCCACATATTCCGTCTTGCTTACCATGGAGGCCTCCAGATCGACGGATAAATCCTTCTTTGGCCAGTGTGTAGTATCATGTTCAAAATCAGTTTAATACCAAAATGTAGTATCATGTTCAAAATCCGTTTAATATCAACAGTGTAGTATTTGTTCTAAATCAGTAAACCAGCAAAATATATGTCCTGATCAATATGCAACATGGCCGAAACCAGTCCAACAATATGGCCCAAAAAACAGCCCAGCAGTGGTAAAACAAACAAGCCCCAGTCCAGAACACAGCCCAACAAAGCTTGATTCTTGGTCCAAAGATTTCAAAACAACAATCCACCATTTTTAGAATCCGACCCAGATTATGACCCGACCCGATTTCAACCCGAGAGTAAAACAGTGGCAGAATCAGTCCAACACCAACAAGAAACAGCAAAATATTAATCAACATCGCCGGACAGTCCGAAAAACAGCAACAATAATAGCCAATAAAATCGAAATCAGTCCAACAAAACCGTAACAACGTAACCAACATTCACCGGAGTTTTTAAACTCCGGCGACATTCAAAAATAAAATCAGTCCAAATAACCAATATGCCAATAAATCTAAAAATGGAACCAAACCCAGGCAGCGATGGTGGTGGGCGACGGGTTCGTTGGTGAACAGTGGGTGTGTAGTGGTGGTTCGCGTGGTGGTGTTCGACGGAAAACAGTGGCGACGGGAAGAAAATAGGGTAAGATGTGTGGCTAGGGTCATTGGCCGAGTGAGGCGTGGCGTCGGCGACGGGAGTAGCAGAGGAAGGGTGGTCCACTGCTGAAGGTTTAAAGAGGGTGCTGGTTATGTGTAGAGAGGAGAGACGCGACTGGCGAGGGGAGAAGGGAAGGTGGCGGCTGATGCTGGATAAAATTAGGGTGGGTTAGGGTGATGGCTAGGTTAGGGGTGAGGGTGAGGTGCGTGTGTGCGGGAGAGGGTTCACGGAGCATGGAGCTCCGGCGAATAGAGCGCGCGACGGGGATTCTAGGGTTAAGGGGAAAGTGCTGAGTTTAAATGAGAGAGGGTCGAGAGAGGGGAGTTGCGGCTAGGGTAATGTAGGGGAAGGGGGAGAAGGCTGATAATTGAAAAAATAGCGGCGTCCCCCCGCTAGGTCTGGGAGTGTAGGGTAGAAATATGGTGAGATTAGGGTTTAGGGGTATTGGGCTTTGGGTATTGGGCTGGGTGATTAATTAGGGTATTAGTGTTTAGGAGTTAATTAATTAATTAGTGGTTAATTCTAGGTAAGTGTATTATTAATTAATTAGTGATAACTTAAATTAACAAATGTGATTAAATTATTTAGGTGCTTCATTAATCTAATTGTTATAATAAATGCGGGCGTGTTATTTAATTAATGTTTAATGTTTTAGAATGCGGCGCCATTATTAAATTGATTATTTATGCATGTATTAATGTTTTATTTGCTGCATTTTATTATAAAAATTATGAGGAATTATTTTGCAAAATTAGTGTAATTTTATAGTTAATGACTGGACGGGAGGGTCAAAATTGGGTGTCAACAATTGATGTTGTGGGCGTGAGACCCATAGTTATATTTGAGTGATGACTTGAGGGCGTGAGTCCCTGACTGGATATGACTGCTTTTATGTTGTGAACTGTAGTTTGGTTATCATACATGTCTCCTGCTTTATATAGACTAGTATGATTTCATTCTGATTTTTACGCCACATACTGTACTTGGCCAGATCGACTCCTTCGGCCGCTCACGCCGCAGTGAGGTACATCGGCCGTGGATCCCCGCTCTTAGGATCACGCCAACAGATTGGAAGCTCCGTTTCTGAGGCTTATCTTTTGGTATGTGTTCCCTGAGTTGTAGGTTCTTGTACATTCGTGGTATGGCGGCCCCGCCCCGCCATAGTCGCAGTAAATCTTGCAGGTCCGTAGTATCGCAAGCGGGGTTGTAAAGGATTAAACTGCTCGTGTTTTATGTATATCGGGCGCAACCGCTTGGTTGCTTTGCTTATAATTATATCTCTTGTTTATGACTCATGTTTTATTTTTCCGCCGTTTTCTCGATGTTGTATCACTAGGGTGCCCGGTAAGGCACCAAGAACGGCCCGAACAGTCGTTACAAAAGTGGTATCGAGCGCTTAATCTCGGAAAGTGTCTACGCATCGTGTTCAGTAGTCTTGATTATCGTGTGTTAGGCACCACATCTATAATCGTGAGGCTATCGGACATTTAGGATTGGTTTCCATTCTTCTCATTCCGAGATCGTGCCTTAGAGTGTTGTAAGTTGGACCCTCCGACGTATCTCGTTTTACCGATTATGCCTCGCGCAGTGCAACCAGAGCCTGTGAGGCAAGCGCAAAGGTGCCGTGCCGCTAGTGAGATACGAGGAGTACGAGGCACAGCCCTGACAAGACTGAGGTTGTGCTTGACGGCGGTTTGTGGACGCCGCCACCAAAGAGAAGCTTAGAGTCGCAGCATGGTCACTGAGACCACAATACTGAGCCTCCACCCCACACCGGCGCAGGAGATGGGTTACAAGAGACGGCCTGGGCCGGGTCGTGGTCGTGGCCGATATGAGGATAGGCCGACGCAGCAGCCCAGCCGAGCCCAGAGCACCAGCCGTTCACCCCGAGCAGATAGTTTGAGGCTACGGACTTTCCGAGTCAGAGCCGCCGAGTTTTATGGGTCGAGGCCCGAGGATGATCCGCAGGAGTTCATCCGGCAGCTGACGGATCGCGAGAGTGATCAAGGCTTCGAGACCGAGTCGGTGGTCTTAGGTGCGATCGGTCCGCGCGATACCGCAATGATCCGGTTTGATTCGCGAGTTGTCCCGGAGAGCATGCGCTCAAAGCAGATGGACGAGTTCTCGAGGCATTCCTCACTCACTTCTTGCCTCCGCAGATGGCGAGGGCACGGCCGATGATTTATGATCTTGAGACGCAGAGAGGCGTAGTTCGAGAGTACAACGTGGAGTTTGACTCGTTGGCTCGGTATGTCCCCGCTTTAGTGGCAACCATGGAGGATAGAGTGCACCGCCACGCCACCGGATTAGATGATTACATGCCGAGGCATGTTCGTGAGTAGCTCTCCACCGCACGGACATTGCCCGCACGCAGCTCACGACCGGATGTGAGGCACGAGAGGTCGACGGAATGACCAAGATCGCAGAAGAGGCCGAACAACGTGGTCCTTTGGTGACTTTCGAGGCGGACCGCCTCAAGAAAGATACTAGTTTTGTACCTCCGCCAAATGCAGAGTGGTCCTCCACAACCTTCAGAGTATTCGGAGCGGTCGTGGCTCGCGGTTCGTGTTTCGAGGAAGTAAGTGTTGGCGGATCGCGGTCACCCCTACCTGGTGGTCGATGTGGTAGACCGCATTTCGGGAGTGTCGTGGTGCCAGGAGCTTGTTATTTTTGCGCCAGCAGGCCATTTTGCGGAACCGTCCACCAAGCGGTAGCACGGATGTTACGACTCACCACGGATCGGGGTGGTTCATCGCCTTCTACGATACACTGCGCAGGCGTGCCTATGATTAGAGTGGAGCGGTAGCTTCGGTATATCCTTAACCTCTAGAGTTTTGGTATGCTTGTTATAATGGTCTCATTATTACGTGCTATGTATTGAATAGCGTTGTGTTAATTGTGAGTTAGAAAACATGCTTAGTTGTGAGGATACGATGGGGCATGGTAAGTGTGAACCTTAGACTATGTCACGATCGAGACCTTAGGGGTGCGTCGTCTTGAGTTGAAGATTTATTTTTGACCCTTATCGAGTAGTAGTATACGTGGGATTTATTTGTGTGATAAGTCCGTGGGTAGTGTGAGATGGAAGTGGTAGCTTTCATGATGTGAATTAGTAAGATTGTTCGGATCGGGAACAAGAGTTTGGCGCGTTGGGGGTCGGGTTGAGGACCATTTGCGGGTCAACCCAGTAACCGGTTTGGGGTGGGCTCAGGTGGTCCCGCCAGTGGTGGTAGGTCACGAGGATGCTAGCCCAAGTTTGTATGACCATCGTATGAGTTGGTGGATATGTTCGACCAAAGCGGATCGTGAGGCCGAACGCCTTAGAGAAGATCGAGGTTAGTAAGATGACCAAGTTGGAGGTAGTGACTCAAGAGTTGGAAACAGGCTGACTAAGTATGGTACAAATACTAGAAAGAGTTTGAGTGTTCGAGAAAGTACAACAAGATAGGGAAAAGTGAACGTGTGTGATCGTTTCTTGGGAAAGGAAGGTGTGACGAGTATATTTTAGACCTCGTAAGGGGTTTTTGTGATGATTAGAGGTGTTTCCTCATTGACTTGGGTTTAAGTATTAGTGCGTTTGTTATTTTTATGGCCAGTGTGGCATGATTGTTTTCGTGCGTATAGCGATGAGCGCTATACTAGCGCGTGTTTGTGTTGAGACTTGAGAAGGAACATTCGGACGAATGTTTCCGAGGGGAGAATGTTATACCCGCATTTCCAGTAGTATGCGTGGGACGCACGAGAATTTGAGCCTTAAGTTAGGCAAAGGATCGAATTTTGGGCACAAGTGCCGATGGAGTCGTTGACTAAACGTTTCCACGCCTACGTTGGGAAAATTCCGCTATGTCATTTAGTATTTTGCGGATTTTTCCGAGCAACGAAATGTTTTGGATCAACGGGAGGGTGACATTTGTCACCCTCATTTAAGCGATGTGGTCGGTTGGTCACGGTCGAGGCCTATCGCTCCTTGTTTTGGCCTTGTTTTGGCTTGTTTGGTGCCATGTTTTGTGCCTTGTTTTGTGAGTAGGGGTTAGGGTGCACTTGGCTTGATCAAGGCCATACACTTGCCTTGCACATGGCTTGATCTTGGCCATGGTTGGCTTTTGGTTCCTATAAATACCCTTAGGGATGAACTTCATCCACTCTTCACTTGTCTAAGCCTTGAAAACTCTCCTCCCTTTGTGAGCTCTTAGCCGAGAGCCTTCCTCCCCTTTTCGTGTGGCCTTTGGCCGGCGGGTTCCTCCCCTCATGGTGCACCAGTGGGTACCCCCTAGCCTAGTTGTTTCGTATAATACCCTCCTCGTGGTATTGAAATACTTCTCCTAGTATTGTTATAATGCCCAAAATACCTTAGCCTTGTACCTTGTAGTATTCCAAAGATACCTCTATACGTAGAGTCTTAAATACTACCTTTGTCCTTTTAGTCTCAAACCAAACCCTAAGGAAATCTTCACGGTTGGTCAAGTATTTGAGAAGTTGGTTAGAACTTCTAAGGGTTGTTTGGAGCGGATTGAGCGCACTGAGTAGGAGCTAAACCTTGCTCGGGATCGACATTATAACTTGGATAATTTTGGGCTTATCGAGGTAATTATCTTGTCCTCTATTGTAATGGAGATTACATGTTGTAGGATTATATAGTTGAAGTATACTATATATAGAATCAACATTATTGTGGCAATGTCTTTTGACTTAAGCTCAAGAATAAAGAATCGAATCGTATTTACATAGATCGTATTGGCAAGAGACTTGTAGTATTATGTGTAGAATTGTACACGCCCGGTTAGGCGTAAACCCCCGGTTGGCTTGGTAGCCTACTGATAGAGAGGAGATTTACGCGTATGGGAGAGTGCCGAATTTTCTCAGAAAAATGGGAACTTGTGTTTTGGGGTTAATAGACGTTTGTGACCTTTATAGGTGAAAGTGCTAAGAGTAGCGTATTCTACCTCGGCGAGTGGAAAGGGCTAGTGCGTTGTACTTGGAGCATTTTGCTTATTGTCGATAAATCGCCGCAGGTATGTGAACCTCTTCCTATCTTTTCTAGCATGATTGTGTGAACTATGTAGTACGTAGACGCATACGTGCTAAGTGATTTGGTTGGTTTAAAACATAGGGTGTTATAATAGCTTTATGGGAAGTTAGTTATAACGACCTTATGTAAGTGAAAATGGTTTATCATGTTAGAAGTTAAGAGACTTGATCTTATAAGATAAGAGACTTAACTTATTTGTTTTAATGTGGATGTTGTGTGAAACCTCATTCGTGAGTAATGAGTACTTGTTTTTAAAGGGATAATGTTTTACCGATTTCGAATCGAATGTGTATCGGCAGCACTATCATAAGCGTTAATAAAGGAAAATGTATTGAATAATGATGTATTAAAACCAAAGAAACCTCCATCCGCATGAAGCTAAGATGAGACAAAATGATATTACATTTTCTAGATCACGGTCAGTAATAAGATCGTTATAAACAAGAATAAACTACTCATATATATGACATATGTTACTCAATTGTTTTAAAAGAGATTAAGACTATGAGTTATGAAACCTTTCTAAAATAAGTGACTTGAGCATTTGAAACGAAGCTTGAGTAATGAAACTAGGCAAACCGAACTTAGGAAAAGAATGTTGTTACTTGATTTTGAAAAGGAATGTGGGTTGGTCATTCTAATACTACGTATCGGGTGACTTTTATAAAAGTAATGGATCTCTTTAAAAGAACTTAATGTATGTAGTACTTTGGGATTAAAACCCGGACTTTGGCATAAAATGAAAGTACTTTGAGTTGTGTGAAACTTGCCTATGCTTGTTGGTGTGAAACTTGCCTATGCTTGTTGTTGTGAAACTTGCCATGCTTGTTGTTGTGAAACTTGCCTATGCTTGTGATGATAGCCTTTGTTGTGTGTGGTATTTCGTGTTACCGCTCTCGATAGTAGGCCTCGACTTGTCGAGAACTTACTTGACGTCTTTGGCGGTGATGGAGAATTCCACGTATGTTTCCATTTTGATTACTCGCCTTGTTGTTGATGTCACGTGGATACGCCTACACCGACGCAGATTCCGGCACGCGGCCACGCGGTCGGGTTGATTACCCGATATATTGTTATTGTGGTTACATGGACATGTCTACACCGAGGTAGAATTCCGAGGCACGTGCCACGCGCGGGTTGATCACCCAAGATATTATTGTTGATGTCACACGGACGCGTCTACACCGGTAGAATTCCGGCATGTGGCCACGGGCATGGTATTATTGTTGCATCACGGACATGTCTACACCGTCGCAGAGTCCGGCACGCGCCACGATGCGAACATGATTGATGTTGTGGGCGTGAGACCCATAGTTATATTTGAGTGATGACTTGAGGCGAGTCCTCGATCGATATGATCGCTTATGTTGTGAATCAGTAGTTTGGTTATCATACATGTCTCCGCTTTATATAGACTAGTATGATTTCATTACGATTTTTCTGACGCCACATACTTGGTACTGCAGATCGACTCCTTGGGCCGCGTTCACGCCGCAGTGAGGTACATCGGCCGTGGATCCCCGCCTAGGATCACAATTCAACGTATTGGGAAGCTCCGCTTTCTTCTGAGGCTTATCTTTTAGTATGTGTTCCCGAGTTGTAGGTTCTTGTACATTCGTGGTATGGCGGCCCCGCCCCGCCATAGTCGCTGTAAATCTTAAGTCCGTAGATCGCTGTGGGGTGGTCAGAAAGGATTAAACTGCTCGTGTTTTATGTATATACCAAGGCAACCGCTTTGCTGGCCTGCTTAAAATTATATCTCTTGTTTCATGACTCATGTTTTATTTTCCGCCGTTTTCTCGATGTTGTATCACTAGGGTGCCCGGTAAGGCACCGAATCGGCCCGAACGGTCGTTACATGTCCCTAGATCGCATTCCGGACCCAGACGCATTATGAGTTCGTGGTCATGTCTTTGGTTGACCAATGCTCCAGCAGATTCATGGATTTGATGAACCGAGTGTTCAAACCATTTTGGACACGCTTGTGATAGTGTTCATTGATGATATCTCGTTTATTCTCGCCAGAGCGAGCACGCGAGCATTTGGCGATCGTGGCCGACGCTTCTCCAGACCAGCTTGTACGCCAAGTTTTCCAAATGTGAGTTTTGGTTGACTTCGTGGCTTTTTCGGGCATATTGTCGGGCTGATGGCATTCGGAGCGATACGCCAAGATCGAAGCGATCCAGACTTGCCTAGACCTACTACTCCGGCGCAGGTTCGCAGCTTTCGGGCCTCGCAGTTATTATCGGCGTTCGTAGAAGTTTGCTTTATCTACGCCCCATTGACTAGGGTGACTCGTGGCGGCTAAGTTTCAGCCGGATCGATGTGAGCGGGGTTTCCGATTCTTTGAAAGATCGACGACGCCGCTTCTTACTCTTCCGCAGGTCCGCACGGTTATGTTGTGTATTGTGATCGCCAGCATCGGGTTGGGATGTGTGTTGACGCAGATGGCAAGGTTATAGCATACGATCCCGACACCAAGAAACACGCAGAACTACCCCACCCATGATTTGAGTCGCACCGTGATTCACGCTTTGAAGATCCGAGGCACTATTTGTATGGGGTTCACGTGGATATTTATACGCACCACAAGAGCCTCCAGATATCTTCACCAGAGGAGTTGAACTTACGGCAGACGTGGTTAGAGTTGCTAAGGATTACGATGTTGATATCCCGCACCACCCGGGAAAGCCAATGTTGTGGCGTATGCCTAGTCGTAGGTCGATGGGAGCCTATCGATGTGCTAGAGAGGAGGGACATGGTTCGTGATTTGCATCGCCAGCGAGCCTTGGTGTCCGATTGATTGATTCTGATAGCAGAGGGGTTCGAGATCGTGAGGTTGCCGAGTCTTCCATCGCCGGCGAGCAAGAGGCAACATTTGAGGATCCAGCTCGACACGTTATCGTGATACAGCCTTCGTGAGGCAAGCGGTCCTTTGAGGCAAAGACCGACGGGTGCTAAGGTTTGAGGGCGTTGTGTGTTCCGGATGTTTCGTGACTTCGCAGCAGTTCTGGGGAAGCACACAAACGTTACTCTATCCATCCAGGGTCGACCAAGATGTACCACGACCTTAGATCTGTGTATTGGTGGGATGACTTGAAGAGGGACGTTGCAGAGTTCGTAGCTCAGTGCCCGTTGTCGCAGTAAGGTAGAGCACCGCAGGCCCGTGGTTTGTTACGCAGACGAGAGATCCCGACCGGAAGTGGGAGGTGATCAACATGGACTTCATCACAGATTACCTCGCACTCGGAGGAGACATGATTCTATATGGGTTATCGCCGACAGTCGATTTAAATCAGCCCACTTTCTTCCCGCCGTCAGACGACTTTTTCTACCGAGGATTATGTCATACTTACATCCGAGAGATCGCCGATCGCATGAGTCCCTATTTCGATCATATCGCATGCAGGAGCCGCCATTTCGCTAACTTCTTGAGTTATTTCCAGAGAAGTTTAGGGACGCATGTGCGCCTGAGTACTGCATTCCATCCACAGACGGACGGACAGGCATAGCGCACTATCCAGACTCTTGAGGATATGCTGCGAGCATGTGTTATTGACTTCGTGGTAGCCGAGGATCATTTGCCTCTAGTTGAGTTTGCGTATAATAATAGCTACCACCCGGATTCGACGGCGCCATGAGGCATTGTATGAGGAAGTGCAGACGCCTATAGGCTGGTTCGATGGGCGAGGTACGCGAGTGGGACCCGACTTGCGCAGCAGCGATGGATAAGGTGAAGCTTATCCGAGCGGCTATCGATACCGTAGTCGATGTAAGTCGATGCAGATCATCGCCGTCGGATCCGAGTTCGCAGCTTATGATTGGGTTTTCTCGGTGTCACCCATGGCGGTGTGATGAGATTCGGAAGAAAGGGAAACTTCGGCAAGGTACATCGGGCCCTATCGAGATCGTTCGCAGGTAGGCAAGCGTTACTACGAGTTGGATCCGCCGTCCGATCCGAGGCGCAGATCCGGTGTTTCACGCTTTATGCCGGAGAGATGACGGATCCATCTAGGTACACCCGATTGACGATGTCCAGTGATCGGCGGGTTATCGTATGAGGAGATTCCCATAGCGATAATCGATCGCCGTTAGGCGTCTGACGAAGGACGTGGCTTCCACAAAGTCTTGCGCGAACGAGCTCGAGGAGATGACGACGCGGAAGTCGGCGAGGACATGAGGCGTAAGTATCCTCACCTATTCCCACACCTCCGTAATTCACTTTCCTACTTGTAAATTTTCATTATCGTTTATGCCTAAGTGTTGTTTTGGCCGTGTGTGGCATTTGCAAACCGCTTAAGTTATGAAGAACCTTACCGTTATCCGTCTTGGAAGGAACATTCGACGAATGTTTCTGGCGAGGAGAATGTTATACCTCAGATTTCGAGTATGTACGTGAGGCGCACGCACGAAAGTTTAGCCTTAAAGTTAGCCAAGTTCGAAAATTGTGCACAACTCGCTAAAAGAATCGCTTTCCGACGAAACGCTTCCACTTCCGTAGGAAAATTCCGCTATGCCATTTCTAATTTTTATGATTTTTCCGAGAGACGAAACATTTTGGACAACGGAGGGCGACACTTGTCACCCTCCAATTGGTGGACTTGAATCGCCCATCGACGAATTGGACTGGATGGCACGTTTTTGTGCCTTTGCACAAGCCAAGGAGTCGTAGGATATTTGTGTGTAGTAGATAGAATGGACACTTGCCTAAATCTTCACCCTACACTTGCCTTGCACTGGCATCATCTTGACCCTTTTGGTCACATGGCTTGACCTATAAATACCCCCTTAAGATGAAGAGTTCTTCATCCACAAATTCCATTCCAAGTCTTGAAAATCCTTCCTCTCCTCAGCCTTTTTCGTCCAACACACCCCCTTTGAGTGAGCTTGGCCGAGGCAACCCCTCCCCCTAGCCTAGCCGAAATCGACCCCCCCCACCGGGGGTAGAAAAGTTGCCGTCTAGGATTGTTATAATGACCAAAATACCCTAGCCCGATCCCTTAGTCCTTAGTAGAAGTTGTGAAGAACTTCTAAGGTTTCTTGAGCTACCTGAGCGCATAACTTAGAGCTAAACCTTGCTCAGCGACTTTTATCTAGGATATTATCAGCTTACCGAGGTAAATAATCCTAACCCTCTTTGTATTAGAGAATGCATCTGTAGAAGTATAAGAATAAGTATTAAATACTTAGAAGAATATTACGTATCGTAATTGAATCATATCACAAAGTAGGCGGTTTAAAAGAAGAATAATTGAACTATACTTACTTAGAATTTTTTCACGAGACTTATATGGCTCACCGCAGGGAAGTCACGCCCGACTTTCCGTAGAATTGTGAACCCTCTGCTTAGAATGACCTTGAGTAGTCTAGACTTTGATAGATGCTGGATCGTTATAGTCGATTCTCTCGCATACCGACATATTCAACTTGGCAGAGGTTTTCACGGTAGGTATGTGATTCTTCCTAAAGCATGATATTTTAAAATATATATATGTAGTGCAGACGCATACGTGTTAACCGAATAATAACTACGGCAATGTCTTTCGACTTAAGCCCGAATAATACTTACTGCAATGTCTTGCGACTTAAGCCCTAATAATAAGGATCTTAAAACATTTCAAAAGAATATTGAATCATTTTCTACGTAAGAAAACTAATTGGTTTTTAAACATCAAGCTTAAGAGTTATACTAGCTTTATGGGAAGTTAGGTATAACAACTTAAGAATGATAAAAGGAACAGTTTACTTATGTGTTTATAACCGACTTATATTGATTTATGAAAGAATAATAAAATAGTTTGATGAGTAGACATAATATGATGCTATGTGTGGTAGTGACTTGTAACGTTTGTGTAAAGAGGTCACCTTACTTATGCTTATGTTGTTTAAACTATAAGTTGTTATGTTAGTACTATATCACTCACCTCGAGACGATACGGGTTAAGCCGCCTCCACGCGGGGTAGACTCAGCGATGCAGGACCATGATTCGAGAATACCTCACGCGGGTACAGGAGGCCTACGCGAGCTACGAGAGTTCCGTGTTAGTATGCGGGGTTATGCCTCACGCGGCTACATGTGGCCGCGCGACAATGAGTCCAGGCGACGCCGAGGAGTAGCTACCTCGACGCGGGTTATATACCCTACGCGCCTACGTGAAGGCCTATGCGACTACGGAGTCCGTGATTAGGCTTGCATGGTGATACTACGCAATGGCCTCGCTTCGATCATTCGCAGCCTAGAAAAGACTCGTTACGCTTACCTATTGTTGCTCTTGTTGTGATGCGCACTACGCTTTCTCGATTGTTTCATACATATTTGTAAACCGGTTTTAAAATGATATGATTTCATTTAAGTACTTTACGCTTCACATACTTAGTACCGTTGCATCGACTCTCCTTCGGGCCGCGTTCATGCCGCAGTGGCGGCAAAGTGCTAGATCCACATCCATGTGATCTCTCATGCGCCGTGAGCTCCATATTCTCCGAGGCTCCACTTTTGGGTATGATCTCCCGCTGTAGCTAGTTTTGTACGAGGGTATGGCGGCCCCGTCCCGCCATAGTTGTTTATTTCAGAGGTCTGTAGTCATGTTGTACTGGGATGTAATCGCAAACCTTGGTTTATGTATATATGCCGAAAGGCAACCCTTTTCTCAGAAACTGTGTATCATTTACAATTATTTCATGTCTTGTTTATATTCCGCTGATTTTCTCTGATGTATGACTACTTGGGTGCCCGGGTAAGGCACCAGTCACGGGCCCCGGGTAAGGCTAAGGAAATCTAAGAATTGTCCTAAAAGTAAGAAAAGATAGAATACGTATTGGACAAAGTATTCCCCACAGTGCATGTTGATGATTCTGCAAAATATGCCACATATAATAAGGTAGTCTACCATAAGAATCTAGATGACGCCACTTCAGCACGATGCATCATGGTGTCTTCCATGTCAGTGGAACTACAGAGACAGCATGAGAACATGACCCCTAACGAAATGCTCGAACACTTGAAGAGAATCTATGACTCTCAGTCCCAAACCATGGAATATGAGTTGTTAATAGAAACTTTTCAAGTGTAAGCTAAGTGAAGGAAGCCAAGTGTCTCAGCATGTGTTGAAGATGATAGGGCTGATAGAAAGGCAGACCTCGATTAGTATACGGTTGCAGAATAACGTCGCTTCCACCGTTATCCTGAACTCTCTCCCTCGTTCGTTCGAGAATTATATTGTATACTACAATATGAATGGAACAAAAGGGAGTCTGTCGGAACTGCATGACATGTTAAAGACCTTTGAATCTTCAACTTCTAAGAGCAAAGCTGTGCTCATGATGAGCTCCTCTAGCCGGCCCAAACCGAAAGGTAAGGAATGACAGAAGAAGAAGGCGCGTAAGCATCGCGCCTCGCCTATGAAGCTTCGGAAGTGTGAATTTTCTGAGAGGTGATTCCGGCTAAGGATGTATGCCTCGACTATAACAGGAAGGGGCATTGGAATAAAGGACTGCACTGCACTAGGAGGAAGAGCACCAGATGTTTCTACCTCTAGTGGATAAGGAATGTACATCATTGAAATAAAAGAAATTTTTAATGTACAAAATAAAAGAGCAAAGTTAAGTGAAATAAATTCCACCTACTTGTGGCATTGTAGGCTTGATCATATCAATCAAACAAGGATAGAACGGTTGATGAATTTAAATTACCTCGAACCATTTGACTCACAATCTTTTGGTAACTGTGAATCTTGTTTGAAGGGTAAGATGACCATTAAACCTCTTTCTGGAAAGGGGATCCGTGCCAAGAAGGTGCTTGAGTTAGTACATACGGACATATGTGGACCATTTTCGACTCAAGCTAGAGAGAGTTTCTCTTACTTCATCACTTTCACAGACGACTTATCAAGGTTTAGATATGTTTATCTTATGAGACACAAATCCGAGGCTTTTGAGAAGTTTAAGTGTGAAGTTGAGAAACAGCTCTCAAATAGTATCAAGACTCTCCGATATGATCGTAGGGGTGAATATTTAAGTAAAAAAAAAAATTGACTACTTAAAGCTTCATGGAGTTCATTCCGAATGGACACCTCCTGGAACACCACAAATGAATGGTGTTGTCGAGATGAGAAACCGAACCTTGCTTGACATGATTCGTTTCATGTTGAGCTTTTCAGCTCTTCATACATACCTTTGGAGATACGCTATTTTGACCTCAATATATGTTCTAAACAGAGTTCCATCTAAATCATTCAAAAAGACACCATATAGATTTTCTTTGGAAATTAGAAGCAGTTACAGGTATGGTGTGACAAGAAGTCATCACTTAGACACATGAGGCCCTAGGGTGTCCTGCATATGTCAAGAAGTTGATCCATGATAAGTTGGAATCTAAAAGTGAGAAATGTTACTTTGTTGGGTATCCGAAGGAAACTAAGGGATACTATTTCTATATTCCTGGAGAACTCTACAAGGATGAGAGTTGCACAGAGATAGAACTTGAAGAAATTCAAGAACAAAGTAACAAAGAGGTTGAATCCTTGCCCAATAATGAAGGCAAGGATTCAGTGGGAGCTTCTGGCGTAGATTGGGTATTTTGGGTATCCCATTCGTCCAGTGGGAGTTCTACGAGGAGTAATGCAGAAATGCAAGATCTTACGGTACAGATTTTGGGAGAAAGTGCACCAGTTGCATTTCCACCCATTCAGGAAAGACATGGAAAAGATATTCCTGAAAGCTCTAATGTTGGTCGATCGACCAGCGCACAAGAACCTACTCACAGTCAGAACATACCTGTAACTGAACTGCAAGACAATCAACTCCGTAGGTCTTCTAGATCTCATCGTCCTCCGGAAAGACTAAATCTACTTGTGGAAACACACAGTGAGCTAGATATTCCAGATGATGACGAGCCTAGAACCTATAACGAAGCAATGCTAGATATTGATTCGAAGAGATGGAAAGAAGCCATGAAATCCGAAATGGAATCTATGTATATCAATCAAGTGTGGAACTTGGTTGATTTACCAAATGGGGTTAAACATATAGGATGCAAATGAGTCTTCAAGAAGAAGATTGATGCATCTGACAAAGTTCAGACTTATAAAGCTAGACTAGTGGCTAAAAATTTTACTCAGCGTCCTGGTGTGGATTATGATGAAACTTTTTCACCAGTGGCTAAGATAAAGTCTATTCGAATTTTGCTTGCAATAGCTGCACACTATGATTATGACATTTGGAAGATGGACGTCAAAACTGCGTTTCTCAATGGTAATATAATTGAGGAAGTGTATATGAAACAACCTGAGGGTTTTTTATGTGAGTCCAGACCAAATGCTGTGTGCAGGCTACAGAAGTCCTTTTATGAACTTAAGCAAGCCTCTAGGAGTTGGAACATTTGCTTTGACAATGCTATCAAATCTTTTGCTTTTGTCAGAAGCAAAAAGGATCCTTGTGTTTATTCCAAACGCAAGAATGAGGGTATTGTCTTCATTATAATATATTGTTGATGACATAGGGAGATAATAAGACCATCATGCAGTCAGTTAAGGATTGGTTGTCCAAGACCTTCATGATGAATGATTTAGGTGAAGCCTGCTACATTCTAGGAATTAGGATCTATAGAGATAGACCTAATAAATTGTTAGGGCTGTCACAGTCAGTCTACATAAACACAATGCTTAGACGTTTTTCAATGGAGAATTCCAAGAAAGGCGGTCTTCCAATGGGTCAAGGCATCAAGTTATCAAAGAAGGGTTGCCCTTCTAATGCTATTGAACTTGAGCGCACGAAAAGGATCCAGTATGCTTCGGCTATAGGATCAATCATGTATGTCATGACCTGTACTAGGTTAGATGTGGCCTTTGCACTTAGTATGACTTGCAAGTTCCAACAGAATCCTGGCGAGGAACACTGGAAAGCAGTCAAGAGTATTCTCAAGTACCTCAGGCATACTAAAGATTATTTCTTAGTCTATGGTGGAGTTGATGAGCTGGTTGTCACTGGGTATACCGATGCTAGTTTCCCGACAGATGTTGATGATTTCAAATCTCAGTCTGGTTACACTTTCATTTTCAACGGAGGAGCAGTGAGCTGGAAGAGTTCCAAACAGGCTACTACTGCAGACTCGACTACTGAAGCGAAGTACATTGCTGGATCGGAGGCTGCTAAAGAAGTTGTCGCGATTTCTGAGTTCCTGAAGGAACTAGGGGTTGTTCCTGAAGGAACTAGGGTTTGTTCCGAGTGCTGGTTGTCCAATAACCATTTATTGTGACAACACTGGTGTCATTGCACAGGCAAAAGAACCAAGATCAACAAACAAAAACAAACATGTACCAAGAAAGTACCACATCTTGGGAGAGATGGTGAAAGCTGAAGATATCAAGATATATTATATTCTCACAGACAATAATCTAGCAGACCCGTTTACTAAACCATTAAGCTTGGTGAAACATAATGGTCATTTTAAGAACATGGGTATTAGATATGTTGGTGATTGGCACTAGGACAAGTGGGAGATTGAAAGTATATGTATGTCCTAGAGACAATCTGTATTAGGACACAATGTACTTTATACACATTCATATTTATATTAATGATGATTAATATTATGGCAATTTGCATTTGTTGAATTATTAGTTGATTGTTTATGAAATTCTATAAATGCATCCCTAGAGGTTACGTATTTATGAATGATGTGAGAATTAATGTTGTAACGTAACTCTTAAATTACCTCGACTAATGATCATCGAAATTGAGATATCGATGATATGCGATACATCGACATGTGGTATGCATCATATCCTTAATGGATGTAGTATGTCTCACTTGCTACGAGTTATGGCAACTCATGATGGACACATGAATACTTGTTGAAGTATTGGTACACCTTGCTGATTCATTATTTGTTATATGTCTATAATGTCATCGGCATGTGGGAGATAAAAGTCATTAGACTTGAGGTCAATATCATCTTGTTTATGGACTTTGATCATGTCCTAAGCTCAAATGTCTTATAGGTTGAGATGCGGCTTATTTTGGGTGCATTACGAAGTAGATTAAAGGTGGTATGTGAGCCAAGAAAGGATTCATTCCTTGAATTTATATTCGAGTGAACAGTCAAGTACTCATATGGTATTAGGTTGACTAAGTCATTGGCGATCGACATGTCCGTGACATGGTCCTGTTGTCAACTAATATAGTTGAGTTATAATAATTAAGTCATTTGGATGTACACTGATGCATCCTAAGTTTGATTGAGTGTCATGAATGGCGGATTTTATCTTCTCACATATAGTTCGGTTCACATATTTTGTGTAGCTAAACTTTACATATCGAGTTCGTCTTCCGCGATCAGGAGTTCCGCAAGATCCTAATGTTATTAGCGACGATATGTAAAGGCATGGGCGGTAACACTAAGTCAAATGTTCCGTCGATTGAAGGATGTAATTAGGAGATTATACCTAAATGTTCGTTGATGACCGTGACATTAAAATTGAAAAATGGGCGTAAAATAGACGGACCGCGCGGTGCCTTGATTCAGATCACGGTGCGAGAACACGCGCCAAGACCGCCGCGTGCTCATCGAGATCGCGGTGGCGCGCCCGACAGCTTCAATTTTTACCCAGTCTGTTTCGATTAGGCCTGGTCCAACTAAAACTCTAAAGCTCTTATTCTCAACTATAAATAAGAGGCACCCGCAAGGGTAGCCAAATTGGTGTAGCAGTAGAGCGCGGGACCGCAAGGTCACGAGTTCGATCCCCTGCATAAAACTTCTTGGTTGAGCCTGTCACACATGGCTTGCCAAGTGTGGTTTACATGACTGACGTGGTTTGCGTGCTACCGCAACCGGTTTACTGTGCGCACTCGAAAGAGTAGCGGCTGCGGGTTCCTTCGTCAACAAAAAAACTATAAATAAGAGGCTTACCTGCCATTCCAAATATACTAAACCTTAGAGAGGTCAATCACTTCTAAAGCTCTGTCAGAATCTCTAGCATTCCTGACTTAGCAAATTACAGCATAGTTTCGAGAACTTACAAATCGAGGGACGTTTGCGTGTGCACCCTCGGACTACACAAAACACAAAGATTCAACTGCTTGGCTGATTGCTACAACAATGTAAGTCTTCGATCGAAGTTTTATATATTACTTTGTGTTTGTATTTTTCATTGCATATCATACTGCAGTTCGACCGTCATCAGATTTGAAACATAAATTTTCAAATTTCGTTGCGTGTATGAATCCGACGTAAACATGTTAGTAGGCCTACTAACCAAGAATTAGGCATTTGCTGACAAAATTTGCATCTCTTTCAATAGTTTGTTAAGGACTCACCAATTTTATTCTATCACTGCAACTTGCAAGTCTATGACGTATAGAAATCGCCTGGTTTTTTTAGTGTCTGGTTATTTCATATAGGATAGTATTTTTTTTATCTTTGAACGAAAGGATAATGGTTTGTCTAAAATTTGAAATATGTAGTGGTGACAAATGAGCTGAACAGAATTTGGGCGGGATAAAATAAATTGAATCAATAATTAGACTATTGTCTAATCATACCCAAAAGTTAGTTAGGCTAAAATTGGTTGGTTCAAGATATGCTAAACAATGGGTTATTAACCCAACTCATCCAACTCTTACCAAATTTTAATTTCTTTGTTTATTTCCTCATAATTTATTTAATTATAGAAAAATAAATAAAACTTGGCTTTCTTTATTATAGCTATATATATAGTATATATTACTACAACAATAACAACATAACCAGTGTAATCTTACAAGTGGGGTCTAGAAAAGATAGAATGTACGCAGACCTTATTCCTGCATATGTGGAAAAGAGATGTTTTTTCCAAAAAAAAAAAACTCGGCTCAAAGAAAGAAAAAGAGAAGAATAAAAGCCAAAAGAAAATGAAAGGAATAAAAAGTAATTCGAACCGGATACAAAAAGTATAGTAGCAAAATATCTAGATACAACACGTACAGCAGATGGTAATGCACATTAAAGAGTAAGAAACTACACAATTATTAAATAATATATTACTAATAACTATTCGTATTAAAATATTTTGATAAAGTTTTTCATGAGTCAATTTGGACTATATATTTAGTCTAATTAGGATATATCAAGATAAGTTGGATTAATAAATTGAGGCGGTTTCATGGACTAGTTTTGTCACCCGTAAGGATATGTTATTTTCACACGTACGTGTGGCTTCCTTCCTCATTATTAGGATGACTTAAATTTACAGGTAAGATTGTGACTAGCCAGGGTCATATACACTTCAGCAAGTGACATTAAATTGGTTCGTCTTAACTCCACGAGGATATGAAAACAATGCGTCCTGCCATTTGATTTCTTACGTGCAGAAAATATTTTTATTTTTAGGTTTGCGATGGGTCTTGACTCTTGAGTGATTCTTTTGCCTACTAAGATATCTCTCGGGGTGGTCTTGACTCTGATAGTGGTCCAATAGCCATTACCAAATTTCCATAGTACACAAGTTCGATTCTCTACGGATCGTTCTCCGGCGTATGTTTCAGATAGTCAAAAGTCGGTTAACCGCGGGCATGTTGCGATGTGGGTTTGATTCTCCGACAAGTCATGTTAGAGGTCGACCAGAAGATTGATTCGTTGGTAGCGATCAGACACTGAATGCGGGGTGCACATCTCGCGATTTACCCGGCGATGGCGGCTAAGGACGGATTTTATCGCCTCAAGTAGTTTAAGATCAAGATTTCAGCAGTCTTAGCGATATGTCTTAGACTACGCCACCTCGGCGCGGATTATCAAAAAAATAAAAATATTGCAGCATGAAGAAAAATTGCTACTTTAGGCATTATAACTATCCGTCCTTGGCCAAATTTTACTACTATGGTGAATATCTGTCATCCAGTAAATTTTTCAGATATCCAATACCTGTTAAAAGCCAGATTCAAAGAACCTATAATAGGGACTAGGTTTAGGCCACACCAACCTATCCTTGGACCACTTAGTGTGTGTTTGGTAGAGCTTTTGTTTTGGTAAAAAAATGGAGTGTTTGTTATTTGGTCAAAAGTGCTTTTGGAAGAAAACAGTTTTTTTTGCCTCTATTGCAAAAGCTCAACAGTGGAGCTTTTCCATTTTCGGCTAAATACCATAAATACCCTTCCAACATATCCTTGTATATAAAGAAGCTAATGTACAAAAGTCCTTTTGGTAATTTTGATAATACCAAAGCATTTTTAGAATTGTAAACCAAACAATAAATTTTATTGACAGTCAAACACCTAACTATTTTTTTGATAAAAAACTCTACTTGAAAAACTCTACTCCTAAAAGCTCTACTTTTAAAAGCTCTTTTTAATAAGCGGTACAAAATGGACCCTTATAATATTACTACTATTAAATATTTATTTGTGAGAATTATTTATGACGAGATTAATCAAACGGGCCCTTCTAAAAGCTCTTGGGTCATGTTCACACCAAAATAATTTTGATTACTTGACGAGATTAATTAAACCCAGTTTGACATGTACAACCTTCCAATTAAATATCAAAAGAATGTCAATGCAATTGTGAAAGACCTTTTCAAACTAAGGCTTTTGTTCCCCACATTCGATGACTAGGTTCTTGAATAGACTCTCCTATCGCCACCAAAGTTGTCATGGGTGGTAAATATTCTTTCATTTTAATTGAATAGCTTGAGTTTGAATTTTGAAAATGAAATGACCTATGATAGAAAATGTTTTATCACAAAATAAAAAAAATTAATACGAAATCAGGTGCAAAACGGACAACGAGCACCTGGCGGAGAGAAAGAAAAGAATGGTCCCTCCGATCAACCGAATATGCCCTATAATCCTAATATCTTATGCACGATAGATTTGTTAGCTTCTTGTTTCTTGGGAGCAAAAGGCGAAATCTCTCGCCCACAGGGCCTCCACCCCTCCGACCCGATAGAGATTGGTGGAGGAAGGTAAATCATAAGATTTCACCACTGCGGTGGGAGGCAGATGTCACGTGCCCACAAGGAGTCATCCCTCACAAAGAAGAAATGAACTCCTACACCGCAACGCTGCGCTCGAACTCGCTTCTTGGGAGCAACTGCCTTCTTAGCAATCACCCTGAATTAATCGAGCTACACCCGTGCGGGTTGTTAGCTTCTTGTTTCTAGGAATAAAAGAGAAAATGCAAGTTAACTTGATTTTGTCTTCATTTTAGGTATGGATTTCTTATTTGTTTTTTATTACTACTATTGTTGTTTTTTCGTCGATATGTTGTTCAGAAAAACCATCTGTAATTCATGAATTTTCAATCGGGATAATTAAAGACTATGATAAATAATTTGATACGGAGGGAGTATATATGTGCTAGGGAATAATATAAACCGTATGTTGTGAGAACTTAACAGAGTAATGTTATGGTGTGTCAAGAGTAGGGCTGGCGATGGCGGGGCAGGCCAGTCGGGTTTAGCGGGGCGGGGCGAGTCGGGGCGGGAAAATGGGCGGGTCGAGTGGGCGGGCTGGAGAAGTCGGGTCGGGCGGGACCATACCGTGTCCGTCCGATCCGATCCGCTGAGTAAGTCGGGACGGGTCGGGACGGGTCGGGTCGGGACGGGACGGGTTGGCGGGTTTTGTGTTTTTTTTTTTTTTTAAATTTTTTCACTAAATTAAAAATACTAAATTAGTAAATTACTAACAAAGTATAATTTATAGACTTATAGTATTATAATTTATAATTATAGTATTATACTCATATATATAATATATTTATAAAGTATAAACTATAAAGTATAAACTATAAACTATAAAGTATAAAGTTATAAACTAAATAATTAAATTAAACAAAGACAAGAATAGTGTAAAAACATCCAAATTTGTTTTGTGCCTTTTATATTATTAATTTCATTGAAATATCAAATATCAAATATACAAGATTCAAAATTACATTGTAGATTATCTTGTATTGTTGTTGAAAAAATTGCAAAAGAGTGAAAGACATAGAAAAATTTAAAAATTGCAATGAAATAAATTACCAATTTGAAAATACTTTTTCTAATTTCTTTATAATTTCTTGTGGCTCTTGGTTGGAATTGGTATATCTTGATCAAATTGTTCCACGCCGCTAGTCATGCCTTGAGATAAAATGTCGTTGTAGTTGTCGCCATCTTCTTCGTTAATCTGGTTGTGCGCCTCGCCCTTCGCTCGTATCCAATCTCTCGAATAGTCCGCCATCTCAGTGTCTCGGCTAATGAGTGTACGTGCTCTCTATTTGAAATCTGCTGCGAAAAAGCGCTTTCGAAGCGACGATGGCGCAGAATGTTCAAAATATCTCGCCATCATTGAAAGTGTCGGAAATGTCTTCTCATTCGGCTCGATATTTCAAAGCAAGTCTTCCTTCTTCATTGATTCTTGCTTGGTAAGGTAAAGTACCTGCAAAATAAAAACATCGAACTCGCTAATTTGGTTAGAAGTGCTACCGCATACGTTATTTACGAGGCTTTCAATAGAATTAATACTAGGCTAGCCACGAGAAGAAGAAAGTGCTTGTCTTTTTAGGTTGTGTTGAAGAAGAAGATGGTACAAAAGTCGGTTGGTTACTAGCACTTTCTTCTTTGGTAATCTTGGATATACTTTTTGCATTCATCTTCACGCTATTCAACACTTCTTCTAGCGTTAGTTCAATAGGTGGCTCAACATTTAAATTTTTGGGAGTTGGAGGTGGTAATGCGTCCATACAGTATAAATATTTTGAATAAGACTTTTACAACCGTCTACTTTAATAGTCGGGTTTAAAAGACCAATAATATAAATAGGGGAATAGGAATAAAATATTTCTTTAATTTCATAAACATTTTTTTAATAGTGCAGATAAGCGGTTTTTCCATATATTCTTTAAGAAGTAAAATATTATAGCTATATAAAACAACATAGTTGAAATAGTAGGATAATATAAAGTAGAAAATTCTTTTGTTGCTCGTTGAAAATTTTCTAAAAATACAATAAGTTCTCTAATTTTCTCCCAATCATTATCCACAATCATATCATTTGGATTTTGATTATGGGCGTTAAAAATAAAGTAATAGGTTTTCTATACTCATAAGCAACAACTAGTTGGTCATATAAAGAATTCCACCTAGTTGGTACTTCTGAATTTTTCTATAAGATAGTCCATAATCGTGACAAATTTTTTATAATCTTTTTCCGTTGGATTCTATTACTTTTAAAAATAAAGTGTATAGCAAATTGTATTTTTCAAGAATATCTTGAAAAAGTGAAAGACCATCCTTTACAACTAAGTTATAAATATGGCGCACATTTTATATGAAAATGTTTTGGAAAAGAAGGAGTTAAAACATCTCTTAAAATACTAATAGTGAATTGTTAGAAGATCGTTATCTAATGTAATACTCATAACTTTATCGGTTATTCCGTAATAATCGGAGTGAATAAATATTTTCAAATAAACTCACCAAAGGTGCCTACTATCTATATATCTATATGCTAAAATACGTTTTTGCATAGACCGTTTATAGTCTATCCAATGACATGTTACGATTAAATAATCATGGCCAGATTAGTACTACGGCTATATCGAAGTTAGAGCGACTTTGCAATTTGAATGATATAATGCATAACGTAAATCTGTTGATATTCATGTGCAAATTTAAATACATCTCTTTTATGATTGATCTAGGAAAACCTTTATAAGCGGATTATACATATCTCTAATATAATGAATAAAACCGGGAGATTCGGGAAATGAAAAAGGCAAACCCTCAAGAACTAATTTTGCTAGTCTTCCATCTTTATGTTTATCGTATTTAGGCCTCTGACTCCCGTCATGGGTTAATTTGACCAGTACTTTCTCGGGACGATAGTATCGTGATGTGAACCTTGTCCCGATTGAGAGGACGACTTCTCACGTTCTTTTTCAAAATGTATTGAGCGTGCAAGGCTTTGTGTTTTTGCAATAGGTGTCTTCCTAAACCCCGTCCCATGACGCTTGTCGATTTTAAAAGAATAAACATTTTTACAAGTTTTACATACACTACTTGATTAGCTACGTCCCTGTCAAAATATTTCCATACTGGTGATTTTAATGGTCGTTTTCTTGGGACCTCGTCTCATAGTAGGGGATAGGAGGCATTTCACTAGTGGGTGTATCGTCATCTTCATTAGTAGGTGTATCATCAACTAGAGTGTCATCTAAATTAAAATCTTCTTCATTTTCGGGATAATCATTTGTGTCTAGATCATATGGTATTTCAGAAACATTTCAGATCTATAAAATCATCTTGTCTAGGAATAGTTGGAGCAGAATACTGTAAGAAGACTTTGTCCTTGTTACCACCCCTACTAGAAGCCCGACCCTTACCCTTACCCAACACGCCTCTTAGTCCTTTCATTTTAATTATGCTAATAAATAGTTAAAGATAATGAAATTAAATTTGTTAAATGAAATAAAGACAAAATAATAATTTAATTAGAGAACGAATGTACCAAACGCCGACGTAGAGTCTACGTGTAATCGAAGGTTGAAAATTGAAACTTTGCTCGATAGATAATCCTCGCTAGTTGCAACTTCACTCCCAATTCTCAAATTAATAAATATATTGAATATGTAGACAATGTTTTATAGAATTAGATATTGATTGAGAGATTAGAGTGTAGAAATATTTGTGAAAATAATAAGAAGAGTAATGAGGTATTTATAGTTGAAAAATTGGGTTAAAGGGGGGTAGGGGTTGGGGAGGAGGCCGAAAATGGGCGTTGTCAACCCGCCAAATGTAAAATGGCCGTTGCCGACCGCTATTTTCTCGCAGCGGTCGAATCGGGGCGGGCGGGCCTGACGGGGCGGATCGGGTCTGGCGAAGTCGGCCAGCGGGACCATACTGTCCGCCTGCTCGAGCCCCGGCCCCGCTTTTTTTATAACCGGTGTCGTGTCGGGGTCGGGGTCGGGGTCGGGTCGGGACCGGGACGGGGTCGGGTCGGCCCGGCCCACTGGCCAGCCTTAGTCAAGAGTATGGTTTGCACTTTAGAAATTGGTCTTAGATTAGGGACAAAAAGCTTTGAGGTGCTAAATATTTGAAAATAAGAAATTATTTTTGCTTTAATTTCACTTGTCCTGTATCTGCATACTTTTTGCAGTAGCAGTGGCTAAATCTAACAGGGCACGCATGCGTACGGCCACTGGCGAATATTTGCAGCTGAGTTTCTTTTTACAGGGATCCACGTGGATGGAGGCAACTCTTTAATTAGTCTAAAATTCCAAAAGCCCTACTTTTAGACTTTAAAGGACATGATTATCATTATTTGGACCATTGTTGGTAGGGGCAACCTTTCAAGTCTCACAGTTGTGCGCGCGCTCCCTCACTCCCCTATTGTTGTCTAGACCCTCGGCTTAAGACAAAATATAAGCACAATCAAAGTAAGAGAAACAGTCAGATCTGGACAAGAAATTTAAAGCATTCTAGAAAAAGAAACAGTAAATAACGCATGTAAATAAGATAAACAAGTTACATTAAAGAACACATAGCAACAGAAATCAGACGACATGGACTATAAAGCAATATTGTGTCTACTAGTATAATAGGCTAAGTCGGCCTACAATAATGACAATATAACTATCACTTTGTAAGTGTAAGTAGGACTACGATCGACTACCTATTACTCTTCAACCCTAATTTGTGTCATCCACAACCCCATATCTAAGGTCATGTCCTCAGTAAGTTGCACCTGCGCTATATCTCGTTTAATCACATCTCCCCAATACTTCTTCGACCTACCTATACCTCTCTTAAACCCGTCCACAACCAACCTCTCACACCTCCGCATCAGAGCATTTGTGTCTCACCTTTGCATATGCTCGAGTCATCTCACTTTGTCTCGGATATCATCAATTTGAATCATATACCTCCTTGTATGCCCACACATCCATCTCAACACCTTCATCTCCGCAATTTTTATCTTTTGGATGTGCGAACTCTTGACTGGACAACATTGCGCTCCATATAACATAGTCGGTATAATCACCACTCTATAGAACTTGCCTTTAAGTTTTGGTGACATCTTATTATCGCACAAGACTCCAAATATGAGCCTTCATTTCATCCACCCTGCCATAATATGATGTGTGACATCGTCATCAATATCTCAATTCCATTGGATAATAGACCTGAGGTACTTGAAGTTTCCGTTCTTTGATGATCTAAGTACCTAACCTCACCTCCACGTCTGTCTCATGGTCTCTCCCGTTAATGAACTTGCACTCCAAGTATTTTGTTTTGGTCCTGCTCAGCCTGAACCCTTTAGACTTTATAGTATGTCTCCAAATCTTCAGCTTAACATTCACTCAATTGCGAGTCTCATCAATTAGGACTATGTCATCTGCGAATAACATACACCATGACGCATCCCATTGGATTGTTGTGTCAGTTCATCCATCACCAAGACAAATAAAAATGGACTAAGAGATTATCCCTGGGACTTTGTTGTATACTGTTCCACCAACTTCTTAATAAGATGAATGACTTCTGTAGTCGAACACCCCGGCATGAATCCAAACTGGTTCCTGGAAATAGACACGTTTTTTCTTACCCTCATCTCCACGACCATTTCCCAAACTTTCATAGTGTGCCTTAACAACTTGATACCCTTATAGTTGTTGCAACTCTGGATGTCACCTTTGTTCTTGTACAAAGGAATCATTGTACTCCAACTCCATTTTTCGGGCATTCTCGTCGTATTAAAAATGACATTGAACAACCAAGTTATCCACTCCAAACATATCATGTCCGCGCTCTTCCAAAATTTAACTAGGATCTCATCAGGCCCGGTTGCTCGTCCACTGCGCATCTTGCGAATAACACCATTAACCTCCTCAACCATAATGCTTCTACAATACCTAAAATCCTGGTACCTTCCAAATTTCTCCAGATCTCCCAGCACAATATCTTCGCCTTCTTTTTCGTTCAAGAGTTTATGGAAGTAAGACTGACACCTCCGTCTAACATGCGCGTCCTCCTCCAGTACTTTGTCATCCTTGTCCTTGATGCACCTCACATAATCCAAGTCACGGGCCCTTCTCTCCCTTGCCTTGGCTAGTTTGTACAACTTATTATCCCTTCATTTTTCATCTAATTCCACATACATGCGTTCAAAAGCCATCATTTTCGCCGCCATAACATCTAGTTTTGCCTCATTCCTCACCATTTTATATAATTTCATATTCGTACACTTATCCACCTCATCCTTGCTTTTTACCAATTTCGCATACGCCACTTTCTTTACTTTCACCTTCTCTTGAACTTTACCATTCCACCACCAGTCCCCTTTGATGCCCACCTACCCCCTCTAGCACATCTCTAGCTACCTTTTGAATGCAACTGTCCATCATGTCACACATATTGGTCGCATCCCCACTACTCCCTCAAGCCCCTTTGGCCATCAACCTCTCACTCATTTGATTCTTAACTTTTCATCAACAAAACATCATCTTCTTCTCCATCTTGATCTCTAAATCCATCACCAAATGCTTATGTCAGGTACTAAGATACTCATTCGGAATAACCTTGCAGTGTTTACAAAGATCATTGTCAATACTTTTAAGGAGCAAAAAGTCTATCTGAGTCTTATCCACCGAGTTACGAAGTCACCAAGTGTTCCTCCTTCTTCATGAATCTCAAATTGACTATCATCATTCCAAAAACTTTAGCAAACTCCAAGAGTGAGACACCTCCCTCGTTTATGTCCCCGAGTTCAAAGCCTTCATGCACATTGTTTTAACCCCCTAGAAGTGACCCGCTATGTTCATTGAAATTCCTTCTTATAAATAATTTCTCAGTGAGTGGTAAACCTCCCACCACCTCATCCAAATCCTCTAAAAACGCCTATTATCCTCCTCGTCCAAGCCAGATTGCGGAGCGTAAACACTAATAATGTTCATATGTGACCCTCCAACTACCAACTTAATCGCCATCATTTTGTCATTGACCCTTCTAACCTCTACCACTTGATCCCTTAGATCATTGTTTATCAAAATTCCTACCCCATTCCTATACCTCGACCTACCTAAGAACCATAACTTATACCTATTCACATTCTTAGCCTTAGGTCCTACCCATTTGATCTCCTGGACGCATGCTTTATTAATCATCATCTTCTTAAAAATCTTAACTAGCTCTATGGACTTCTCCGTTAAGGTTTCGATGTTCCAAGAACTTACTCTTAGCCTAAACACCCCATAACCCTAGCCACGTCCTCGATCGATAACATGACCCTAGTGTACCATCATTAACCAAAGCCACTAAAAACTATAAACTAATCAAGGTCACCCTAAGACGAGCAGGAACCAATAACAAAGAACAAGTTGGCAAGAACAAGTTGGAATGTAAATGCAAGTAGAACTACTACAACAAGAATGGTATGACCAACAAGAAAAAGAATAAAGAAAGAATGTAAATGCAAAATTTAATAAAGGGAAACATGCACAATCTAACTACAAAGATAAGGTCGAAGAATGAATAAGAGCCACCAGAGGTACCAACTCTAGGTGGTAAGACCTTGTCCGTCATCGGAAATCACTGTTCACCACCGGATATTACTGATCACTGCCAGGAAACACTGTTCGCCATCTGAACCTACTAAAAATACTTATTCGCCGCCAAGAATCATTGTTCGATGATGGAATTATTGTTCACCGGAGAAAGTATTGTTCACCGCCGAAACTTACGTACATGTGCACTCATGACCGAAAACCTACTGAAGGGGTTTCTGGTTGCAGAGTATAGGAGACAAAAAAGTCAAAGGAGAAGAAAAGAGAGAAAATGAGAGGATCTGCTTCTGGCTAGAATAGCTCACCGACGTTAGATCGATGTATCTGATCGGAGCCGCTGTGGTGGTCGTCGGCGATATATAGAAAGAAAGGAAGAGGGAATGACAAAGAGGAGAGTGTGGGGAGTGAGAAAAGAGATGATTGAGGGAGCATTAGACCTTGTAGCCGACTCGAAAATGGGTGTGTGAGTGGTGTTCTTACTGTTCACCGTCGAGGGTGGGGTGGGGGTTAGAGAGAGAGCGCTCAGATAAGAAAAAGTAAATGGGAGTTTCCATCATTAAAAATATTTGTTCCAAATTATTTGGTCATTTTTTTAAAATATATTTTAAAGTAATCAATAGTAATTAGAATGTAAGTAATTGGAGAGATATAAAAATAATGTAGTTAAAATATTTTTTTTATTTATAATTTCTTAAATGACGTGTAAAATAAAAAATGATCAAATAATATGAGAAGGGGGAGTACTTCTTCCGTACTCATCCACATTTTGACCATAGTTTTTGTCGTTCTAGAAATTTAGAATGAAGAATTGAGGGTTTTGCCGACGTTACTAATCTTCCTCCACACGGGACTCCTCGGTTTCTTGTTCTTTTCCGTCCTGCCAACATTGGAACTTTATATCGATCTTCGATATTTGTTTTGAAACTCGATTTAATCGAGTTTGTGACGCATGAGATTTATTAAAGAAGAAGTATTTTGATTTTTTTTCTATATTTCAGATTTTTAATTTAAAATTTCTTATTAAAGCTATATATATAGTTTCACAATATGAATTTCATCTCAAGTTGGACAGACGATTAATCTAGATTTACATAACATAGAGCTCATTCATGATCCCATCCCTATCAGACGTTTTCTTATATTAAGGTTTATATTATATTATATATAGATTTCTTTTATTTTAAGGCCAAATCGAAATCTCTTAGTAAAAGATAAAAGAATTTCATCCACCACATTATATCATTTAACGTTATTTTGATTAATCACGCCACTAGCTTGTTATGAACTCAATAATATCACTTAAAACTAGTAAGAACTCAAAACGCAACATGAAGCTGATTCTCTTTTTCTCTTTCGTTGATTTCTATATTTGATTTGACATAAGCCTCAAATACCACTTTTTCTCACTTAGCATTAACATTAATTTTCTTTTTCAAATAATTTATGTGAAATAAAGTAAATTTTATTAATTATGAATCGAATAATTGGGGTCCCGCACGTAGGAAATCTTGTTTCCACACGTGCACATATAGTGTCAAGGATCAAAATTTTCTTAATGGAAAAGATATTTGTACGTATACGAATTGTTTGAGATATAAGGTAATAGGTTATTGGTCAAATGACGAATGATTTCACGTTGGTAAATGAAGCCGCGACTCTAGTTGGCGTTTCAGTGAGTTACTGGAACTGAAGGGTCGCGGCTCCTCGACTGTTTCAATCCAAATTCAAGGCATTAACATGACATTCATGACCATTACTTAGTCATTTTGATGGTCATCATTTACACACTATAAAATGAAACACAAGACTCATTTGGAAACACACTTAAAATCTGAAACACTTCATCCTATCTTGCAATCACAAAACACTCAAAGATCTTTCTTTCAAAGCAAACACTTGAGTTCCCTTTGCTTATTTGTTTGATTGTTGTTTTATCTTGGGAGATAAGTTGTCATTACAACCGTTGAAAATATATACGGGACAATATTATCTTAAGAATAGATCAAGAATTTGGTCGACTCAGCAAACCCTCATATTTGATCATTTTCAGATTTCTGACAAATAGTTGTTGTTGTTATTTTCCCGTTCTACACAATAACTCACATCTTTCAAGATTGTCTTAATTTAACTTTACACGAAATTTTAAAAAAAAATACTTCTGAAATATATGGTCAAAAACAATTCTTTAATATTTATGTATTTGTAAATCTTATCATAAAGTTATATTATTTTTAAATATAAAAATATATTAATTTTTTAAAATAAATTAATAAAGAGAGTAAGATAATTTTTTTGAACCGGGTAATATCAAATTATATCCAAACGTCTACCAAGACACCCCGTGTGTTAATCACAGTGTGCAAAACAAAAAAGAGAAGTATAGTGACAATCGAATTAGGCCCTGCCAGCAGTTACTTTATCTTGTTCAACTAGACTCAAGCTTTGTTTGGTACAACTTATTAAAAAGAAATTATAGGAGTAATTTTTTTTAAAATAAAGCTTTTTTCAAGTAGAATTTTTATTAAAAAGTTGTTAGGTATTTGATTGTCAATCAAAAAATCACTTTTGTACCAAAAACCAAAAATTTTAAAGTCAAAATAAGCTCTACTTCAAAATCAGGTATTTCATACTCACTCGGTTAGTTTTACACTTTTACTTGATACATTGCTCCAAAAGGTCTCCCAATCGATAGATCTACATTTTGGTCCGCCAGGTCTGTCAATGAGATGAATTAATTTTATATGTATCTCCCCAATGTGCATTGGAAGCTTCCCGCACCAACTTAGCCTTGAATTGTTTAATTACTTGTACCCTTTACTGATCCAATTCTGATTTTTTACGTCCTTCCAATAAGTTTGAAAATAATTATTTAATAATACGATAAAATAATATAAATTATTTCTTAATTTGTTAAAGTGAATAAATTTTATTACTACAATATACTAAACAAGTAAAAAGAAACAGAGGATTACTTCATTCACTTCATCTTATATCTAGTGATGTTAAACTGGTAAGAAATTTTCTTTAAATAATTATATAATAATAACAACACAAATCCAGATCCAGTGTCGTCTCACAATGTGAGATCTGTGGAGGGTAAGATGTACGCATACCTTACTTCTATCTTTGTAAGGTAGAGAAGTTATTTATGATATTCTTAAAATAATTATATCATATTAAAATACATATAAAATTTATGTTTTCCAAGAATTATAATATTTTTTATGACTATAAAAGTGTATTAATGAGCGTGTAATAAGAAAAATATAAAGTTGTTAAGATTGCTCATATTCTCTTGTGATACTAAAGTAAATTGAGCAACATTTTAGTATAAAAACTAATTCAATACAATTATTATATAACAAAGTAAAAATTAAGCGATCATTAATATAAATAATCGAGTATATAATCCGTTCAAATTTTGATAAATAAATTCAAATTCGTTAAAATAAAATATGTGGCTGGTTGGACTCCGCCGCAGTGTATTGAATATATGGAAAATACAAAAGCAGAGAAGCAGTATAGAGTAGACATAGTGGCCTGGGAATCTGAAATACTGCACCTAAAGACACCTTTACTGATGTTGGCCCTAGAATAATGCAACACACCTTTCCCTTTCATTACATTTATCCTCATTTTTTATATTCATATTCATGGCTTATCCCGAAGACAGTAGTACCGATTCTTTAAAATTACTATTAGTAAATTACGAAATGTGTCTGGATGATCAGGATTTGAGAACAAATCAACTGATATCACCTATAATGTCTTATCCCAAAAGATAACAAAGTGCTTCCATCAGAGCTTTGATTTTAAGTTCACCTCGTTTGACATCACCAAGGTACTTCACCTCATTTCTATTAGTACCATTACTTAAAAACTTGCATCTAACCTTTTATTTATAATAAAGATTAGGATCAGATTCCACCTATTTATAGTATTCTTACTCTATATTATCTTAATTAGAGAATTCATTTTTGTAGATTAGTTATCATTCAGTATTTGGTTCTCAATATAAATAAATGACATATATTCAGTAGCATGTTTTAATTACGCATCTTTGTAAGAGTAATGAAGGTCACTTATCTTATATCCTTCCAAAACCTCAAGAGATTACACTGAATATGTTATTGATGTTGTTAGACATATATTTAGTAGGTATTTGGATATAAATTTATTTAAAATTTGAAGAAATTGAATTTTTAAAATTTGAAATTAAAGTTGTTTTTGGACCTGCATTTTATTTGAAAAACTAGTTAACAAAATTGAAAAATTGAACTTCTAAAACTAACCAAGAACTCATTGCAATGTATAACTAAACAATAAAAAAAAATGTCCAAACGAGCCCTTAGTACTTTTATACGGTAAATATAGCATGTGAAAAATCAAGAAGAGTGTTTGGTTAATATTTTTGTTTATAAAAATTACTCCACAATTATGTCTAAATAGTGATTAAATCATGTGTATGAAATTAAACTAACTACAATTTTCTGTTTTGATAAAAATGTTTTTTTTTCTTACAATCTAAGAAACTGAAAATTAGAAGATTATTTCATTACATAGAGCATTTTCAGACATACGAAACATAAAAACTAGTATAAAATTGAATGTTAATGATAATACCACTCAACTTTCTCCTAGAAAATTTGAACAATGCTGTCTATGGACTGAGTGGTCTTTCTACCAACTCCATGGCCTAATAAATACGTTGCGTGGTCCATGCAAATGTTCCCACTTCTCACAAAGTGTTCTATAATTTGCCCGTTTTAAAACTTCGATAAATTAATAATGTCGGGATCACGTAATTTTGTTAATTTAAAGAGGTATTAATTAAAAGATAAAATTTTAATTTATTAATTTAAAAGATTTTTTCCGATTCATCGAACCTACATTATTCTTCATGAATAAAACATATACATTGTATTGACTAATTGAATGATGTGCATGTACAATGTGACTAATTAAATATAATACAACCTCCTTAAAAAAGTTCAATGTAGTACGCAGCCCTAGTTAAAACTTAATGCAAGTTCATATATGGTAAGGAAATCAACCACTATATAAACAACATCAAACATTCCTAATTAGTCAATCCAAATCAAAACCAATCAACCATTGCTCCACATCTAAAAGGTGTCCAAAAATCAACTATGACAGATCAAATACGTAAAGCACTATGTGAGTATAAGAGAGATCACCCCACATTCATTCAAAAAGATTTGCAACTGTGGATTGATGAAAATTTTCATTTGAAAGTTAGTCAAGGTACAATATCGAACACACTCAAGCGATCATCTAAGTACCTTTCGGCTAAATTAGAAAAAGAAGGGGATACCAAGCGACACAAATCTGCAAAATATCCAGAGATGGAGAAGGTTCTTTATGAGTGGTTTCTCCAATATCAATAACGTGTAAACATGTCCGGAGAGCTAATTTTGGAGAAGACAAGAGACACGATGAAACTTTTATACTCTCAACAACGTCTTGAGTCGCACAAATTTTCTCAAGGTTGTCTTGAGAAGTTCATGCTAAGACATGATATCAAGTCATTTCGTCGCTTTGGAGAGGGTGATTTTGTTGACATAGAGGACATGGAGAACAAATTGGTGGCTATAAGGGAACAAATAAACCAGTATCCTATGAAGGATGTTTTTAATATGGATGAAACTGATTTGTTTTACAGGTTACAACCTGATCATTCTCTTGCAACGAAACAACTTGAAGGAAGAAAAAGAAAGATTTACAATTGTTATTTGTTGCAATGAGAAAGACTCTGAAAAAATTTCTTTATGGGTTATTGAAAAGTACGCAAAGCCACGTTGCTTCAAAAATGTCAACATGAACAACTTGAATTCAAATTACTGGTTGCTTTCAATTTTCTAATTTTACTTTTCCTATAATTTTTTTATATGCTAATCTTAATATCAAAATATTGAGTAGATCTAATGTAATTTAATTTTATGAATTAGTCAAATTTCAACTCCAAAATATATAATTTTGTATTAAAAAAAAGAGAGAATATATATAATAAATAAAATAGTAAAGGACACGAGGGAAGCATACCTCGCTGCACGGAGTGCCATGACTTCACGTCATGATCCAGACCATGCATTTGCTTGAACTCTCCGTGTAGACTACCACGTCACCTTCCAGCCTGGCGTATATATGTCCACAAGCCTGATGTTGCCATCTCCTCTTCTTCCCAAGTCTTTCGCTCTATTATAATTTATAAATACCACTGCTTTCCTTCTCATTAACTCGGCTCTTCTCCTTCTACCTTATACAATACGTCTTGATTAAAGACTTTTTAATCCTCCAATATGGCCTCAAATTACGTGTCTGCCATTCTGTTGTTTCTCTTGTGTTCCTCTTCTATCTTTGGAGCTTCCATGTCTGCTCTTGTAATGGAACAACCCCTTGTTCTTAAATACCACAACGGTGCTCTTTTAAAGGGAGCCATCACCGTTAATCTTATCTGGTACGGCAAGTTTACGCCCATCCAACGGTCAATAATCGTTGATTTCCTTCAATCTCTTAATTCCCCAAAAGCCCCTGTACCTTCAGCTGCTACATGGTGGAAAACAACAGAGAAATACAAAACTGGTGCATCCACTCTCATCGTAGGAAAACAAATCCTCGATGAAAATTATTCCTTAGGGAAATCGTTGAAAAATTCACATATTGTGTATTTAGCTTCCAAGGGTGGTCATATGGGTAGGTCGGTAAATTTGGTGTTAACGGCTAAGGATGTTTTTGTTGAAGGATTTTGTATGAGTAGATGTGGGTCCCACGGTTCAACTCGGGGCAAAATCCGGTTCGCTTATGCTTGGGTTGGAAACTCGGAAACTCAGTGTGCGGGTCAATGTGCTTGGCCATTTCATCAGCCCATTTACGGCCCACAGACGCCGCCGTTAGTGGCGCCTAACGGCGATGTTGGTATTGACGGAATGATAATCAACGTGGCAACGGTTTTGGCGGGAACGGTGACTAACCCGTTTAACAATGGGTATTTTCAGGGTCCAGCGACGGCTCCGTTGGAGGCTGTTTCGGCGTGTACAGGGAAGTTTGGGTCGGGTTCGTATCCGGGTTATCCGGGTCAAGTACTTGTTGATAAGAGTACGGGTGCTAGCTATAATGCGTATGGGGTGAATGGGCGTAGGTTTTTGCTCCCTGCTATGTGGGACCCAACTAAATCTGCATGTTGGACACTCGTTTGAGAGGGCAACAATCAGCAGAGGGAGACGAGGAGAAATGAAAATTTGGCTGGGATTGGGTGTGGGCGAGTCTACGTATGTATATACAAGGACTGAGGAATATGGTGGGGTGTTTGACTGTATATTGCTTTGCTTGAAGTTTTAAAAAAATGTGTAAAATGCTATATGCCTATAGGATTCTAATAAAACTCCATAATAATTCAAGTTTTATCATGGGGGTTTCAATCAGCTGAGGCAAGTAGCGTAGCACAGCCAGCCCCTTTTGTAGTTTGGTAATATCGCCAGCTATTTTCACAATCATCATATGGAGCATTTCCCCATTCGCAATAAAATTGATGTACGAATGAATAATAATAATAGTATAAAGAATATTTTTAAGAGTACAGAGCAATAAAATTTTAAAATATCAAATTGTTGAAATTGATAAATTCTTAAATTATGATATGCTATGATACTTGATAATGTGCTGCTATTAGACCACTTTCAACTTAAATTTTGATTTTTTTTGTGTAATTTCAAATGCTAATTATATAGATAAATTAATTATTTAAAATATGACACAGTTTTTAATCATATACGTTAGGATCAATAAACAGTAAAATCTCATAATACATATTCCAATAGAAATTAATGTGTATAATAAAAAAGATGACATGCTTTTATTTAATATTTCTAATTAAAAATGACGTAATATGAATTTCTAAAAAAAATTACTTGTGAATTTAAGTAATTGACAATGTATTTCGTTTTTATTAATTGGCCGGAATGGAATATATGGCTTTATATTCACGGTGTCGTGATACGCTGCAAGTAGGAATGACAACAGATAGGATCTGGATCGGATCCTACTAGCTTCAGATCCAGATCCGTTTTCATACCTGTACCAAGATCTATCGGGTCCATCAAATCAGATCCAAATCCAGATCAATTGGATCTAACGGGTCCACGGATCGGATCTGGATCCACATGTAAAAAAAATTTGGCCTAAAAAAATATTTAACCCGCCCCGCCCTTCATATATATATATTTTTTAAAATACTGAGTTTGAAAAAAATGAAATTTATAAAATTCTTGATCTTTCCCTTGGTTGTGCAGAAAGTCTTCAGCTGTTATGAAATATTTGTACTTGGTCTCTTTTGACTCTGAGTTCATCAACTTAATTAATTCACTCTTAATTTTACAAAAACTAATAATACTTGAACGTTTTAGTTCAAAAGAAAAAGAATTTGCATTTACACTTTCACTTCAAAACATTCAAAAAAATGGAACGATTAGTCTTCACCACACCTATCCTTAACTGAATACAAGAGAGCTTTTTTAAGAAGATGGTCATGCGAGAGGCCCTATGGATTACTTCCTGCCCCCTCTGTACCACTTCCCAAGTACGAGTAGTTGGTTAGCTCATGAGCTCGTGCGAAGAAGACCCGTTCTGATGGTGAATAAATCGGACACAGCGCTAAGATTCATGCTCTTGACCCGGTGTGCTTTATGGATTTCGAGGTACGTCGGCGAAATTCCTCGCTCACATGGCTTCCACCCTCGGCTCGGTGGAAGAGGTAAATCATGATAACTCAACGACCCACTAGGTGGGAGGCACAGTGCCAGAAGGAGTCATTCTCCACAAAGGAGGAATGAAACTCTCACACTGCGACTGTCAGAGCTCGAACCTGCCTATCCGTGAGTTCTGCTCTAAGTTGATTTCCCCCCCCCCCCCCCTCCCTTATTAGAGAATATAATCAATTAATACTTCCACTTTTTTTTTTTATTACATTCAAATATCAGAAAGCAATTAATTTAACACCTCCTTAGGAAATTTTGACCTTTACTACTACCCAATAGTCGAATCAAATACCATATTCAAGTCGATTTTTTTTTCCTGCGTATACTATATATAAACTGATTAGTGGGAATTCTGAGTTGCATTAAAAAATAATGGCAATTATTAGAGGGGTCTCCATCTCTTCTTAGCCAAAGTAGACTTCGATCCTTTGAGAGATTCATATTTGGGGTGCTTAAGTTAGACATCTCAAAAGCAAGCCAAGCCTCACCTTTTATTCTCTCATTGAACAAAAACAATTAGACAAATGGCCTACACTGCTTTTAAAACTTCCAAAAAGAAAACAAAAGAGTAGTGCTTTTGTGAAGGATCAAAACACATTCCACAGTTGCTATGGATATTCGTCTCAGCTTCTTCTACTGTCCAGAAAAACATAACACTAGGGGCGGGAAATGTGAAAACCCGGCATGATGATCACGAATGAGTCCTGAAGGAAACCTCTTGATCGACAATTACGAATTTTTATTTTTTGAATCTTCTTAATGAAAATTTTGGCCTCACCACTGGTCAGGCCACATAGCAGACACTGGATTGAAAACCCGAAAAGAAAACTACTTGGTGGTTTTAACTGACTATGACCAAATGTGGAAACAGTCTCTTGCATTAAGGCTGCGTACAATAAATTCTTGTGATTCGGCTCTTTCCCAAACCCCATGCATAGCGGGAGCTTAGTGCACCAGGCTGCCCTTTAACTGACTATGACCAAGGTGGCTTCTTCAACCAAAAAAAGAAAGAAAAGAGGACCCCTTATTCAAACCAAACAGAGTCAGTTCACTTCACTTAGGAAGAAGTTACCTCACCTGTATTATTATAGATACAAACTTTAAGCATCAACGGGTCCTCTCTTAACATATATACTGACAGCCTACCCACAACTGGCTGTATACCTCACACAGAGACTCAGAGATTACTATAAGATTGGATCTTGCCATACTATGCGTATACCTTACCATAGACACTGCGAAAAGTAGGGAAAGGGTAGTAAGATGATTTCTAGAACCTGAACTTAGGTCCCAGTCTTCTTTTCCTGAGACGCTCAGCGATGATAAAGGCAAGTTCAAGTGCCTGAGAAGCATCAAGTCTTGGGTCACAGTGTGTATGGTAGCGCGAGCTCAGATCATTGTAAGTAACTGTCCGAGAGCCTCCAACACATTCTGTTACATTCTGACCTGTCATCTCCAGATGCACACCACCAGGGTAGCTCCCTTCTTGATCGTGTACATCAAAGAATGCTCTAACTCATTCTACACAAATACACGTGCAATCGCAATATCAGTTGGACGAAAAGAAAATCACTGGGATAGTATAAGTGTGACTTAGCTGGAGGACAGGGGGAAAAGGCATTGAAAAGGAGAAGAAGTCAAACTTGATTGTTAAATGAGTAGAAACAAAAAAGCACCAAGAGACATTAATGAAATTAATCACCTTTAGTGTGAGCTGGGTTACACAGTTTTAAGTATCTACCCGCAAGGTATAAACAGCATAAGGTTACCAGATTACCTCATTTAGTAAGGGTTCACTAGATCTAATTATCAATTAATTTCTTTCCCTTGTACTACTTTGAAGTGTAGATACGATGGCATGCGACCATCAAACTGGTCATGAATGTTTAATGTCACTCAATCTTCTCCTATAGTTTCTCGGATAATGAAAGAGTTTCAAAATACTTTGCTTATATATCCGGGGGGGGGGGGGGCTATTTTGGTACAGCAGAATTCACATACCATGAGAACATAAAGTGTGCTATTATACAAGTATAAACTCTAAGTAGAATAGCATCATACCCGGATAGAGTCAAATGAACGCATTTTGAGTCCACAAGGGGCTTTAGTGGTATTTCCGTGCATAGGATCACTGACCCAAGTGACAATTTGACCTGCTCAGCGAATCAGATGGGGAAGCTTAACTCTCATGTTATCAGCTCCCATGCTTGCGATGACTGTAATTCTTCCTGGTCTATTTTGAGGGTTAAGAATGTCAATAAGGTTGACAAATTCATCTGGATCCATTTTGTCACTCACCTGCATTGTGGAAACAAAGGTAGCTTATGTAGGATGAATGTTCATCAATCAGTCAATGAACTATTTCTCGATTCCAATCTAGTTAAAGTCGTGGAAACTAAGGGAGCTTAAAATGTGGATACTGTAAAAAAAAAAAATAGGCAAAAGAAAGGAGGATACTATATTTGTACATCCTATTTGACAATTTAACTCTGCTCAGTATTTACACTTGTCCCGATTTATATGACTCGGTTTACTTTTTTAGACGTCATAAATGTTTGACACGATTCTTCTAATAATATCATTGATAAAATTTCAATAATCCAAATTCATGTATCGTTCTAATTTTACACTTTGATATGATTTTTTCTTGTCAAATTTAGCTTACCATTACCTCTGATACAATATACAAGTTAAATTAATACCTTAAACTCCATATCTACTCAAACACTTCATATAAAACAAGACAGAAGGAGTATCTCTCTTGGAACTAAAACTTTAGAAAATATTACTCCCTCCCAATTTACGTGTCTTAGTTTGATTGGGAAAAAAGTTTAAGGAATCAAAAGAGACTTTTGAATCTTGTGGTACTAAATTAAAGATGTGTCTAATGTACTAAAATGTCCTTTGAATCTTGTGATTTTAAACTTGCCATGTAGGATGTTTGAATTGTCAACTTAGTAAATAGGGAAAAGGGCCAAAAATGCCCTTCAACTATGGGAAATCGAGCAAAATTGCCCTTATTTTAACTTTGGAACCAAAAATGGGAGATATAACAAATTTGCCCTCCGTTTGAATTTGATCCCAAATTGCGCTTATCATGAGTGAACCAATCCATCCTATTTCCTATAGTTGAGGGCAATTTTATTCTATTTCCCATAGTTGAGAGGCAAATCTGAACCAATCCACCAGTGATAAGGGTATATAGAGAGGCATTCTTTTTGGAACAGACCAAAAAGGAAAGTAAGACATTTAAATTGGGACGGAGGGAGTAGTTCCTAATCTTTGTTTCTCCTTTTCGCTAACCAGTTTTCACATGTTCTAAACTTTTTACCGCTAATCACATGTTAAAAGTTGAATCTCGGCATGTGGATGGTCAACGTATAGACGAAGGTCCAGACACAGTCAAATGCATCTCTAAGGTATGACTTACATTTACAATCTCCACCTTTCCCTTCAATTCCATTTCACATGCAGATGTTATTCTTAGGTTTATTCTTTCCATCTTACAATATACTCCTTACAGCCCTTCATAATCAGCATATCTTACAAAATAAGCATCAACATTAGACATCCCTACCACACTCCGTTCTGCTAAGAAATCAAAGAGCAGTAAAAGAAGTAAACTGTACCTTGATGCCAAGTGGATTGGCAATTCCCCTCAGAAACTCAACATGGGCACCATCCAATTGCCTTGTTCCTTCACCAACCCAAATCATATGAGCGGAGCAGTCATATAAAGTCCAGAAGTTGAATCTTCCCTCGTAAGTGCTTGTTCATAAGGCAAGAGAAGGCACTCATGTGATGTCCAGAAGTCTGTTGTAGTCATGATTGGGTGGTCAACAGTAAGCCCAGCAGCACTCATGAAGTCCATGGCTTCGTCAACTCGGTGAGCCAGTTCACGGTACCTTCGGGAAACATATTCCTCGCAAAATTATTAGTCATGGAAGTTATAATATAAGTAAAAATAAAATAACAATTCTAAGACTAACATAGTAGAAGGCATACCTGTCACCTTGCTCGCTGTGATCAGTAAAGTCGAGATTCCACTGGTTAACCCTCTGCATGGCAGCATAACCTCCAGTAGAAAATGCCCCGAGGAGGTTCAACGTAGCTACAGACTGAGAATAGGCCCTAATCATCCTGTGGGGGTCAGGAAGTCTTGATTTCTCATCAAAAGCATCACCATTCACATGTAACTTGGCAGCTTCACACCATCCTTCTCTTCAAATGGATCAGATCTTGGCTTGGCAAATTGACCTGCCAATCTACCCACCTAACCAGTAAAGTACAAATATAAATAACTAAATCTTGGACCACAGTTTGCAGAATAAATCAACAATCAAAAGTAAAATTGTCTGTCACAACCACAGAAACTGCTAAAATAAATACATAGCTCCTGATTATAAACTTCTAGATGTTGTTGCTGATTCATATGCTGATATACATGTAAATTTCGGATGATTAATAGTCAAACAAGAGAATTTCTTAAATTTAATTGGAACTCAAGACCTAAGCAGCAGACTAAAGTAAAATCTAATTACTGTTATGCCTAAGCAGCAAATGAGTTTGAAATATTATTTTCACCACAGAGCAACAAGGATCATTTGACTTCTTTCAAGCGCATCCTCATCTGTTTCTGTCTATTAGGCCAACTCTAAAGCTGTCTCAGAGCAATCAAAAGGAATACAAATTTCACTTAACAGATTCTATAATCAAGCTCAATTTAAACATTTTAATGTCAATTAGCATTAAAAAATAACAAATCGTTTCCTGTACCAATTAAACCACCTGCAACGCACGAACAGTTTAAGACCAAGTTCTGTAAAATTGTATATATCACAGACAAAGACCACCTATGGGACAAAACCCGGTATGCCAGCAAACCACCAAAATCGTAACTCTCCTTTTCTTTTGAAAATGTAATGAAAGTTTTATTAAAGGATAGCATTGATGAGCAGTACAACCATTAGCAAAATGCATTTTAGTACAATAGCTGTGTGTGAAAAGAACTAAGGAAATTGGCCATCCTATCTACTTCCTCAACATTTTCATTTTTACACCAAAAGATTAAGAGAGCTAGATATTTGTGCTTTAAGTTACAGATCATATCCTTTGTAAACTCAAAGTATCGCTAGTTTCTTTCCTTCCACAAAGTCCACCATATAGCTACTGGTGTAGCTTTTAATTGTCTGTTTATAGTCCTCTTCTATTCCAACAATGTAGCATATCTTTAGGAGATTCTGGCATGCAACATTATATTCAGTCAAAATTAAAAACAGGTACCAGATCTGGTCTGTGATTCTTCAATGGATGAATAAGTGTTTTGTGTCTTCATAATCTTCTTCACATATTATACATCTGTTGCAAATAGTTACACCTCTTCTTTGTAGATTGTTGGGTCAAGCAAACCTTTCTGGCTACTAGCCATGAAAACACACTTCTTTGTAATGTGCTTTGTTGCTCCACATCAATTTCCATGGCCATACTTGTTCTTGTTGTCTATTTTGGGACGAAACTTTATATCGAGACTTCACTGCAAAAAAGGCCATACCCATGCTATCCTATCTGGCTTAACTGTTATACTTGAAAGCATTATCATCAGCAAAAAGTTGCTCATTTCCTCCATTTCCGGATCATTGCACCTTCTTCTAATGGAAATGTTCCATCCTAGAGTAGACTAGTAATCTTCTACTATGACGTTGTAATTATTAACTATGTTTGTTATGAGACAACAAGAATTGAAGCAATGACAAAAAAGAACACAAAATTTTAACGTGGAAACTCTCAAGGGGAAGAAAACCACGACCGTCACCAACTCTTATTAATCTTAATGAAAGATGTTTTTACATGATACATTATTACGCCAAAAGTCATGTATACTGCGAAAGACCGTAAACCCAGTAGAAACTGGATGTCCTCCAAGCTATTTTACAAGTAGGAAACGGACTACTTTTCGAAAATTCGCCACAACACTCATTGGGCCTACCGGCCCATTTGGTGTCGCAGATGGACTTAACAATGTTGAAACTAGTAGGCGACCGATCTTGTGAGGGGTGTAAGTCTTAACCATCTTTCTTTCTAAAAACTTTTACTCTCTATTCCATTTTATATTGCAAAATTACTATTTGGAGGGCCAGACATATTTCTATAAATTTATAAAAGTACTATCACCCATAAAAGTTGTGACTTTTTGTTAGGATTTGATCCCAAATCCAACCTAATCAGAAAACATTAAATAAGCGAAGAACAAATTTATAGTGGTTCACCCTCAATGCGAGAGCTACGTCCACTTTGCCGCTGCAAATTTTACTATAATCAAATAGGGAGTTTGAGTTTACAATTCTCTATTCCTCTCTTGCTCGACCTCAAAGAAAAAAAACGGCGCCTTAGTCTATATATAGCGAAAACTAGGGCGAACATAATACAATCCCGAAATTCCCAAAATACACTCCACTAAATAACCTTACATTATAACTCAGTGTTCCCTCTGCGTAGGGTCTTTATAGTGTTGGCTATAGATTAGGCTCCACAACTCAACACTTTTTGCAGCATAGTATTTATAAATGTTACAAAACAATAAAATAATCTATTTCTTACAATTTTATTACTAGTATTATATTTTCACGACCGTTGTGTACCTAAAACAAATGAAGTAGTAACTCAAATTTGAACGAAAAAATTGAGAAAATCACCTTGATGACAGGCATTTGACCACCAAACATAAGCACAACACCCATCTGCAAGATGACTCTAAAAGTATCCCTAATGTTATTAGCACTAAACTCCTTAAAACTCTCAGCACAATCACCTCCCTGCAACAAGAAAGCATTTCCAAGAGCAGCTTCACACAATTTCTCTTCAAGATTCCTAGCTTCCCCAGCAAATACAATTGGAGGGTACGTCAAAAGGGTCTTGAGAACCGATTCCAGCTCTACCTTATCAGGGTATTCAGGGAGTTGAAATGCTGGTTTTGATTTCCAGCTTTCAAGACTCCATTTCCCATCTGGGTTTTTAGCGGTTGATGTTGTAGTTGAAGGTGGAGATTGAACGGCTGAGATGGGTTTGATTCTTGGCTTGGTTTTGGTGTTTGATGGGGTTGTGGTGGTGGTGGGGAAGGAAGACATGAAGGTGGGTTTTTGTAAAGGTGAAATTTTTGGGGTTTGAAGGCATGATTTTGGGAGGGCTGAGCCACCCCTGCTGCCGCCGCCGCCGGTGACGGCTGTCAGAGCCATTATTGTGTGGGTGTGCGAGAATGGAATAGTGGTTCAGTGAACTTGCTTAGAACTATGCATTTACACATACTATCACTGCCTTATTTATAGTTCCGTGGATTTTTGTCTTGTCATTAAATTTTTTTACGAGTACTACTAATAAAGTATAGTCTCTTGTTCCATTTTACATTACAATTATTAACTGAAATATAAAATTAAGAATAAAAAAAAAATACTTTGGCTCATATGAAAAATACACTTAAAGCTTACAGGTTGGAATGCGTCATGACATTTTAATACAGTAAGAATATGGATTAAATCAGAATAAAATCAATAAATTAAGAAATTAAAGTTTTTTAAATATTAAAAAGTATTATGTACTACTAGCTTATCCCTTCACCCTCAAAACAACGTGTAACAAATCACCATAATAAGTTTACAATCAGTAGGTAGAAATAGAATTATAAACTTGAGTGTTGGGGTATTATTACAATTAAGCATAATTGATGAGTTCAGAAAAAGGTTATACTACATATGTTAATGTTACAATGTATTACTACTAGTTACACGAGGAGCACAATCATATTTCATATGAACATTTTTATTTCTTTACATTATTACATACAATACAGTAATACACAGTACTCACTTAAAAAGTTTGCAAGAACCGAACTACTAAGAGTCCATGAGATATAAACAGTGAAATACAATACAATTTAAATGGTACATTATGAAATGAAACGATGATCCAAACATAATGTTTAATCACAAAGAACCAGCTACTAATTCAACCATGGTGGGAATGTCAACATTGAGTCCATGGAGAGGCGAAGCAGGTAGGGACTTAGCCATGATTCGCCTACTGTTTGATAAAACTGATGTGGATGTTTTTCTCGCATGCACAACTTTTTCATTTGTCTTGACAATGAGGAAGAAAACCAAACTGTACAAGGTCTACCCATTTTGAGTATGCCATTTCTACTTGCCATCTATCTCTCAATACGTCCTCTCCGCTAGTTGTAATATTGTTTCCATTGACGTAATCTGTAAACTTGAGTCCTTCAAATTCATTCTTAAACATGCCTTGATTAGCATACCTGTGAAACGAAATGTAATATAACGGGTACTTCCAGATTATTTTAGGCAACTCGTTAGGTATCTGAAAAAATCGCCACTTAATATCATTAATCCTTGTATTCCCGCACCTACCACAATCCCCATAAGGAAATTAGGAACGATAGCTGCAACGTTCATCATTAGGTTCTCGACTATCATCATACCGATAAAGAGGACCAGAGTGAAAGGAATTGTCGAACTTAAACTATGGAATAAATAATTTCAGCAAAGAAGAACAGAGGTAAACTTAAAGACAGTAAGGAATGTTCCCAAAAATGTTCTGTGACATGAACTGGAACATTAACAATAACGCAGAACTAAAAAACGAGTTAAGATGCAGCGGAAATAAATCAAGGACACCCAAGATTGTTTTTCATAAGTTATATAATTGTATATAACTTATAGTGGTCTCATGACCAAAAATTTATTGTATAAAAATTATACAATCTTACAAATCCTTGAGAATGAGCGATGTCAAGTAAAACAAGAAGGGATTAAAAGAAGTTAAATCCTAACCAAGCTGAAAAATCTATCTAAAATAGAAATGAAAAACACCCTCGTACAATTGCTTGAATTGAAAGAACAAGTATAGATCTAAGAAAGTAATTCGCAATTTTGAACAAGTGTAATCACAAAACCAGGCTGCTCGATCCAGCTGTGTTTGAGGCAATATTTGAGACGTCTCAGATCTGAATTTTCTTCTGCAAAAACTGGATCTCAAAGCCTTGGGTGAACCCTCTATTTATAGTGGAGAGTTCACGAGAGGCTCCTTGATTCTCGGTGGAGGTTGAGCGAGAATAGGGTTGGTGGGAGTTCTTCACGCCAAAATTCTCAACAGATTTGACTTTGTCTTCACGAGAATGCTCGCCCGTTATGCACTCTCGGCGACTTGGTCTTGTTAAGTATTATCGTGTTTTCCTTAGCTCCTAACCAAGCCAAACATTCACGTGATAAAATCTTCTCAGCTACAGAAATCTGCCCGTGAAGATAGGCAAAACTCTTGCCAGAAATGTCCTCCCAGATGTCACGACATTTGGGATGACATTTCTGCTTTTACTTAACACAAAAAGAGACATGTTACGGAAAATGTTAGGACACAGAACCTAACACTAACAATCTCCCTTTTTGCCTTTCTTCACAAAACTAAATAGTTTAATGATTTTATCACAGCAAATATCTCAACCTTGACTGAAAGCGATTATAAAGCACGATATATACACTATGTGCGATAAGTTACTCGAATCGGTATGATGCAAATGCGAGTATACATCTAAAAGATTAATGCATGAAACCATCAATATACACATAAAGCGATAGAATAAATAGCAATATATAAAGCAATTAAAATGTCTCAAAATCGAGCCAAATAACTACGATCCCAACTAATAAGCATTCAACAAGCGCTACTTAGCGGCTAAACACAAGAACCTCGAGTGTTTCCCGGCTCATTGCCCGGCCTCAGATTGTCCTCTGGTTTCATCTCCCCCTGTATCAAGATCCCCTCTGGTTTGAGCATTCACCGCGATTGCTTCCAGACTGCACCCATCTCCCTTTTTGGGAAGAAAGCAAAAATAGGTAACGTTCTAGCTTCCACGTGGCTTCCGTGCACTGGTCCACTCTGCGATCTGGGCATTGAGCTTTGCAATCTCTTGCACCAGCCAGCGATTGTCAGGACGATCGCGTGAGATATTCACGAGATGTGCAGGACATTTCCGTAACACTAGCAATTCCGGTATGTATTCGTCCATGGAAGATCAATGACTCGCTCTTGCTCTTGTGATCGTCGATTAACGACGTATACTTGTGTTCTTTCGAGCAGATCCGCAGGGGCTTGGAATCCTGTGAGGTTAGTACCTTAAAGATCAATGAGAAAGGAAGGATGATACTGTGTCCTTTTACGCCATATTTACAATCTGTTGAAAGATTGTTTTCCTATATCAACACTAAAACCTTTTCCTATTTTGTATAGGAGCAATGCTTGTTCAATTGTTACAATTGATTTGTTCAAAGAACACAACCAATTGTGTATCATTAACTTGTGCAAAGCAGCAAATAAAGGCGGTGAGTTTGGAGGTTGGACACCTTGAAACCCATTTCTTCACAACTCCATGGTGAGGTATGAAATCACCTCATCCTGTCATTTATCCCTTCCCATTCTGCCTCTCGGCATCATTCACTCTATTCAAACATTGGTTAATTGTAGTCGGTGTGAAGTCATAAAATTTGTTATGAAACACTTTCCCAAAGTGTTTCGACTTGGGTTTCTCTATTTTACTTGTTAGATTTGCATAAAATAACTTCACTACCTTGTCTACATAAGGACATTTGTTATTTACCGAGTCTAGTAGATTTCTTGAAGTGAAGAAATCCACCAGACCGTGGCTACTACAAGATGCAATGTCCAACACCTTCTCGGTTCGAATGGCTCGACCGTTGAACCAAGACCAATGTTTTGAGTGATTGGCTGTTAAAAACTTGGGAGAGAAAGGGGTTACCTCAGACGCAGATTCAGAGCTACTGCTTGTGAGACCTCGGACACTGGAATCTGACGTTTTGTGGATAGATGATCCAGAAGATGTCATAACATTTTCTATGACATCTTGAGGGGTTGATGATGATTTTGTTTCCCCTGAAGCATGACCAGATTTCTTGAGATAAAACTTCTTGTGGGGTGTCGTGCGAATTTCATCTTCTCACTGGATTCGCGGTTGTGAAGGAAGGTGAAGCGGGAGATTCAGTTGAGACTCAACCGAAAGAGTCTTCTCGAATCGTGAATCGAGCTTGAAGAGGAGGAGTCGGACTTCTTCCTTTTGGTGGAGGATTCACGCTGCAAAGGCCTTCTCAAAGTTTCGGACCGATCTGCGAGTGGGAAAAGGCTGCTTGATTTGTCCTCTTTGGGAGGACGGAAACATCCGGTTTCATCTAAGTTGATAGGATTATTTGTCTCCCTGGATAGGCGATTTCAGAGGTTCTTGGAAGTCACTTATCACCAATCTGTACCTGATGGTGGACTTGTGCTCGTTAGAGTGTTCTGGGACTGGTGGTGACATTTTCGGTGACATGGGTGAGACATCCATTGGAGAGAAAGGGGAAGAAGAGAAGGAGAAGTTAGGGTTTTCGGAGGTTACGGGAATGGGAGAAGTTTGTGAGGGAGATGTGTTGTGCGAGGGATTCATCGTGGGTAATGTGCGAAAATTTCGTTCCCACCTTTTTTTTTTTTTTTTTTTTTTGTTGTTTCTCGGAGGAAGTTTCTTTGGAAGTGAGAATTAGTATTTAGTGAATGGGTATTTATACACTTGGCAAAAACTATCTACATAAGTGTTTAAATTCCATACAAAGACTAGTTCCTAAGGTTTAGAGGTTTTTCAAAATAGACATCAAAACCAAGAGAAATTTTTCAACAAAAACCAACTCAACATTAATCGACACACGTCTTTTGAAAAATCTGGAAATCTGAGTGTTATCAGAAATGTTTAGCACATTTTGTGTAACACGGGAGTCATTTTCTCATAGGAGCAATGGTTTGAACTAAACAAGACACTTTATAGAGTTTTGTCTCTAAATTAGTGAAACAATGTATATTGAGTCCAAATAGATAAGATCTTGTGTCTATCATGATATAAATTATAAGTATGTTGATACTCCTATAGAATAGGAACGGTATCAATTTTGTGGGCTTTATGACATTTTACAATTCTTAGGAATTTAAGGCTTTGCCTTATTTTTGATACTCACTTTTTATGATTTTTATATCATCGCAGAGCAGTATCATTTTAAAAGGTGTTCCTTTGAGAAGTCATGACCGTTAGAAACACAAAACAACTTTAACATTTACCAGAAAGAAGCGGTTCAGATTTTACCTGGATGAATGTTACACAAATGTCGTGACATTTCGGATAACACACCTTGGCGATGTTAATTTTTATATTGAGCAGAGGCAGAGAGTTTTCAAGTTTGAAAACCTCTCATGATCTAAAGCTTTTGTAAAAATATCAGCTAGTTGATGAGAAGTGTCAACATAATCGATTCTAACTAGCTGTTTTTCAACCAAGTCTCGAAGAAAGTGATGTCTTATATCTATATGTTTTGTACGAGAGTGCTGAACCGGATTTTAGATATATTGATGGCACTCATATTATCACAGTACAAAACTAAGATATTTTTTGAAACACCATAATCGTCTAACATGTGTCTTAGCCATAATAATTGAGAGCAACAACTCCATTTGCTACGTATTGATTCAAGATTGAGAGTGAGACACAATTTTGTTTACGACTGTACCAGGAAACTAAGTTATTGTCAAGGTAAAAACATCATCCACTAGTACTTTTTCTATCTTCCACATCGCCAGCCCAATCCGAGTCACTATATCCTATTAGATTAGGATTAGTGTCTTTGGAATACCAAATTTCCAACTCACATGTGCCGGCAACATATCTTATGACACGTTTGACAGCATTTAAGTGGGAAATTTTAGGGCATGCTTGGAATCGTGCACACACACAAACACTAAACATAAGATCTGGACGACTCGCGGTGAGATACAAAAGACTACCTATCATAGATCTGTATAAAGTTGGGTCAACATTCTCCCCAACATCATCTTTGGATATAGTGCAGGTTGATCCATCAGAGTCTTCATATGTTTGGCATTCTCCAATCCAAATTTTTTAACCAGGTTCTTGGCATATTTGCTTTGTGAAATGAAGATACCCTCCTCATTTTGTTTTATCTGCAAGCCTAAGAAAAAGGTTAGTTCCCCTATCATGCTCATTTCGAATGTTGAGGACATAAACGACAAAAGTCTTAAGATGAGACATTGAAGTCGAACCAAAAACTATGTCATCTACATAGATTTGAGCAATAACCATATCTGATCCATGGTGTTTTATAAATAAAGTACAATCAGCTACACCACGTTGGAAACCAAATTCAAGAAGGAATTGAGTTAAACGACCATACCATGCACGTGGAGCTTGTTTTAGTCCATACAAGGCCTTTTTTAACCTGTATACATGTTGTGGATGGTGAGGATCTTCAAATCCTTTGGGTTGTTCAACATATACCTCCTTATCAATATCTCCATTCAAAAAGGCATCTTTCACATCCATTTGGTGAAGAGTTATCTTTAAACAACAAGCTATGACAAGTAATAATCTAATTGATTCAATTCTAGCTACTGGAGCAAAGGTTTCATCATAGTCGATACCTTTGACTTGAGAGTATCCTTGAGCCACTAGTCTAGCTTTATTTCTAATAACGATTCAGTTAAATCGATTTATTCTTAAAGATCCATTTAGTTCTTATTACATTAGTCTCATCAGGGCGAGGAACTAGATCCCAAACCTCATTTCTGGTGAACTGTTCTAGTTCTTCTTGCATGGCTTGTATCCACCAACTGTCTTTTAGTGCTTCATTAATGTTTTTAGGTTCCAAAGTAGAAACATAGCAAGATCGACTTACCTTGTGATGTATGGTGGACATACACGCATACTTCACCATGTCTCGATAATTTTTGGCTCTTTTCTCCTTGTTTTATTCCTTCGAATACTTCTCCTATTACCCATTGATAGGATGGTTTCTTACGATTACGGATGAGGATCCTGCGTCTTTGGATCACGGTTCACAGAATCCTCATCGAACTGCGGTGTTCTCATCTTGATTCTGGTGTTCTTTGCAGATGTTGTGACATTTGGTGTAACATCTGCATTTTCTGATGTCCGCCTCTCCGTATTATTCTGACAAAGATTCTTGGTGTATTTCTGCATAATCTGCATTATCATCAAAAATAATGTTATGATTCTTGTGCGGATTTGGTTCGAAGATTGTACACTCGGTAAGCATGACTATTTTGAGAATAGCCTATGAAAATTCCTTATCACTCTTAGAGTCAAACTTTGCTCGATTATCTCTATCATTTAGAACATAGCATATACACCCAAAACATGAAAAGTAACGTAGATTTGGTTTCTTTCCATTCAAGATCTCATAGGGTGTCATTTTTGTTCTCTGGTCTAAGATAGACTCTATTAGAGATGTGACTTGCAGTGTTTAGAACTTCGCCAAAAACATTTTGATTTTAGAACTTAGCATGACTCTAGCCATTTTTGTAGGGTTCTATTCTTCCTCTGCTACACCATTTTGTTGGGGTTTTGGGAGCAGAAAATTCATGGAAAATACATTTTTCTCACAAAATGTAGAAAATTGATTATTTTCAAACTCCTTTCCATGATCGATCTTATCAGAAAAATAGAGAAATGATATAGATTTCTAATTCTAGAGTACAATATTCTAAACATGTCAAACGTTTGAGACTTTTCTTTCAAAAAGAATATCCAAGAGTATCTTGAAAAGTCATCTACAATCACAAAAGTACCTCATGCCTCCTAGGCTATCTACCTCGATTGGACCCATAAGATCCATATGTAAAAGTTGAAAGCAATGAGACGTACCTGAGAAATGTCCATCACTCTGAACAACTTTGTGAGGGACACGGGTTTGCTTACCTTTGAGACAATCTTCACACACCACGGTTTCACTCATAGACTTAGTTTAGGAATGCCTTTTCCGCCTCATAGAGATCAATTTTCTAAGGTTGTGGTAATTGACATGTCCTAGTTTTTGATGCCACAATGTTGTGTCATCAGTCTAACACTATTACATACCTTATGTTCTCGACAAGATAACAATTATCACTTGTTCTTGTACCTGTCATTATGCATTTGTTAGTTTCATCAGTCACTGTACATGTATGTTTATTGAATCTTACCTCTAAGTTGTCATCACACAGTTGACTTATACTAATTAGGTTAGCCATCAGACCATCAACGTGCAAGACATTATTCGATCTTTGGAATTCGGGGACATTATGATTCCTCTTCCTATTATCTTACTCTTTCCACCTCCTCCATATGTAACATTTCCTCCATTTAGAGCTTCGTAGTTCTTTAGACGATCTTTTGTTCTGTCGTATGGCGGGAACACCCATCATCAAAGTACCACGATCCAGAGATATTGGTCCTTAGTGCGGTTATGGCTACATTACAACTTGTTTTCTTGATGGGAACCCAAACCTTTTTTGTTACCTTACGATTTTTGTAGATAGAGGAGTCTCTTGAGAGTCTTTGCGAAGTTCTTGTGACGTTCGGAAGACCTTTTCTTTCCGAGTTTTAGTAACTTAAAGCAAAAGGTTTTAAATGTCGATTTATTACAATAATTGCACACATAGTTGCTACCCATTACGGTTCATTTCCCATTTTTAACAAACAAGTTGGAGCATAATGTATTGATAGGATTCTTGTAGCCCAAACCGATGCAGTGAGGTTGACTAACACTAAGGATTTCATCTAATTTGGAGGTGCACGTGTTAAGCTTTTGAAGGTTGCTTCGGCTAGATCCAACTTTGCACTTATCTTTCCGAATTCAAGATCTTTTTTGGTAAGAGTCACTTCCAGTCGGGTAATGGTACTTATCAAATCTGCATTCTCACGGGTTAGAGTTTTCACCTTTGATTCAAGTTGATTAGATTCAATGATTAAGTCCTTGCAAAGGGCTTGCAATTCCTTAATCATATCATCCTTAGAGTCTTCTTGAGTCTCAGGTTTAGAATCATTTTTTGAAATAAAGCCACGAAGCAATTGACATCGAAGAATTAAAAAACTCATACACATGCATTTGTTCTTTGTATCTGCGGATGTTACGGTGATGTTCGGAAATGTCATGACATTTAGTGTATCATCGGCTAAACCTTCATCATCGACAGAGAATGTTCAAAAACAATGGCAGCATTGCTTGTGACTCTATTTACGTATTCTCTTCCCCGCGCCATCATCACTTAGGAAATCCATAGACTTTTGCCAACCTTTCTTAGAGTGTTTGCACACTCGTTGGCATAATGGCCCCATCCGGCGAGCATGACATTGAATCTTTGTCGAGTCGCCGATCGAACCTGGTTCGGTCAGAATTTATTCTCCTAAGTTGATTGCCTTTTTGTGCGGTGGGAAAATTCTTGGTAATTCGTTGTCACGACCCGTTCCGGGGCCCGTGACTGGTGCCTTACCCGGGCACCCAAGTAGTCATACATCAGAGAACAATCAGCGGAATATAAAACAAGACATGAAACATGATATAACTAGAACATTTTATCTGATGAAAAAGGTTGCCTTTCGGCATGTATACATAAACCAAGTTTTTGCGATTCACATCCCAGTATGCAGACTACTGCACTCTAAGGAAAATAACAACTATGGCGGGACAGGCCGCCATACCTGTCTGTACAAAACTATCTACAACAGGAGATCATACCCAAAGTAGAGCCTCGGAGAGAGTGGAGCTCTAACACCAACGTAGAGATCCTAAGGATGTGGATCTAGCACCGCTTTCCTCTAGAACTGCGGCGTGAACGCGGCCCCAGAAGGAGTCGGTCTGACAGTACCAAGTATGTGAAACTATAAAGTACTTTAAATGAAATCAAAGTATTTAAAACCTTTTCACAAATACATTCAGTTCAATTGCACATAGTGCACATCACAATAATAACGATAATAGGAAAGCTATGTGAGTGCAGTCTAGGCGCGAATGATCAAGCAAGGCGGCCGCCCGTAGTATCGTTCTCGTGCCTAGTCCTGACTTCCGCGATCGCATAGGTCACACACACGAGACCGCGTAGGTATTCCGCGACGGGGTAGCTAGCCGGCACCTCGCGGACTTCCGCACGCGTAGCCTCAAAGACCGCGTAGTCCACGTGGACCGCATAGGCATCCCCGCGTCGGGCTAATCACCGAATGATCAATCTGGAGCATACGCGACTCGCGTAGTCTCATAGACCGTGATAGTATAGACCGCGTCGGTGTGAGCCACCGGTATAACAAGTCGAGGGTAGGTGATACAATAAGATAACGGACTTACCGGTTAGCAACGTAAGCCTGCAGCGAATGACCCGCTTTCACAACATTACAAGCCAATTAACACACGCGATATCATAGTATGTCTACCTATCAACCAATCTTACTACACTTACGAAATCAATACAAGGCTTTTATAAACAAACAAGTAAATAGCCTTTTATCATTCTTAAGTTGTTATACCTAACTTCCCATAAAGCTAGTATAACTCTTAAGCTTTTGTTTTAGAACCAAATATTACTCTTACGTTAAAAATGATTCATTATTCTTTTGACATACTTGAGGTTCTTATTATTGGGCTTAAGTCAAAAGACATTGCGATTATCATATGTCGTCACCGTACTATATATACTTAAATTATCATGCTCAAGAGTATAGGAAGAATCACATACCTTCTCGAAATCCACCGCCAAGTCGAGTATGTCATGCAGAGAATCGACTATAATAGTCACAGACATCTATCAAAGTCTAGACTATTCGTAGGTCGTTCTAAGCAGGTCCTCAATTCTATGGAAAGTCGGGCAGCACAACCCTACCCGGTGAGCTATATAAGTCTCTTTGTGAAAACAGTCTATTTAAATGCTGATTCGTATAATCTTCTTTTATACCCTTCTAAGGTGTTCTGATTCAATTCTATTCTTAATAACCTCCTAAGTATTTTATACTTATTTCAATACTTCTACAGTATGCATTCTCTAATTACAAAAGAGGGTTAGGATTATATACCTCGATAAGCCCAATAATATCCAAGTAAAAAGTCGATCCCGAGCGAGGTTTAGCTCCTAATCCAAAGCTCCAAGCGCTCAGAATCCTTAGAAGTTTCCCACAACTTCTACTAAGTACTACGGAATTTGGGCTAGGTTAAATTGGGCATTATAACACTACTAGACGGCAACTTTCCTACCACGGGAGGGGGGGTAGGTTTCGGCTAGGCTAGAGGGGGGAAGGGCCTCGGCAAAACTTCACTCAAAGGGGAGGGTGTTTGGACGAATTGCTCACAAGGGAGAGGGAGGATTTTTCAAGACTTGAAAGCTTTAGTGGATGAAGAACTCTTCATCTCAAGAGGGTATTTATAGGTCAAGACATGGCCAACCAATGGCCAAGATTTGTAAGTGCTAGGCAAGTGTAAGGTCAAGATTAGGGCAAGTGTACTGTGACTTGCACAAAATATCTATCCAACTTTATGACAAGGATTGTCATCCAATCGCCCTATTGCGTGACAAGTCCACCAATGAGAGGGTGGAAAGTGTCGCCTCTCATTGGTCCAAAGTGTTACGTCTCTCGGAAAAATCCGCAAAAATAAGAAATGACATAAGAATTTATCCTATGAAAAGGTGGAAAACGTTTCGTCGGAAAACCAATCGTTTTGTGAGTTGTGCCCAATAATTTTCGTCCAAGCCTAACTTTTAAGGCTAACCTTTTGTACGTATTCCCTTACGTACATACTCTGGAAATACGGGGTATAACATTCTCCTCGTAGAAACATTCGTCGAATGTTCCTTCCCAAGATTAAAGATAAGGTTCTTAACAACCTAGCGGTTGCAAAAACACTTAGCACATAAGTCAATTGAATCAATAAGTAGGAAAGTAGGTTACCTGGAGGTGTGGGGAATAGGTGAGGGTATCTCTGCCTCATGTCCTCCTCTGCTTCCCACGTCATCTCCTCCCTAAGCTCGTTCCGCCACAAAACTTTGTGGAAGCTCGTCCGCAGACGCCTAACTTGACGATCGACTATCGCTATGGGAATCTCTCATACGATAACCCCGGTCACTGGACATCGTCGATCGGTGTACCCTAGATGGGTCCCGACACATCTCCTCGGCGTAGATACGTGAAATCTGGGATCGCCTTGCCTCAGATCGGACGGCAGATCCAACTCATAGCAACCTTGCCTGCCGTGAACAATGCGAAGCGGCCCGATGTACCTTGGTGAGTTTTCCCTTCTTCGAATCTCATCACACCGCCGTGGGTGACACCTTCAGAAAACCCAATCATCAATCGCGAACTCGGATGTCGACGTCGATGATCTGCATCGACTTCGCCGACTCGGTATCGATAGCGCTCTCGGATAAGCTTCACCTTATCCACTGCTGCTGCGCAAGTCTGGTACCACTAACTGTACCTCGCCCACTTCGAACCATGCTATCGGCGATCTGCTTCCTCATACAAAGCCTCATACGGCGCCATCGAATGCTAGAGTGGTAGCCGTTATTATACGCGAACTCTACCAGCGGCAAGTGATCCTCCCAGCTACCCCTGAAGTCAATAACACAGACTCGCAGCATATCCTCAAGAGTCTGGATAGTGCGCTCTGCCTGTCCGTCTGTCTGTGGATGGAATGCAGTACTCAGGCTCACCTGCGTCCCTAAACCCTTCTGGAAGGACCTCCAGAAGTTAGCCATAAAGCGGGCTCCTGCATGCGATATGATCGAAATAGGGACTCCATGCGATCGACGACCTCTCGGATGTAAAGTCCGCATAATCCTCGGTAGAAAGTCGTCTGACGGGAAGAAAGTGGCTTTAAATCGACTGTCGACGATAACCCATATAGAATCATGTCTCCTCCGAGTGCGGCAATCCCGTGATGAAGTCCATGTTGATCACCTCCCACTTCCGGTCGGGATCTCTATCGTGCGTAACAAACCACGGGCCTCGGTGCTCTACCTTCACTGCGACAACCACGGGCGAGCTACGAACTCTGCAACGTCCTCTTCAAACCATCCCACCAATACACGGATCTGGGGTCGTGGTACATCTTGGTCGACCACGGATGGATAGAGTAACGCTTGCGTGTGTGCTTCCCCAGAACTCCCAAGTCACGAAACATCGGAACACACAACCGCCTCAAACCTTAGCGCCCCATCGTGCTACCTCAAAGGACCGCGCCTCACGGAGAGGCGTATCGCGATAACGTGCCAAACCGGATCCTCGAGCTGTTGCCTCTTCACCTCGCCGGCGATGGAAGACTCGGCAACCTCACGAACTCTAACCCCACCGCTATCGTAATCAATCAAACGGACACCAAGGCTCGCTAATCGATGCAAATCACGAACCATGCCCTCCTCTGGCTGCACCTCTGATAGACTCCCCATCGACCTACGACTAAGAGCATCTGCCACAACATTGGCCTTCCCCGGGTGGTACAGGATATCGACGTCATAATCCTTAAGCAACTCTAACCACCGTCTCTGTCGTAAGTTCAGCTCCCTCTGGCTGAAGATATACTGGAGGCTCTTGTGGTCTGTATAAATATCCACGTGAACCCCATACAAATAGTGCCTCCAGATCTTTAAAGCGTGAATCACCGCTGCCAGCTCCAAATCATGGGTGGGGTAGTTCCTCTCGTGTATCTTAAGCTGTCGGGATGCGTATGCTATAACTCTGCCCTGCTGCATCAACACACATCCCAACCCGATGCCTGACGTCACAATACACCACGTAACCATCCGACCTCCGGAAGAGTAAGAGCGGCGGTCGTCGGTTCTCTTTCAAAGAATCGGAAACCCCGCACAAGCATCGATCCATCAAACTTGTTTGCCTTACGAGTCGGCCTAGTCAATGGTGCGTAGATAAAGCAAACTTCTCCACGAACGCCGATAATATCTGCAAGGCCCGTAAAGCTGCGAACCTCAGCCGGAGTAGTAGGTCAGGCAAGTCTGGCTTCGATCTTGGCGTATCACTCGAATGCCATCGGCCCGACAATGTGCCCGAAAAGCCAGAGGTCAACAAAACTCACATTTGGAAAACTTCGCATACAAATTCTGATCCCAAGAATCACAAGATCGCCAAATGCTCCGCGTGCTCTGCTCTGGCGAGAATAAACCAAGATATCATCAATGAACACTATCACAAACGTGTCCAAAAATGGTTTGAACACTCGGTTCATCAACTCCATGAATACCACGAGCATCGTCAACCAAAGACATGACCACTGAACTCATAATGCGTCTGCACGTCCGAATGCGATCCTAGGGACATCCACCTCTCTAACTCGAACGATGATAGCGATCGTAGATCAATCTTGAAAAGCATCTCGCGCCACCGATCGAACAAATCATCAATCACGGGAAGGGTATATCTGTTCTTAATGGTCACCTTGTTGCTTCACCGTAGTCAACACACATGCGCTGGCCCCGCCTTTCTTCTTCACGAACAATACGGCGCTTCGGGGAGAAACACTAGGTCGATGAAACCTTTCTCCAACAAATCACTCACCGGTGCTCCTTCAACTCTCTCAACTCGGCAGTGTCATCTGTATGGCGGAATGGAAATAGCCGAGTGTCCGCAAAGACATCTATACAAAACTCGATCTCCTCTCGGAGGGATACCCGAGGTCGTGCAAACACGTCCCGAGAACTCTCGGACTCACGGGCTGTCGAAAATCTGGCACCGCAGCCTCGTGATCAAACACCCGAACGAGATGGTAGATATACCCTTCCGCACCATCTTTCCTAGCCTTGAGGTAGGAAATAAACCTACCTTTCGGCGTCTGCGTGCTCCTTCCCACTCAACAACCGGCTCGCCGTGAAACTGGAACCGTACTACTCTCTCTGCGGCCTACATTGGCGTAGCGAAGCTAGCCAATCCATCCCTACGATCATGTCGAAGTCAATCATCTCCAACTCTATCAAGTCGGCAAGGTCCGACGATGTAAATGGTCACAGACAAGCTCATATACCCGCCGAGCTACCACCGAATCACCCACGGCGTAGCTACCTCGAAAGGGTCTATGGACTCGTGCTCTATCCCTATCCTACTAGCAACAAGGGAGATATATAGGATAGAGTAGAACCGGATCTATCAAAGCATATACATCAAACCCGAGCGATAAGGTACGGCGACATCGGTGAGGCCTCCGATCTGTCGGTTACCGACAAAGCATAAATGCGGTTCGAGGACCGCTAGAATCGACTGCGCCACGACCTGCCGCGACCTGGCGATCTCTGAGTACCACGCCTCGGGCGAGTAACTGTCGGGGATGAAGAAGCGACAGACCACGTAGGTGGGCCTACCCCGCCACGCCGGTCGGGCAAACTCGCCAGTGACCTGCTGGCCTGAAGTATGGCAAGTTCGTAGTAGCATAACAGCTCCCGAATGGAATCTACCACAACGCACATCAATGCACCTCGAGCGGTTAGCCCGCGTTACCGGAAATCAAGTCCTGGGGCCCCGACACCCGATCGCTCTGGTATCTTGAGAAATGATGTAGGAGTGCTCTGCCGGTGTGGTGCAAATCTGGACTTCACGATCGCCACCACGAGAACCACCAAAAGAACCGGCCGTCTGGCCTTCTTCTGGCGATATCGGTCTACCCGTGGTCTCTACGCCTCGCATCCCAACGTGAGCTCGCATACGGTAATGTCCATGCTCGGGTGAAGGGACACACCGCAAGACTTCGGCCATATAGTCGTCTAGCGGTGGCGTAGCGATGCACCGGTCCTCCATATCTGCTACGGTCACGAGGAACATATCGAGCGATGAATCAAACTCGACATTGTACTCTCTAGCGTGCGTCCTCGCGCCTCGAGAACAAAAATCGTCGGATCGTGCCCTCTCATCTGCGGAGGCAAGTGTGTGATAAAGCCTCAAAACTCATCCCATACTGCTGAGTGCGTGCTCTCCCGAAAGCTCCATGAATCGAACCGATCATGCGGTATCACGCGGCCGATGCGAACCGAATGTCACAGACTCGATCTGAAGCCTTCACCACCCGCATAATCCTCTGCAATCGACGGATGAACTCTGCGGATCATCCTCCGCCTTGACCGTAAAACTCGCGGGCTCTGACTAAGAAGTCCGTAGCCTCAAACTATCGCCTCGGTGAGCAGCGGGTGCTCGGGTGGCGGAAGAGGCTGCCTCAAACCTCTCCTCATATCCGCCACGACCTTGGCTAGTAATCGGGCCATCTCCTTGTACCTAACTCTCTGCCGGTGAGGGCGGGAGGTGTGGGTGCTGCGGTCCTCTTTGGGGCGGCGGTGTCATAGAACTCGCCGTCTCGTATAGCTCGCACGAGCCCTCGTGACTCTGGGTGTCACACTAGCGCCTCCTCGCCGCCTTGCCCTTCGGGCGGGTTGCCTTACGTGGAGGCATATACATTCTGAGGAAAGGAATGCGTTAGAGGGTCCAACCTATAACACGCCTCTAAAGCACGATCTCGAGTGAGAAGAATGGAAACCAATCCTAAATATCCTATAGCCTCTCGATTATTGGTGTGGTGCGCAACACACCGATAATCAAGACTTACTAGATACGGTGCGTAGACACTTTCCGAGGATTAATCGCTCGATACCACTTTTGTCACGACCGTTCGGGGCCGTGGATCGTGCCTTACCCGCACCCAGTAGTCATACATCGAGAACAATCACGGAATATAAAACAAGACATGAAACATGATATAACTGTAACATTTTATCGATGAAAAAGGTTGCCTTTCGCGTATACATAAACCAAGTTTTTGCGATTCATCCCAACTGCATAACAGACTACAGACCTCTAAGGAAAATAACAACTATGGCGGGACGGGGCCCGCCATACCTGTCTGTATAAAACTATCTACAAGGAGATCATACCCAGTAGAGCCTCGGAGAGAGTGGAGCTCCTAACACCAACGCATGAGATCCTAAGGATGTGGATCTAGCACCGCTTTCCTCTAGAACTGCGGCATGAACGGCCCCGAAGGAGGTCGATAACAGTACCAAGTATGTGAAACTATAAAGTACTTTAAATGAAATCAAAGTATTTAAAACCTTTTCACAAATACATTCAATTGCACATAGTGCCACATCACAATAATAATAATAGGAAAATCAGAATAGTCTAGTCTAGGCCGCGAATGATCGAAGCAAGGCCAACCGCCCATAGTATCATTCTGCGTGCCTAGTCCTGACTTCCGCATCGCGCATAGGTCACATGCATCCGCGTAGGTATTCCCAGACGGTAGCTAGCCCGGTTCTCCCGGACTTCCGCACCGCATAGCCTCAAAAGACCGCGTAGTCCCACGGACCGCATAGGCATCCCCGTCGGGCTAATCACCCGAATGATCAATCCCGAGCACGCCAGCTCCGCGTAGTCTCATAGACCGCATAGGCCGTATAGACCGCATCGCGTGGCAAGCCCTGTATAACAAGTCGAGGGTAGGTGATACAATAAAGATAACGGACTTCTGGGTTAGCAACGTAAGCAGCAGAATGACCCCTTTCACAACATTACAAGCCAATTAACACGCAGATCATGGTATGTCTACCTATCAACCAATCTTACTACACTTAATAAATCAATACAAGGCTTTTATAAACAAACAAGTAAAATTCCTTTTATCATTCTTAAGTTGTTATACCTAACTTCCCATAAAGCTAGTATAACTCTTAAGCTTTTGTTTTAGAACCAAATATTACTCTTCTGTTAAAATGATTCATTATTCTTTTGACATACTTCAAGGTTCTTATTATTCAGCTTAAGTCAAAAGACATTGCGATTATCATACGTCGTCACCGCACTATATATACTTAAATTATCATGCTCAAGAGTATAGGAAGAATCACATACCTTCCGTGAAATCCACCGCCAAGTCGAGTATGTCGCGCGCAGAGAATCAGCCTATAATAGTCACAGACATCTATCAAAGTCTAGACTATTCTGTAGGTCGTTCTAAACAGAGGGTCCTCAATTCTATGGAAAGTCGGGCAGCACAACCCTACCCGGTGAGCTATATAAGTCTAGTGTGAAAACATTCTATTTAAGTATTCAGATAATCTTCTTTTATACCCTTCTAAGGTGTTACAGTTCAATTCTATTCTTAATAACCTCCTAAGTATTTTATACTTATTTCAATACTTCTACAGTATGCATTCTCTAATTACAAAAGAGGGTTAGGATTATATACCTCGATAAGCCCAATAATATCCAAGTAAAAAGTCGATCCTGAGCGAGGTTTAGCTCACAATCCAAAGCTCCAAGCGCCCGAGAATCCTTAGAAGTTTCCCACAACTTCTACTAAGTACTAAGGAATTTGGGCTAGGTTAAATTGGGCATTATAACAATACTGAAGGCAACTTTCCTACCAAGGAGGGGGTAGGTTTCGGCTAGAGGGGAAGGGCCTCGCCAAAACTTCACTCAAAGGGGAGGGTGTTTGGACGAATTGCTCACAAGGAGAGGAGGATTTTTCAAGACTTGAAAGCTTTAGTGGATGAAGAACTCTTCATCTCAAGAGGGTATTTATAGGTCAAGACATGGCCAACCAATGGCCAAGATTTAGCCAGTGCTAGGCAAGTGTAAGGTCAAGATTAGGGCAAGTGTACTAGCCAACTTGCACACAAAATATCTATCCAACTTTATGACAAGGATTGTCATCCAATCGCCCTATTGCGTGACAAGTCCACCAACGGAGGGTGGAAAGTGTCGCCCTCTCATTGGTCCAAAGTGTTACGTCTCTCGGAAAAATCCGCAAAAATAAGAAATGACATAGCCGGAATTTATCCTATGAAAGCTGTGGAAACGTTTCGTCGGAAAACCAATCGTTTTGTGAGTTGTGCCCAATAATTTTCGTCCAAGCCTAACTTTTAAGGCTAACCTTTTGTACGTATTCCCTTACGTACATACTCTGGAAATACGGGGTATAACATTCGTGGATTGAGTCTTTGGTTTTGGTGCTCTTTAGACTTAGATTTATTCTTATCTTCGTTGAATCTTCTTAACATCGTATTGAACCTACGAGTAAGAAGAGCAACGTTGGCACCATCCCCAATTTCTTCAAGTGTTTCATCCTCTTCATTGACTTCCGTCTCTAAGGATTTTGCTTGAAGGGCAACATCCTTGCCTTTGTATAGAGACCTTTGATTTTCCATGTTATCTCATATGTTTTTAGAATGCTCATTAAAGTATGTAGGTCCATTGTGGCAAGGTTGTGTGCTTCTTCAATCGCACAAATCTTAATGTTGAACTTTTCAGGAAGAGATCGAAGGGTTTTTTCAACAAGTTGATTGTTGGTCAATGGAGAACCAAGAACTTGACATTCATTAGAGATATCAATCAACTTTTCAAAATAGGTTTTAATATCCTCCGATTCCTCCATCCTTAAACGTTCATACTTACTCATGAGCATGCGAAGCTTCGTTCGTCGAACACTTGAGCTACCTTCACAATGAGTTTGTAAAGTATCCCAAGCATCCTCGCAAGAGAACAATTTTGGATGAGTTTGAACATATAAAGATCAACCCATCCGAAAATAGCATTTAGTGCCTTTTCGTTTGCTGCACTATTAGTTTCTTCGAAGTCCATTCGCCTCGGGCTTGACCAAAATGTCGCCTTCGCCGTCAGGTGGAAGCATAGGACGATGTATCCATTAGTAATAGATCTCCATGCTCTAACATCAATGGATTTGATGTGAGCGTGGCGAATCTTCCAATAAGGATAGTTTGATCCATCTAAAATAGGAAGTCTACCAATATTTGGATTAGCCGGATCCATAGTTAAGTAAAAGGACCTTAGCACTTATTATGTCAAGTGTCGGCTTTGATACCACTTGAAAGGAATTGTCGAACTTAAACTATGGAATAAATAATTTCAAAGAAAGAACGAGGTAAACTTAAAGACAGTAAGGAATGTTCCCAAAAATGTTACGTGACGAATCGAACATTAACAATAACGCAGAACTAAAAAACGAGTTAAGATGCAGCGGAAATAAATCAAGGACACCCAAGATTGTTTTTCATAAGTTATATAATTGTATATAACTTATAGTGGTCTCATGACCAAAAATTTATTGTATAAAAATTATACAATCTTACAAATCCCTTGAGAATGAACAGTAATCCGTAAAACAAGAAAGGGATTAAAAAGAAGTTAAATCCTAACTTCTAAGCCTGAAAAATCTATCTAAAATAGAAGTGAAAAACACCCTCGTACAATTGCTTGAATTGAAAGAACAAGTATAGATCTAAGAAAGTAATTCGAAATTTTGAACAAGTGTAATCACAAAACCAGGCTGCTCGATCCAGCTGTGTTTGAGGCAATATTTGAGACGTCTCAGATCTGAATTTTCTTCTGCAAAAACTGGATCTCAAAGCCTTGGAGTGAACCCTCTATTTATAGTGGAGAGTTCACCCGAGAGGCTCATGATTCTCGGTGGAGGTTGAAGCGAGAATAGGGTTGGTGGAGTCGTTCTTCACCTTAAAATTCTCAACAGATTTGACTTTGTCTTCACGAGAATGCTCCTTCCGCATGCACTCTCCTTGGACTTGGTCTTGTTAAGTATTATCGTGTTTTCCTTAGCTCCTCAAGCCAAACATTCACGTGATAAAATCTTCTCATTTACGTAAATCTGCGTGAAGATAGGCAAAACTCTTGCCAGAAATGTCCTCCCAGATGTCACGACATTTGGGATGACATTTTCCTGTTTTTACTTAACACCAAAAAGAGACATGTTACGGAAAATGTTAGGACACAGAACCTAACACTAACACAGAGCAAAGTAGATGAAATGCTTAAATCCGTTTTGAAATCCAGTGAGGAAATAGGCAATGGAACCTGGAACCAATGAAATCAATAACAAGTACGGTGTGGAAGAAAGAGTGTTGCCAATGACAAAAGCACAACAAGTCAACAACCATAGTGTCCATTCGAGTTTTCTATTTGAAATACCTGCATTTTCTCGAAGCAATTAAATTAATTAGTCGTGATAAGAGATTAATTAAACAGAGAATTGGTTAGTTATGATGATGATCATAAAACAAGGATTAAGGATACCTTCATGTCCTCCACAAATGAAGGGAATCCACCAACTATCATGAATGTCATAAATGAAACAACGAAAGCCACCATTAGACCTCTTTCCTGAAAAGTTAATTTTCAAAATTGCGTTATGATCAAATTGTGTGGCAATACTAAAATTTCTTCCGATTCCTGTTGTTTATACCTTGATTGAACGATAGCTTAAGTCGACATTATAGTAGATAGAACCAAGACGTAAAGCAACGATGACATAAGACACGGATCACGTCCAGTAGTATCCAAGATCGCGAAACATATTCACAGATGACCTTCTTGTCAAAACCAGGCTCTGCATTGTGAAGTTTGTAGGGATTTGTTGGGTGTAAAACATACAAGTAAGACACAGCGAAAGTTTAAAATTTTGAGTAAACTTACTTGCTCTAACAAATGTTTCTGGTATGATTATATGATAATTCAAATCTGCAAAGACATAAAAGGAAAACTTACAGTTTATGCTTTTAATGTAGTCTCTACTAAAAGGTGCGCACGCGATTGTCAATCCGGGTGCAAGCCTTGCTTCGGTATATTCCTTTGCCCAAGAAAGAAAAATGAGTTCAACTGAAATTATGGGTTAAGTGCCAAATATATAGTGGAGGAAACCCTAAACCAAATCAGATTTGTATCAGGCTTCAAGACCTGACCCAAATCCAAATTGCAGTGGGCCAGTCGAACTGGACCCACTGTTATGCGGCTCCTTTATTTATTTTCTGCACGTTTTAGTTCTAATTAAATTCAAGATTTAATTTTAACTTAATTAATTAATTTTCATCAAATGAAAATTATCCCATAATTTATTATAAAATATCTTGATTCAAAATCCGATATTTTACATTCTCTCAATATACCCTTAGACCGAAAAAACAATCGACTTAGTGTGACCCTTTAGGCCTTCACACATTGGCACTTGATCAAATCAAGGTTCACACGGAACTCCTAGACGGCGCCGGTGACGGACCCAATATGTGAAGTACGTTTACAAGACTCAAGTAAACAACCTCTATGTGAGATGATAAATTCCTTTCATTCGCGACACACTCGATCAAGCTTAAGATTTGCCAAGTGTCTATCCAAATGGCTTGATCATTTTATCTCATCTATATTAGTCGACAACTAGACCATATTCTAGATATGTCTCTGCGTTCGCCAATGACTGGTCGACCTAACATCTCCGGTAGGTGAGTGTTCTCTCGAAATTCCAATCGAGGAATGAATCCTATTCTTGGCTCAACTACCACCTTCAATCTACTTCGTAATGCACCCAATACAAGCCGCGTCTCAACCTATAAGGCATTTGAGCTTAGGACAGGATCAAAGTGCATTGCTCCGTAAACAAGGTGATATTGACCTCAAGTCTAAGGACTTCTATCTCCCACATGCTGATAATACTCTAGACATGTATAACAAATAGTTTATCAGCAGGGTATGTCAATACTCCTCTAAGAGTATCCATGTGTCTGTCACTAGTAACTATTGCTAGCAGTAAGTGAGATATACTACATTCTCTAAGAATGTGATGCAGACAGCGTATGGGACTTATAACATATCATTGATATCTCATTCTCAATGATCATTAGTCTATGCTATTTTAAGAACTACACTCTATCATTAATATCTCACACTATTAATGACAATGTAAGTTCAAGGGATGCACATTAATGAATAATATAAACAATCAAATAATAATTCAATAATTGCAAATGTCAAGTATATATTAATCTTATTAATAATATGAATGTGTTCAAGTACATGTGCTCCTAAAATGATTGTTTCTAGGACATATATACTTTCAATCTCCCACTTGGCCTAGAGCCAATCACCAATGTATCTAATGCCCATGTTTTCGAAGTGACCATTATGCTTGACTAAACTTAATGGTTTAGTAAATGGGTCTGCTAGATTATTTTCGGTGGGAATGTAGTCTATCTTTATTTCTTCTGTCTCCACCATCTCCCTGAGTATGTGGTATTTTCTTGGTACATGCTTGTTTCTATTCGTTGATCTTGGTTCTTTAGCTTGAGCAATCGCACCAGTGTTGTCACAATAAAGAGTTAATCCTCCAAAGTCAGCTCAAACGACAGTTTTTATTCTTCTCCAACGGACTGAAAACGGTCACAGCGTCGCGGCCCTGCAGGGAGGTGCCGCGGTGCCAGAACTTCAGAGGCGCAGCGACGCGGCCATGCAGAGTGGCGCCGCGGCGTCTAAACTTCAGGGACTTGGTGTCGTGACCCTGCACGTAGCGCGCGCGCCCAAAGACTGCCGCTCGCGCTACCGATACTCGTTTCATCTTTTAACACGTTGTATACTTCTTCCTTCATTTACCAACGTGAAACTATTGTTATTTGATCAATAACCATCTATTATCTTTCGTCTCAAACAATTCGTATACGTACCAATATCTCTTCCACTTAAGGAGATTACGATACTTGGCACTTGATGCGCACGTGTGTGGCAACCGTATTTTCGACGTGCGTTGCCCAATTGTTCGAGTCATAATTTAATAGGAATTTATTTCACATTTAGTAAATTTCCAACAAACTTGAACCAAATGTATGTGCTGATTTTTCTTTTTTGGGAAGTCTCAAGTCCACAATCTAAAACATCTTTTTACATTGGCTAAGTGAAGGAAACATGTCCACATAAGGAATATGGATGTCAGTGGGGTTGGGTAAATGCGGGTACCGCTCCGCACCCGCTTCAGTTGGGACGAGTATGGGAGATGATTTGGTGGGTGGTGGGGCGGGTATGGGTATCAAAAGTACTACCCGCCATGGGTAGTGGGGCGGGGATAATATAAGACTCGCTCCGTACCCGCACCGCGCGTACCCGCACCGCCTATTAACTTAATTAGGTTATTTACTAATTTATTTAGCTATTTCTTAATTTAAAATATGACTTAACTGACTTAGGTCATTCCCTTAGCCATTGAAATATGATATTTATTTACATGATATTTCATCGAAGGAGATTCAATTGATATATATTGAAATATGATATTTATTTACATGATATTTCATCGAAGGAGATTCAATTGATATATATTGAAATATGATACATTGCTTTAGTAATCTGTAAAATAATTGAAGTAAAGTACTAATAGTGTGAATGATTTTTATTCACCTTATGTGATGATGCCTTCACAACGCAGTTTTCAAGAGACCTTTTTGCGATCAATTTTGAAGTTTTGCCTTGATTGATTTGAAGTCGGGCTATGGTCGTCTGCCATGGAGTTAGTATTCGCAAATTGAATTGGTTTAAATCTAGTGATTTAATTATTTAATCTATTGAAACAACATTTTTATTCTAATTTTCGCCCATTTTTTATAGAAGAAACATGGATGCTATTTTAGATAACATCATGGTTGGGCTTCCAAGAAAGTTGTTATTTGTGGGAGCTGTTTAGGTGGGTACCCACCGGGTAAGTGGGTACGCGCCAGGGGTAAGTGGGGTGAGGGCAGGTGGAGGATTTTCTACCTGTGATGGGTGGTGGGGCGGGGTGGGTTTTAGGTGACGAATACGGGTATGGGGTACCCTTCCCCGCCCCGCCCCATTGACATCCCTAATAAGGAGGTTAAGTGAAAGTACCTCCTTTTGTAACTTCTAAATTTTAATAAAGGAGTGAGATCTATATATACCTCGTGGTAAGATGACAAAAACTCGTCCTCCATGAGAAAACGAAGAATGATGTCGGCCTTTCTTAGATGATTGCGCTAATCAAAACTTTGACTCTGATAGTAAGAGGATTCCGCCTTGTCATCAGATAACAAAGTAAATTCCGCTCGAAAATCCCCTAGTCCAGGTTCTCCGCTTAGGGGAGGCCGATCAAGACCTAAGATTTAGACCCAATGAGCTTGAAATTATACTGAAATAGTAATTACTACATTTTCACCAAACAACAATATTAATTAGCGAATATTGAACTCCCCCGCAACATAGACCCACATGGCCACATCTATATAAATTATTAAAACCTAGCAAAACATAATACATCAAATTAAATTGTGGTTCGGCTCTTCCCGACTCCGTATTTAGCTGAGCAGTCTTGACCGTATCGCTTTTCTGATTGTCGATAAGAACTAGAGAATGCGTGAAGCAAGGAAATATCTGGTAATTTTTTAATCCTCTAGTTATTTTATTGTTTATGGTAATAATTTTCCATTGTTTGCTTTGCTAATCTTTTCACATTTTTGGAATTAAATTTTAAAAATTCAAAGAAAAATTGAGCCCATCCCTGACTGTCAAGGATTATTTAGAATTCACGTGGGAGAAATAAATGCTTTTCATGGATCTTTCTTTCTCAAAATGTATTAATAATGTCATTAACTGATCTTGCGGTGAAGTACCATAACCAAACCAATGATTCAATTCAACTGTGAAGTCGGTACTGTAGAAACTCAATGAACTTTGATAAGTTTGGGATTATTATATAGAAACTCAATTATTCAATGAGACAACTCAATCTAGTTTAGATTCACGATCTGAATTTTTCTCAGTGATGTAGACATGATTTTATATAAGTGGTGTCTATCTATTGTCACAATTTTTCCAGTGTAGGCATGATTTTTATCTAAGTGGTATTAATTTATCGTCACAATTTAGCTTGTAAGTGAATTTGGGTCTATCATTGCGGTGATTTTATTTAAGATTTTGCTTCTTGTCCTGATATATATATAGTATTTATTTTGTATTATTTTCAAACAAGGTCACAGCCTATTGCGTGTGTGTGTGTATATATTTTGATTGGCATGGTAGTAGTATTCAACTCTGTAATCTTGGTTTCTTGATGATGAAAATATGATTTGAGGAAGTTCTAAGAGTACTTTAGTTTATTTTCACTAACATGAGGCTCTATGTATATGCTAAGAGAAGCACTGAACAAATGAGAAAAAGAGGGAACTAATTAAACTAGTGCTTTATGCTCTGGTAGTAATGTTGAGTCCCACATCCATTCTAGGAGGGTTAATTGGTCTATGGTATTGGACAATCCTTGCCTTGAGCTAATTTTTGGGGTTAATCCATGCTGTAAAAACTAGCATCCCCAGTAAAATGGCAAGATCCACCCACTTTGAGTAATCCATATCCATTTTCCATGTATCTCTCAGAATATCTTCCCCACTGATCAAATGAAATTTACCCTTGTGCCCGCCATGAATTTTTAGGCCTTCAAACTCATTATTGAACATCCCTTCATAAGCATACTTATGAAATGCGATATAGTGTAAAGGGTACTTCCAGAATAGATAAGACAAATCATTTGGTAATCGAAAGAACCCGCCGCTTAGTATCAGCTTGTATTCCTGCTCCAGTTATTAATCCCATGAAGAAATTAGGCACAATGCTTGTGACAATCATCATTAGGCTCTCAACTAACATCATACAGGTGAAAAGGACTTGTGCAAAGCAGATGAAATGTTAAAATCCATTTTGTATACCAGTTAGAAAATAAGCGATAGCTCCCGGGATAAAGGATACCAGTAGCAACTAGCAAGTATGGAAAAGCAGAAAGTGTATTGGCAATGACAAACGAACCAGAGCCATAGTGACCATTTAGTTTCTCGCGGTGAAATGCCTTTTTTCCCCATGTTTTAGTAACCTCTTATTAGCATGAGATCACAACAACAACAACAACATACCCAGTGAAATCCCACAACGCGTCCCAGAGAGAACAGACGCAGACTTTACTTCTACCTCTAAGTAGTGAAATGATCGCTCAGAGACTTCTACCAAGACATTAGCATGAGATCAAGAAAGGAAAAATCAGAAAGAAAAATATGTAAGCACTTAATGTGAAATATGTATTCTACCTTGAGGTCTTCCACAAAAGAGAGGAATCCACCAATGGCCATAAAAGTGATGAATGAAGCCACAAACATAAGCATGGAACCTCTTGCCTATTTTTCACCATGTAAAGAGTAAATAATTGGGCAGTTTAAAACATGACGGTAGAAGTGAAGAGGAAATGTTATATGTGCCTCTCTGTTATTACCTGAATTGAACCGATAGAAAAGCCAAACGTCATAGTAGATAGTGCCAAGACCTACAGCTATTACAACATAAGCAGCTAAGCGCAGCCAGTAGTATCCAAGATCATGGGACATGTTCACAAATGACCTTCTTGTCAAAACAATGCTTTGAGTTGTGAAACTGGCATGACTTCTTTTCTCCAGCACTTCACCTTCCTGTACGTGATTTTGAAAGTCGTTCTGATTCAAACCTACGGCCTAGAACAGTTTTTGAACAACTTATGCCATCTCACTAGAAGTTTTCTTATGTCAAATCATTTATATAATCGAATTATTTTTACCCTATTGTACTGAACAAATGAGAAAAAGCGGGAACTAAACTAGTGATTTATGTTCTGGTAGTGAGACCACTTATCAGTATATAAACTTTATAAAGGCAGATATAATTAAGCAGTCTAGTCCTTTTCATATGGCACTCTAATTTCCTTATACAAGTTTGTTGTGAGTTTGTCGTCTGTAATATCAATTCACACTGTTACCAATATCACATATACACCTATGTACATAACAAATCTCCGAATAAACGTCGACAAACTTGCCTGCAATCTAATTATTAGTGTAGAAGCAATAAATGTAAGCAAGAGGCAATATTGAAAAGGAAACACGCAAGTAATCACAGCTAGGGCAATTTTCACATGGGAAACAAGTCTTGGACCATTCAAAACACGCTGATCCCTAGTATACCTGGGATATTCTCGTATATAACAGTCATTTCGCATAACTTATGGTCTTTGTCGAGTCTTATGTTACTTTCATGTAGGGCTGTTATCGGTCCCGGACCGAGACCGGATCGAAACCTTATCGGTCCGGACCGGTAAGATTTTTCCGGGTCGGGTCCGAGACTCGGATTTTTAAAAAATTAAATTTCCAATATTGAAATTGACATTCTCGGACACATTATCACAAAATTTGAACGTTGAAATCTATTGTATATTGCGAGATATTTAGCTTTGAAAAGGGGGAAAACGTAATAATTTGGGGGGAAATTGAAATTGATTGCCAAGAAGGACGCCTTTTGAGAAATCGACTGCTCCTTAAAGCGGTTTGTCTGTCCCCGTCTCGAAAAAATACGCGAAATCAAAAAAAAATTAAGTCAAACGGACGTCCGAGCGCAGAGTTATGACCATTTAAAGTTTCACTAATTTATAACTACTTTACTTTCTTCTTTCCCTACATATATTTTATATGTCAATGCTTCAAATTAAAACATAAAGTCTACATCACATATATTTAAAACATGTAAAATAGTCCAACATCAGGGAATATTGCAATTAAATATAATTAGGCTTCTTTGGGTGACTAGGGTGTTAAGGGTTCCGATCCGCTCAGATCGGTCGGATAATTTTTAATCTCGTATTCGGACCGTTAACTTTTCGATCTGAGTATCAGTCCGGTTTTCGAATAATTACCGGGAGTATCCGCTAATAGCCATACTTTGATGCATATTTCACCATTCGTTTCAAATCCAGTACAATGTCTGCCTCTACTTATTTGCTATTTTTCCTCTCTTATCAACATGTTAGATATCTTTTGCTCAATATAGCAAACACAGTCCACTACATTTGTTCTATTCCTCCGTTTCAATTTATTTGAACCTATTTTACCGTGGCACAAAATTTTAAAAAGAATTAATTTTTTAATAAATTTGTGATTTTAAACATGTCATAACATTTAGGTGACTATAAAACATTCTCACTAATGATAAAATTTTAAAGTTAATTGTTTTCAAATTTAACAATGTATTATTCACATAAATGAAAATAGATGAAGTATACAGTAGAGTTAGCCACCTCAAAAGAACACGTGATATAGTACTATGATTAATTTGTGAATCACGTATAAGGATATAATTGACAATTCGAAGTTGCACATTATCCCTTGATTTTTTAGGGGGAAAACAAGATTTTTTTCCTACTCTTTGTGACATGTATATACTTAGTTAATGCTAAATTACGTTGTCATTACACGAGATGATTTAAACATGATTAGTTTAATTTGGTCATGAAAATTTAAGTAATATCACATCCATTTAATTCCGGAGCTTGCGTGGAAATAGTTGGAGATTTGCTACTTCACCGTCAATTCATGTATGTCAACAATTCTCAAACGCAGAAGAAGTTTATTTGCACTTGAGTTTTCGCGTTTAGGGTTTGAGAACGGACAACTGATAGCACGGATCAATCCAGAAAAGAGCATCTCACTGGAAATCGATTTCACGCTGCAAGTGTTCAGAGCACTTCATTTGTATTCCACTTGCCAACGTGACTTGTATGTATCCAAATTCTTCGAAAATAAAAGGTTTAAATTACCCATCAACTTTTGATTATGATTTAAGATTGTTCTATAGTTGAAGCTCTGCTAAAGTTAAAGGCAAAACAGAAACTTTTTCTTACGAGGGTAATATTAGATCAAAAGTTTAGCGATCGACAAAATTGCTCAATTTAAGATATTATGTACAAGAGCAAATTTGACCCTTGGTTAAATCTGAATCTTAATTACTATTCGAGGAAGGGATGTTGGGGAATTTGAAGAATAGATTTAGAAGCATAGAATTTCACGAATTTTGGTAAAAAAAAATAATTTCTTACAAAATTTGGTAAAAAGTATGAATGTTAAAGATTAGGTGAATCGAAAAATTGAATAGAACAAACGTTTTTTTCTTCAAAATTAATTCAAATCAACTCTAAATGATTCCAAAATTGATAAACAACCTTCTAATATCGATCCCAAAACTTTTTAGTAACTGTTAATTCAACTTAAATCTTCAAAAATTAATAGAATCGCTTTATCTTCTTCAACAAGTATTTCTCAAGTTAAAAAAAAATCTAAGAATGGTGTTATTCAATTTTCTCCAACTAAACAAATCCAAACCATTAATGCAACATTATTTATACATTTAATCAACAATAACATACTCAATATAATTCTATCATGAGTTTGAGAAGAGTAAAGTGTACGCAACCTTAATCACCCCTACTTTGTGACGATATAGAGGTTGTTTCTGATAGACCCTCGACTCAAATGGAGATGAAATAGAACCATCGGCTCAAAGAGAGATAAAAAACAGTGTTAATAATAAATAGTAACAACAAGATAATAAGATAATGAAGTGAAAGAAACAATCAGGTAGTGCTAGGGATCTAAGAATAAGCAAACGTAAAAAAGATACTAATACTCCTAGTACGGAAAAGAAATCTACGCGACAACCTATTAACCTTCTATCATGATACTCGACCTCCACACCTTCCTATTATTTATGATCATAAATAAATAATGAGAAAAAGGAAGAAGATGATAAAGAATGATCATAAATTTGAATTTGTTTGTAAAAAAATTACCCCGCATAAATTCGTTGATCATTAATTAGTAGATGCAAATCTCGTGGAAAAACTAATACGGAATCAAGTAAAATAGTCTAAACTTTTTCCAATTATCCCCTTGAGAACCAGTTGAGCTGTACACGCGCACAAAATAGTCTAAACTTGATTTGTTGATAAGAAGATAGTAAAAAGTTTTGAGTGGCCGTATTCATAGCTGACGTGTCATTTTCTTATTGACCGTCATCAACTGATAGTCTGATATGGCAAAGGCTTATCTTTTGCACCCTCTTCAACACATAACAGAAGAGATTCTTGTTTCTTGATACGATACATAAAACTTACTTCTATCATTCAGCCTTGTCTTCTCCACTTTGATACTTATAATTTGGTTCTTGGGTAATTTTTTTTTTCTGTGTTCTTGGGTATCTCAATATTCCCAACTTCAGTGTTGCAACAACACGATGAAATCTCACAACGTATAATTTAGGAGGGTCTCATCTCAAAGAAAAAGTATAAACACAAGCAAAACAAAAGAAACGGTCGACCCAACTTCAGTGTTGATGTTTCCAAAATCCCAACTTCCGTTGATACTTTAACTACTATTGGAAGTTACTCATGGCATTGGCAGCAACTTTCATTAGTCCAATTATTGTTTCTGCCTTCAATAAGCACCATATAAACATCCATGCCCCTACTTCTTCCAGGCAAGTATATTGCCTTTGTTTTCCTAACTTTAGTTTTTGTGAGTATTACAGACTAATATCCAAGTTAGATTTTCACTGAAAAGGTGTGAATTTGGGATTTTTTGTAATTTATTAGGGGAAAGTTACATACTTGGCGCTCGCCAAAAATAATTACAAACGCTAGTCATAGATACAAAAAAATATACATTAGTTAGGTATAAAATATGTATGTTATATGTATACATATATTAATATACAAAATATATATATCTTATTTTGGTTGGCGGCTATATAGTATAAAAATCTGGTGTAATCTTTAAATGAGTTTTTAAGATAGGATTAACAGGCAGAGAAGGTGTATCTTATACGATTTATTTGAAAGGAATATGAGATGCATTTTATGTTAGTTCTTTGTTGGTGTAATCTTTAAATGAGTTTTTAAGGGGCATCTCAATCACCACTGATAGAGTGGAGAACCCACACCCTGTTTGGTACACCAACAAAGAAGTGGCTAGAACAGTGAATATTGTTTAGATTTATATGTGATCAATATTTTTGCATATGCTTAAATGAAAGAACACCGTCTTTGGCTACTCAACCTCAGGACATGTCAAAATGCATGAAATGAATACTTTTCGTCGATATATTTAAACATAAATGATACCGTGTCTATCCATTATGTTTGATATTACTATGCAGTAATGTGAGCATGTAACCTTAGGAAATATCAAAATTCATGAAATGAATATGTTCTGTAGATATATTTTCTTATGTGTAGCTTCTATGCATTATGTTTTACCATACAACGCGTGAATGTGATACATTTTACGCTAATGCTACCTAAATGACTGTAAACCTCCATGAAATAAGCCACCATTACAAAATGTTGTTATCTTATTAGTCAAAACACATCCTCTCAAATTCTCAATAGGAACTCATTTTTAAAAAATTTGAATTATTTGATACCTCAGACTGTACATGCTGTAAAGAACCAATGATTCCTTTCATTTCCTTGTCATTTGATTACCAAACCTCCCACAGATGTTGATCATCTTTTGGGCTTGATTTTTGAATAGTTAACACAAAGTCTTGGCAAGCAATTTAAGTTAAATCCCTGATCAGCAATTGAAACTTTTCTGACCTTGACATTATGCGGCTTGACAGGGATTTTATCTTTAGGACTTCTTCACTACCATCACACGTTACACAAAGATGCTTCCAATGCACTGAAAGATCTGGCAATGATATTAACTTAAGATGGGAAGAAGTCAAGCAACGACATTCAAGCGTGAGAGGTTTCTCCATATGTAGAGTGCAGCAACATGATGCTACCTCTGAGGAAAATGAAGAAAATATCTCACAAGCTACTTTGATATGGAGGGCAATCAAATTACCAATATACTCCGTGGCCCTAGTTCCTCTAACTGTAAGTTTTGAAGTTATCAACTGTGTTAGAGGCTCCTTTTGAGTTTTAAGCATTTTCAACTAGATATGTTATTTGAATTTTGGATGTAAAGCTACGTGAATGTTTAGTTTGAAGGTAAAACTTAACTAGTTTCTTATGTTTATTGAAATACAAAATGCAAGCAATCATTAAGAGTAAAAGTCTTGTTAAACCAAACTATACAAGGCTACCTGTGGCTACTTGTTAAAGATGTTGGCTTAAATTGCCTAGCAAGAAAATTGTGGTGGATTTTTGATAATATTTGTTGAGAAGTTTCATTTGCAGATTGGAATGAGGCAGAATCTCCATAGTGAATAAACTAATAAGTTGCTAGGCCTATAACTGCAACTTCATAAGAATTGCACAGACCAACATTGTATACATTATAAAAAAAGGTCAGTTTGGTGCACTGGGCTTTCGTTATGTGCGGGGTCCGGGGAAGGGTCAGACCACAAGGTCTATTGTACAGCCTTACCTCACATTTCTGCAAGAGGCTGTTTCCACGGCTTGAACCCATGACCTCCTAGTCACATGGCAACAACTTTACCAGTTACTCCAAGGCTCCCCTTCAACATTGTATACAGTATAATATAATAATAAATTGAACAACCTGAATTGTCATCAGGAGCAGGTAAACCTTAATGCGTGTGAGTGATGATGATCACTAGATAGGCCAAAAAGTTATGTATTCCCTTGAAAGAGCACGGCCATGTTGTTCAAAAGATCGGCAGGAAAAGAAGACAATGTGGAGGATGTCATTGCTAGGTGCTTTTCGGCTTTATTTGGAAAGAAAGAATTAGGAGATTGTTCCATAAAAGTTCTCTTCTAATTCATTTATCTTTAGCATAAAGAGAGGATTCCCTTTTATATAGATATCGTAGAAGTTTGATTGTGAGTTTAGTTGAGCAACAAATCCATATATTGTTCTTCTTTCTTTGGAGCCCATTTTAGTTTGGTGTTAGTGATTTTCACTTGATCTATCTAAAAAAGGCATTAGATTTTCAAAATTGATACCTTTGGTGTTGCTGTTTTGGTGAGTAATTATAGTAAAAAATGTATGTGCTTATAATGAACAGCTTTTGCAATATTGTTCCACTAAAATCTCACTGTTCTTTTGCTGATCATGAATAGGTGGGGAGTGCAGCTGCTTATTTGCAGACAGGCCTCTTTTCTGCTAGGCGTTATTTTATGCTGTTGGCATCTTCAGTTTTTATCATCACTTGGCTTAACTTAAGGTGTGGGTTTTACTGTCATTGTGAATTCTATTTAGTACTTTGATCTTGTTGGCAAGGTGGAAATACCTTGCTGCATATTCACCATCTAGTCAACGTCGTTTAGCTCAAGAAGCACTTGATTGAATGACAATTAGATACAATCAAAGCGTCTTCACTCAGCATGATAACAAGAGAGCTCATGAAGTCCTTTTAGGTTCATGTTGTTGCAACAATTAACAAAGAAAGGATAGGGGTAGGTTTTTTAGCTTAGAGGGGTTTGTTCTTGAAATCGTTTTTCTTCTCTAGTCCTCTGTTTTTTTCTTTTCATTTACTTGCATTACGTTTTCTTTTCTCTTCTACCCTTATGTGTAATCCACGTTGTGTTGGCAAGAATTGTATATTTTGAGATTGTTTCTAAACATATGAGAGAGATGTAAGGAGCATTGAAGTCTCTTTGTTTCATTAAAGATAGTTAGGCTAACTTGATAGATGACAGTGTTGAAGCGACAAATCCACTTTTTTTGTTAACCTTGGTGTCTGGGCTAGCTTGCGCACACCGTGACTTATTCTACGGAGTACCTGCTATCTCCCACCAACACAAGTATTGGATAGCTCCGTCCATCAAGGCTTTGAAAGATGGGAAGAAATCACCTAGTGCTTTTGCTTCCGCAGGGATTTGAACATGAGACCTCATGGTTCTCAACCCACTTTATTGAACACTAGGCCACACCCTTGACACTGTCTTATGCACTATAATAGGAATAATTCTGATTATTTAAAGAAGATTGTATTTCATAATAATGCATGTGGCTTTATTTTTTATGGTCATGTAATATGTTACACTTAAGGACTATAACGCCCTTGTTAAACATCTTGCACTCTATAGTCTATATCAATATCTCTGTAATATGGGCAGCAACGACGTTTATGATTTTGACACAGGAGCTGATAAGGACAAGAAAGAGTCAGTTGTGAACATTGTTGGCAGGTAAAATTCTACCGCTACCATGACAATTGCATTAGTTCTTAGTTTGTTTCCTTTTCTCTTTTGACTAATGGAATGGGATGATGTACTTTAATTTTCTGAAAGTAATTACATGTACTTTAATTTTCTGAAAGTAATTACATGGATGTGTAGATTGAGCTCTTATCCTTGAAATCATTGTCATTGAATACATGAAGGCAACAGGATAACCTCTATATTAACTAATGTTTAATCAGACCACTACTTGTCTAACTGGTATGATAGTTACTAGATTAGTAGGTCTGATCACCGGGAAGACAAACCATTTTACTAGATAAGTCAATAACCTGTCCCAAGTATGTATCAACTAAAATGTTACCTTTCTCAAAAAAAGTATGTATCAACTAAAGTCAATCTTTCTCAGACTGTTCCTGTGTTTCAGTTTGTGAATACAAAGTTCCTGTGATTTTTCCCCTTATAAGGTTGCCTTTAGAAGGTGGTCATGCTATGGCCTTATATTTATTTGTTTGGAATTAAAGTTTTAAGGTTGACTCACTTTGCTTTATAATTTTGGTTTAAGTCGCACAGGAACATTCGTTGCTGCTTACTTGTTACTTGCCGTTGGTTTCTTGGGGCTTACTTATACATCTGCGGAGGCTGCAAATCTACGTGCTATATTGCTATTAGCTTCTGCAATCGCTTGTGGTTACATATACCAGGTAATTCAAATAATTTAGTCCGCTGACATCTTCTATATTTCTGATCTTGCAGATATTGTTCCATCAAGCAACTTTTGTTATTCTGGTTAGCATAGAAAATTCAACATCTTAATCGAAGTGGCATAAATCCTCTTTATAAAGAAAAAAATGGACTTCTTGACAAATGGTTCTTTCCTATAACCCCGCTAATTGCTACAACGATTGGAAATCGAATTTTCTGCTCAAAAAAACTTTAATACAGGCACAATCAATCAATTAAGCGTCAATCCCAATTCCCATTTAGCTAGTTAGTGGTTAATTAGCTAGTGGAGTCGACTATATATTGATTGTAGTCGGTGTTAAATGATGTAATGAAACTATTTTGATTTTCTTCATTGCGACTTCGTGGACTTCAACTTCTCTCTTCCCTGCTCTTACTTTACTTCTTTTTCAGCTGTATTTGTTCAAAGTTTCCATTGATTGAGCTTGCTCGATACCAACTAGTTTTCTTCTAAAAAAGAAAAAGAAAACAGCAGTTTCTATTCCAGCACCTGTCTTGTCCTCTTGTTCTCCTTGCTAAACTACAAAGATCTTATTTTAATGGTTTCAATATAAAATTAATGGACTTCTGTGCTAATTGTCTTGTAGTGCCCGCCATTTCGGTTTAGTTACCAAGGTCTGGGGGAACCCTTGTGCTTTGCTGCATTTGGTCCCTTTGCTACGATTGCCTTTTACTTGCTTCAAAGCAGCACCAGGTTTGTTTTATTATTAATACCCATATAATGAAGGTGTTTACACCTAACTAAATCTAGTCAATGTAACATTTCAGTGAGCTCCCAATCACATATACAATTCTTTCAGCATCAGCACTTGTTGGTTTCACAACATCAGTTATCCTGTTCTGTAGTCACTTCCACCAGGTAATAAGGTCTAAGAATTTGTTGACCATTGGTGTTTACCAGTACTTGCAACTCATTCATCTGATGCAAACTTCAGGTAGAAGGGGATAAAGCCGTGGGAAAATTTTCTCCGCTGGTAAGTACACCTAGGTCAGATAGCACAAGTTCAAGTAGAGACGGAAAAACGAGTGCTGAATTGTATTTTTCCTCTGAATTCAGGTTAGGCTTGGTACTCAAGCTGGTTCCAGAGTTGTAAAAGTAGGTGTGGCAACACTATATTCAGCGACGTTTCTTCTCGGTTTCACTCAAACACTTCCATTTACATGCATTGTAAGTCTTAATCTGGTTGCTAATGTCGTTATGATAATTACTAATGAGAAATCTCATTTTCTGTTTATTTGCGACTTACTTGTTTTGGGAAGCTTCATTCATTTGGTTTTAACGAGAAACAGTTTCCTGAACCTTGTAATCACATTAAAGAAGTCTACTAAATTGTGAGAGCTTGTTATGGTGTTATTTTCTTAACCTTCAAATTCTGAATACGTAGATATGTTCCACTATCTAATCCCGTATCATTTTCATCCAGATTCTTTGTGCTTTAACAATTCCGGTGGGAAAACTAGTCGTTAGCTATGTGGAGAAGAACCATGAGGTGAGTGAAGATTTTCTTTTATTCTTCCACGAAAAATCTCATCCTGGTCATTGTTAGGGTGATGTAGGAAAAATAGGAGGTGCAAATGTATATCCTCTTCTACTTTTCTCTCTGTTGGGCAATCAATCTTCATTCAAGGCATGTTTTGGACTTCAATTTTACAGGACAAAGCAAAGATCTTTATGGCAAAGTATTACTGTGTGAGACTTCATACTCTATTTGGAGTGGCTTTGGCTGCTGGCTTGGTAGCAGCTAAAATGGTTGCTAAATATCCTGTTCCAAAACCAATATTCTGATTCACAGCTGCTTCCAGAAACATAGAATTCATCAGGTGAGGCTTTTCGCAGTTATCTTCGAGAGGATACACTTATATATTTAGCAGAGTGAAGTATGAGTCTAGCATTTGCGTGAGAACGACTTTTTCCTGATTTAGTTGCTGTATCTGATCTCAGGAACTACCTGGAGCGAATACACATTGTGGCTGAGAGTCCTAAAAGCATCAAGGAGCAATTTTTTACAAACTTAGGCTCTTTCGAATGCAAAGTACAAGATGGACTTTGTTCAGAGGGAAATGAAAAAAAAACTGCAAAGTTCATGGCAATAGCCTGCACCTGTGTTCTCGGTTCAATGGACATTGGAACACTCAAACTGCCCTTAGTTCAATAGATTTCCTTTTTATTAGGGTATTAGGCTTAAGCACTGTAATTAAGATGTTACATTCTATTTGCGTAGTGGTGACTGATTTTGCTAGACTTCTACTTGTAAAATTAATATTAGATTCATATGTCAAATAAGAATACAAAACTAATCATTTAATAATATTAGACTAAAGAAGTATAAGTTGAGTAACACAGGCGGTGAAGATTCACATAATTTTCGAAAGAATACACTTATTTATTTAGCAGTGAAGTATGACTAGCATATACGTGAGAACGACTTTTTCCTGATCTAGTGGCTGTATCTGCTCTCAGGAACTACCTGGAACAAGTACACATCATGGGTGAGAGTCCTAAAAGCATCTAAGTACTCGGTTCAATGGACATTTGAACACTTAAAACTGCCCTTAGTTCAATAAATTTACATTTTTTAGGGTACGAGACTTAAAGCACTGTACTTGGATGTTACATTCTATTTACGCAGTGGTGACTCATTTTGCTAAAATTGATAGTAGATATTCATATGTCAAATAAAAGATATACAAACTTCTGGTATGAAACTAATTTTTTTTATAATATTAGATGAAAGGAGTTTAAATTGAGTAACAAGTGCGGTGACGATTCATATAGCTAACCCAACTTGCTCGGAATAGAGGCATAGTTGTTTATTTGTAAAATCAAAGTCTAAAAGCCATCATTGAATTTTTTGACTCCACAACAGGCCTTGAGAAATCACTGATAAGAGACTCCGCTTATCTCAGATTTTCTATCAAATTAGACTTTATCATTTGAGCTATAGCGAAAAATAGAAAGCCCAGTTCCAAAACCTCAAAATGTTGTCTTGCCTCACTAACGTCACAGAAACGTAGGAAGGACAATTAGTTCAGGCGACTGCTCACTAAACCCGCAAGACTAGACAGATTTACCCCCCCCCCCCCCTCATTAAGCGGAGGAAATTTATGGTTGAATTTCATCATCATTTTATGTATTTTTTGCTAGTCGTACCAGTCACCTGCAGTATGCATCCATAAGACAACTTCAACAGATATGCCACACCAGAAAAAGAACCATATAATATGCATGCACAATAAGCCATGATCCAATTTAAGTCTTACTTCAATATCCAAATAAGAAAAAGTATGACCCAAAGTATATCGTCAACTGAAGTTGTATAGCTTCTACAACTGCTGGACTATCAGTAAGTTCCTCCACTGGAATCTTGCTTCCAGAAAGCCAGTTGCACCGAAGCCTGGAGAATTGCCCATTCAGCCTAATACTGGGTAGTAGCCAAGGTTTTATGTTGCTTGCCGGTATTGGGGACTTATTACTGAACAGTAGATTTATATTCTTCCACGCTTCAGCAATAAGTCTCATTTATGCCACGGACTTTATCCAAGGTATTTATGTGGGTTTTGGCATTGAAACTGGGCCTTAGTATTACAGAATAAAAGGCCGTTATATCATCGAACAATCTAAGCTTTCCTGGTGCTCATCAATGATGTTAGTAGTAACTTTGAGAGGTACTACACATGATTCCTATTCTTTAGCAAGCATAGCGACGATACCTTGAAAGAATGAGTAGGCAACTAGACCAACCTGAACAGTGAAGGATACTGAACTACCACACAAGAAGAGGATGCTTCAAATCTAATTCCCATCACGTTCACATGAAAGGCTTCTAGAAGTAGAGTGCTGCACAGGATTGTTATGGTGTACCGTTGGAAGCTTTTCTTGTGAAGGTGTTTGAGGAAGGAACAGATTTGCTGTTTCCTCTTCTAAAGTAGTAGCGGCAGTATTGACTTCTCTTTTAGTCGGTGTAGTTGTCTCTCATTTTGTCAGCTATTGCAGCTAAGTTGCTAAAGAACCACAAAATCAGGCGCCAAAATTACCCTTCCTCCTGCATAAAGGTACATGTATCAGTCTTAGTTAAATGAGTGAAAGGGGAATATCCATCATTTACTCCTCCCAGAAATGTTATGAAATCTCAAAAAATTGTATAGCTATAAATTGAAAAGAATTTTCTCATACAGTTTTGACTTGGCCAAACTTCTGCTTCCAGTCCTTGAATGCATGATACAGAAAATTCTATTTTGATTTGAATGTGTGCACCACATTTATAGGTTTAGATACCTTGAGCACCAAGAAAGGTGTGTTTAATAGCTTGGTTTCACAGCTCGGGTACAGGGATCACAGCCGAGAACATGAGAATTAGAATGATCACATATGTCAGTTGTCACCTGGTGCTTCATGTGCAAATGCACAGTTCAGAATGTGGGCTACTTCCTGTTACATTGCAAAGCAGCAACAAAGCTGTGGTGAGATTGCTGAATTGGTTCACAATACAGTGGACGATGCCAGGCACAATGAAGAAAGTTACACACATCAAGCTCTAGGGGAGATGGAAGGAGAGATGTCGGGCTATAAATTAAAAAAATGTAATGAAATGTCGTACACTCCTCCCAGAAATGTTATGCAATCCCAAACAATAGTATGACTATAAATTAAAAGAATTTGCTACAGCACTTAGCCAAACTTCTGCTTCCAAGTTCCAATCTTTGAATGCATGATACAGAAGACAATTCTATTCAATCTGAATGTGTGATCCCGCATTTATTGGTTTAGATACCTTGAGCACCAAAGGTGTATTTATTTCCTTGGTTTCGCAACTCCGGAGGGGTGCTGACAGACGAGAACATGAGAACTTGAAGGATCACATATGTCAGCTGTCACATGGTGCTTCATGTGCAACACAATTGAGAATGTGGACTACTTCCTGTTACATTGCAAAGTGGCAACACAACTGTGGTGAGACTGCTGAATTGGTTCGGAATACAGTGGGTGATGCCAGCCACAATGAAGAGAAAGTTACACAGCTAGGCCTAGGGAGGAAGAAGAGATGTAAGGCTATAAATTAAAAAGGACAGTAAAAGAAATGTTATGAATGTCATATACTCCTCCCAAAAATGTTATGAGATCCCAAACAACTGTATAGCTATAAATTAAAAAGAACTTGCTCATACAGTTTTCACTTAGCCAAACTTCTGATTTCCAAGTTCCGACCTTTGAATGCATGATACAGAAGACAATTCTATTTGAATGTGCGACCCCACATTTATTGGTTTAGATACCTTGAGCACCAAGGAAGGTGTGTTTATTTGCTTGGTTTCTCAGGTCGGGTAAAATGCTAACAGCCGAGAGCATGAGAACGCGAAGGATCACATATTTCAGTTGTCACCTGGTGCTTCATGTGCAAATGCACAGTTGAGAATGTGGGCTACTTCCTGTTAAATTGTTGTATACGGCAACACAGCTGTGTTGAGAGTGCTGAATTGGTTCGGAATATAGTGGACAATGCCAGGTACAATGAAGAAAGTTACACAGCTAGTCGTTGGGGCTAAGGAAGAAGAGATGTAGGGCTATAAATATAAAAGAAATAAAAAGAAATGTTATGAATGTAATATACTCCTCCCAAAAATGTTATGAGATCCCAAACAATTGTATGGCTATAAATTAAAAAGAACTTGCTCATACAGTTTTCACATAGCCAAACTTCTGCTTTCCAAGTTCCAACCTTGAATGCATGATACAGAAGACAATTCTATTTGAATTTGAATGTGTGACCCCACATTTATTGGTTTAGATACCTTGAGCATCAAGAAAGGTGTGTTTATTTGCTTGGTTTCGTAGCTCGGGTCCAACGCTGACAGCCGAGAACATGAGAACGTGAAGGATCGCATATGTAAGCTGTCACTTGGTGCTTCATGTGCAAATGCACAGTTGTGAATGTGGACTACTTCCTGTTACATTGTTGTATATGGAGTTCATTGATAAAATTAAAGACAATTCTATTTCGAATCTGAACCAAGTATAACCCACATACTATAACTATACATCGTCACACATTATCATGCATTGTCATCAAGGGGTGTGCATACGGAGTTTTATGACGAGGCTTCTGCAACAACTTTCATACCATTCCGGGCTGAATGACAGGATGAGTATGCTGAATGAAACAAAGGACATATGTCGCAAAAAAATATTCTCCACATTTAGGTTATCAGATGCTTAAGGTTAACAGATATGACAAATCAGAAAAATATAGTAGAAGAATCACTGCTCATATCCAGGAGGATGAGTTTCTTTTGGTATTAGAATTAACCATACTGGATTTCAGTCAATCAGCCTGAACTAGTTCATCTTTGAAGGATAGAAAAAGTTGGATGTTATTAATATGAGGTAAAGCATGTTAATTTTTTTTTATAACAGGACAACATAGAAAAATTGACAAATAATAAGCCAGAGACCACGAGTTCAGCAGTATAAAGCATGCAGTTTTTGCTATCTATGTTGTATTTAAAAATGTCAACTATCATTAAACATTCCAAAAGAAAATTTTAGAACCTACGTTTGATTAACTTTGAGATCTTATCTAAGATTCTCAGTACAAGAAACAAGAATCTAATCATTTCAAATCATCGAAGAAACAAATCCATATACTATCCAAAATTCACTGACTATCCAAATCATTCCGGAGAAACCCATTTTGAGAGCAAAACGAGTGAATGCTTCCAATATTTGGGTCAACAAAACCGTTCAATTAGTCAATGCATACTTTTTCCGTTCTTGTTCAGATGAAGCTTTCGACAGAGGCTTAGGATAGAAGTCAGACTAGAAAGAGAAAAGAATGAAGACTTTAAGATATATGCACAAGAATGGAAAAGAAGAACGAGCAGCTTTGTATGTGTTAAGAGCTTATATTCAATTTAATTTCTCTTTCTTTCCAAATGTATTTCAACAAAAAGAAAGAAAACCAGAGAAACGGGAAAAACATAACGCCCAAAGTTAAGAAAAGAGATAGAAGAAAAGGAGACTTATAGGTAAACACCAAGGATATAAAGTTAAAGATAAACGACAATCACAAAAATCAGAGAAAAGAAAAACCAGAAAAAGGACAAAACGAATTAATGGAAGAAGGGCTTGAGAGAAAAGTTACATTACCTGGATGCATAGGTGCCAGTAAACCATGGACAAAATTTGCAGCATCCTGCAGCTCTTTGGGAGGGCCTTCCTACAGGGTCATGCGAGCCATCTAGGGCCCGCACTTAGGCGGGCCCAGTAGCAATGTCTTGAAATTCATAATTAGAGACCGCTAAATAGATTAACAAAAGAATTAATTCTTGATTTTGAGACGATGTGGGACAAAGTCGGATGAAAATTCACGATGTGGGACAAAGTCGAATGCAAATTCGGTCATACCTTCCTTCTGTATAACTGCATGTACATTGCTAAATTAATAAACTGCCATTTCTACATCTAAAGCTACATCTTTCCTTTACTACTTTTGACATCAAAATCACGATATAAAGTGTGCTTGAGTTAATATATCTAGAAAGGCGATTATCTATTCTTGTTTAAGATTGACAGATTATTGTGGTTGAGTTAATTTATCTCTCATACAAGTGCCTAATGAATGTGACTGCACAAGCTAAGTCGACGGTCATTGAGGATTACAATGGTAATGAATGCAACCTACCAGCTACCAATATTGTAAAATAGGCCTAACATAAGGAGTGCAAATTCAATAAAAATAGGTCAATAGAGTACCTTTTTACACCCTAATGCAAATAATACGACCGCTAAAGGGTCACAAATCACAATCAATAGGATCAGACAGGACGGAACAAGCAAAGAGTACAACCTGGTTGACACTGCGATATGCCGATATTTCCTAAAAGAGTGGGCAGTCATTGCACTTGGTTTGTGATGGAGATATATAAAGATCATTACAAAATCTAGCTGCAATCTTTTTGATGAAAACTAAGTAAGGTATTTTCCATTAATGGCATATCTATTTTATGACATGTGATCTACTGCTGCAGTGATCAAATAATTTGACAAGAACATTTGGCATACATAGCAATTCTCATGAAACGAGTAATTCCTAACATGACTATGATAATACTTAGTTTAAAACGAGTTGGAGAGACATATGACCAAGAGACAGGCCAGCCTTAGTGCCCACTTATTGCATGTCTTCAAGGTCTTCATATAGGAAATAGGCATACACAATTCATACTTGATGGACCATTTGGTTTGTAGGCTAGTTTATGCAGGGATCATGATAAAGGATTGTTATGCTATGACTAATAATGTAGAGATTGTTATGAGGTGAATAATAGTCTACTTTACTACAACATAGCCAGTGTAAGAATAATAGTTTACTTTAAAAGCATTTTTTATGCTTCCGCTTTATTGAATAAATGCCATGAAAAGAAAATAATGGCTATCAAATAAAAAACAGAGAAAGATAAGAAATGACATGAAACAAGAAATAAAAGAGTATCAGTCAGAAGATAACAATGTAATCTTATCTGCTGAAATAATACATTCACTTTTTTCTCCTCGTATCTTTTGTTGCAAAAGGCTTACATTTCCCATTATAAGGATATACTAATTTATAAATAGAAACACACATACATATATACATTACATATGTACACACACACACACATATATACCAATTGAAGAGTCATTTATATACCAAACTGAAATATCAATATAATCCTTTACATTTGACAATGCAATAACATGCTTCAAACCTTGAAAACCACTACCACCACTTGGGACAGATAACATATTGAATGTTTGAGGGCTCGTAGCGAAGAAATGGAAAATACTACTTAGAGCCACCTCATCTTCTCTGGAATCGCATGCCATCAGATGCAAGACACAATGTCGCCCTTAACCAACACGACGACCCATCTTGCAATTACAGTGAATCTTGTGGCCTTTGCAAGTGATTCGAGAACTAATTTTAACTTTTCAAATCTACACTTGAAAAAACGGCGATCACCTACAGAATTTGAACCATTAGAACTGATTTCTCTAATCAATTGCTAAGACCACGACATTTGCTTTAATACGACACACGTCTATTTGTTGCCTAAGAATGTCATTAGAAACTGTGAACCAATATCTCAAGGTCATTGAAATTACAAACCGTATTGTCCCCATTTCCTTTTCACCTCCCACACCTATGAATCAATATAAGCAGTTAAATAATAACTCCATACATTTTATTTAGACAAAAGTAGTTAAAAGTTTAATAATGTTAATTGGGATGAAACAAAAGAAAGAGAATGATAGTTTCTTGAAGAAAAGCAGCAATGTAAGTTTGTTGTTTCAGAATGTTTTCTGCCTGTCTATATACAATGCAGACAATTGCAATAATAAATTCCGAAATTGAAATTTATGGAGACATTTGCACATTCTTGATTCATATAAAACATTATTTACTCCCAAAATTGCAATACCTAGATTCAATTATGACTGAAACTGGAAAAGAATTGAATGAATGGATCCGGGGAGTGTAGCCCGACCCGGATGGATACAAAAGGCGAGTGTTACGACATCTTGGAATTGCGACCCGCTAGGGACAACGGTCTCCTAGTGTTTCGACAGAGCTGATTTGGGGAAATACCCGGGTCATGGACTCTTTGTGTTAGTCAGTTGTTGGGTTACTTTGCGAGCCCATATGGAAAAGCCATAAATTTTACGCGGATTGGCCTTCAAACGCACTAGTCTTTAATTTTTGCCCTTTATATTCATGGTCTTTAATTTTTGCTCTGCTATTTATTTTATGAAATATTCAAGTCTACTTCACAAGGCATAATCTCTATAATATTTTTTTCTTTGAAAACTGAAATTTTGTCTCGCGCGGCATAAATTATGTAGGAATTAAGTTATGTGACATAGTTTTATATGAATTTTTTAGATTATGTTGAGTGTTGGAAATTATACCTTATCCGGCATAATTTGTGTGAATGTTGTGATACATAATTGAAGTTAAACGTTAATTATGCTGTCGAAATCTAAAATTATGTTTTTTTTCATATTATGTTAAGTGTTGAAAGTTATGTCTTGTCTGACATAATTTGTAAATTGTTTATGATACATATGTCGAAGATAAACACTAATTATGTCTTGCGAAATTCTAATTATGTCACGCCAAAAAATAATGAATGGCAAAAATTAAAGACCACCCCAAATTAGGGTATTTGTGCGAATTTCCCATGGACTATACCGTTAGGTCTGTTCAAGAATTCAATTGCCCTAAATGGCACTAAACAAAAACAAATGTTGAAATTCATATTGTTGAGATATTCATTAGTATACTTAGTAGTATATATATACAATGTTAGTTTAGTTAGTGGTTAGTTTAGATACTTTTGATTAGATATTTATTAAAGTCGGTTATTGGCAGTGTAGTTAAAGTGTAGTGTAAATATAAGCCTTATATTTGTAAAGATATTAAGCCTTCGTGATAAGAAAATATCACAAGAAGAGCTCATTTTGAGCTCCCAAAAAGTCTTCCTCAGTTTCTCCTTCACTTTCTCTGTTTTCTTTCTTGTTTGGAATCAATCCAAACTTTAACATGGTATCAAATTAGATCCTATCATATCATCATTTGTTATCTCCGTATTTGAAGTCAGTTGAAATGTCAACAACATTTGCAAATAATTCGTGATGTCAATTCGCCCTAATTCTCAACTATTTCACATCGATTGAGTTTCGATTTCTCTGCAATTGTGGATCGATTAAAACACTTCAATCTTGTTTTTTTATTACAATTTCGCGATTTGAGATCTCATTATCGATTTAATCGTTTCTGTTTTTCAATTCCGCAATTTGCGATCGGATCTGAAGCGTGTGATTCATCAACGAGCTGTAATCTTTTTACCCATTGTGTTATGCATTTCCGCACAAATTGAATCTGAATTTAAGATATTTCTTCAATTTTTTGAGAAATTCCTTGAGAAATTCCTTGAGAATATAAGGAGATCTGAAGCAAGTTTTCACTGAAATTCACGGACAATGACTACGAGTGGAGGAAGTTTGAGAAACGAGACATATTTTCTGCGGATACACTCCGCCTCTGGCTATCGTTGCGACGTCGAAGATCACCGCGAATATGTGTGCTTATGAGGTATCAAATTAAGTTTCGAATTGCTGTGAGTTTCTGGAAATTCAAATTTATTTTCGTATTGGTTTGTGTTGGTAAAGCTGACTTTGTGTTGACGAATTGGAGAAAAGTGTCAGTTCGTAGTTTTTGAAGTGTCGTTCGTAGTTTTTGAGTTGATGTAGTTCTACAGCTGCTGTTGTGGACAGTTTTTTGATGTGTTGGTAATATTGATGCGCTGCTGCTGTCTCTATTGTTGTGTTGGTCAGTTACTGAAGAAAAAAAAAATCTCATCTGCTGTTGGAATATAGTTTTACTGCTGCTAGTGTTGCTTAATGCTGTAGTTTTGTTGTTTTACGGAAAATATTTTACTTGCCTTGTCGGCTAAGAACAAGGCTGGAACAATAGATCGATAGAAGGATCGAGGAGTTTTTCAGCGACAAATAGACTGAGAACTGAGGGATACTTCGTCGAAAACAATATGGATTGAGTTGAAGCTCAATTCAAAGAGTTTTTCACAGGTCAATCAATTGTTAGATTGCCTGTTTTCATATGTGTAGCTCAGCATAGGAGAATCGAGGAATTTCTAGCCGGAATTGGACTAGAAATTGAGGGAGACTCCAAAGCATGTCCGAGCTTATTATAGAGCTTGCTATAGGAGAATCGATGGATTCTCTAGTCCGAGTGAGACTAGAGAACGATGGGTTCTTCATAGCATTGATATAGGAGAATCGAGGGATTCTCTAGTCCGAGTGAGACTAGAGAACGAGGGGTTCTTCATTGTTGTTGTGGGAGTTGAAGCTCCTGCTGATTGGGTGTTAATGCTGCAGTTGCACTGCTTTGATCTTGCAGTTGCTGGACTGCTTTGATCTTGACGTTTTTGTTGAAATGAATCAAAGGTCGATGAAGTGGTTAATGCTCCTGAACTAGCTTATATTATTGTTTGTGTAGTAGCTTATATTACTGTTTGTGTAGCTATTGCTGGTGCTGCTACTAGTGTAGTGATTGTAGTTACTATTGCTACTTTTAACCGGTGAATATCCTGTAATTACTGAATCAAGAGCATGAAACGATGCACTTGGTGTGGCCAGTTACCACGGGATCGTTGCATATGTAACTATTGGAGGTCCAGTGCCTGATGGTGCTGATGCTATTATGCAAGTAGAGGACACTAAATCAATTTCAGTTGCTTCAGCTAAATAGAAGCGAGTGCGAACATTGAAGCAAACTGGCTCTGAAGTCTATATTCTTGCAGTGAAATATGATATTGTACAGGGTATTGTTGTATTGAAATTTGGGGAGCAATTAGGTGTTGCGGAAATTGATCTACTTGCCACAGTAGGTGTTGTCACAGTGAAGGTGGGGATGAGCTTGTAGAACCAATAGTTGGGAGATTAAATTGTGGTCAGATTAGGGACTCCAACCATGCAATGATCCTAACTGCTGCAACACAATATCAATGCAAAGTTCTTGATCTTGGTATAGTTCGTGACGACGAGCATGAGATTGAGAGCACATTAGATAATGCATTTGCTTTTGGAATCAATATCTTTATCTCCTCTTGAGGTGTTTCCACTGGAGACCGGGATTTTGTGAAGCCTTTACTTCAAAAGAAAGGGAGAGTATTATTTCAGAAGGTTCTATGAAACCAGGAAAGCCTATCACATTTGTTGAGATCATTCCCAGATCATCTGACAGGACTTTCAGTAAGATTCTTGCATTTGGGCTACCTGGAAATCGTGTGAGCTCTTTGGTCTGTTTCCATCTCTTTGTGATTTCAGCTGAATCAGATGTCATTCATCACTATGATTTATTACGTAACGTGTGAATGGCTGGAGCTTTGTGAAGAACTCTTACAAGTACTACGATGATGTTGCTTGTTAGTAGAGTGTTTTGTTATTGCTTCCAAGCTATGACTGAAACCTCCATTTTCAGTGCCTAGCTTGAGGGGGATGTTGAGATATTCATTAGTATACTTAGTAGTATACATATACAATGTCAGTTTAGTTAGTGGTTAATTTAGATATTTTTTATTAGAGATATTTTGATTAGATATTTGTTAAAGTCGGTTATTGGCAGTGTAGTTAAAGTCAGTGTAGTATAAATATAAGTCTTATATCTGTAAAGAGATTAAGCCTTCATAATAAGAAAATATCACAAGAAGAGCTCATTTTGAGCTCCCCAAAAAGTCTTCCTCAGTTTCTCCTTCATTTCTCTGTTTTCTTTCTTGTTTGGAATCAATCCAAACTTTAACACATATAGTTATTTTAACTTTTTAGATTGAGATGTACGTACCTGATTGAGTACAACAACAACAATATACCCAGTGAAATCTCACAATGTAAGTGCAGGAAGGATAGAATGTCTGTGAGACCTCACATCCACCTGGTAGATAGAGCAGTTTACGAGACCTCGGCTCAAGACGTACCTGATTGAGTGATTGGTTAATTTCATTGATTTATAATTCGACGATGAATCATTTAATTCTTTTTATACTTTTAGTAAATAGAAAATTGTACAAGTCAAAAGTTTGAAGAAAAAAAAACTAAAGCAGGGATCAACTTAACTTTTTGATATAATTGAAACAATAAAACTTAATCCATGAGATATATCACATTTGTTTATGTAGAATAAATATGTAATTCTTCGTATGTATATAAGAAAGTAAGAAACTAAATACTTTAATTATCGTAAAATGCAGACGTGTCGTTTTTTCTTAATTTAGATAGAATGAATAAGAATAGCTTTTACTACCTTTTACTAATTTGTCGCCTTTCAATATAGTAATAAGTAATCGTTTTAAACCCTTTCCTTTGCCACCAATTAATATGGTGATCATTTTGATGATTTTCCCCATATAATTAAGTGTTTAATTATTAATCATAGCTAACACCTCACTTTTATTATTACGAATTTGTCCCGAGCTATAATTAACCCTACCTTTAAGGTTTTATCATGATTTAACGATATAACGAAAATGTGGTCATTTGAAAAATATATCCAAAGGATGTAGTGTGGTTGATGAGGTTGTTTCTTTCTTAACCAGATGTATCGAATTCGAACTCTTTGATACGAAGTATTTTTCCTGAATGAGCCCTACGTGGCACAAATCCGAATTAATCGGACTCCAATTCAAGTTTCTGACACGGATGGGAACCATAAAGTAATCACAAATTATATGTAGTACATCTGCTCTGAGCTTCAGTGGTTCAACCATCTCAATTAATTCACATCCGATCAGATGCTAAATTTGGCTATGAATTTGTCTCAAATAATAACATCTCGTTTTTTTTTCACGTTTTTTTTGTGAAGGAATGGCGCTACTCTTTCGAAGTGCGCAGGTAAACCGGATTGACGCAGAAACGCAAACCACGCCATGTAAACCACACTTGGCAAGCCATGTGTGATGTGCCAAGAAGGTTTATCAGGATCGAACTGCGTGGCGCGACTATGGCTCTATCACATACCACTTGCGGGTTTTCACGTTTAAAGTATAGTACCATTGTAAATTTTGGTTCTCATAATATTCATGTATTTTCTTGATTAGATGAGGAAATTTCTTATTCACCTAGCTTTTAAAGTACGACACTCAGGGATAATTATATAAGATAATATTATTGTAAAGAATGTATATTGGGTCTAACTCAACCCCAAAAGCTTTTGGGGTTGCTTTGTTCACCGTTGTTGGCCCCAAATTATAGTATCCAACTTCATTTAATAAGGCCTGGGTGTGCGGGGGAGTTATACTCAAAATTCATTATTTAAAATTATGAATGTACATTTTGTGACAATCATATCTAATATGAAGTGGTTCATATATAAATGAGAATAGGGCAAGGAGAACTCAAAGAAAAGAAAGCAACTCGTTTGATTACATCAGTAAGTCACCTAAGCATTTGTTTAAATCATTTATGTTATTTTTCTTCCATTCCACTGGATTTCAGTGGAGTTGTTGTTCCTTGTGAATATTTCATATTTTTTCTCTCTTTCTTCTCTTTCCATTATGTAATTCTCTTCCAAGTAATTTATAATTTGATCGTTTTACTCATTAAAAAACATTTTATGGTCAAACAAACTAGCTTGCAAACTTTTTCACAATTACGACCAACAACTTATTGAAAGTAAGAGCATTAATATTTACCTAACATAATAAAGAAGCTCGAGATAGACGGTTCTTAGAAAAAGAGTTTCTAGGTTGGATTTTAAGTATATGAGTAACATGACATGGTCATGTGCTATTATTTACTGCATAATAACTTTCATGTTGTTATTTATCGCATTATAATCCTCGATAAATCTTAGTTTGTCTCTATCGATCGTACAGAAAATTCGAAACCAACAAAAAACAAATTATTGCACACATTTATCTCTATTGATCGGACCGAAAATTGGAAGTTCATTGACATTTGATTTCTATTGGATGAACCGGGTGATCATAGCCTTAATTGCAAAAATTATCTCCTTGTTTTGGCCATATATTATTTGCAAAAGTTGTAAATATGACGTACTACACCTTCATACGGCTTGATTGCATTAAATTCTATAAGTTACTTCTTTTTGCAATACACAAATGACAAGTCATTATTAGTACTCTATATACTTTCGTTGATGAGTAGTATAAATCACATCTCAAATATCTCAATAATTAATACGTAACAAGATTAATCTAAACTCTAAACTCTAAAGTAAGGCTAGTTTACATCGATTCTTATGATATTCTTTTGTCTTTTAGAATCAACATGGGACGAGGCAGAAACTGTTACATGGCAACACTTCACACTTGGAAACAATGGATTCATTCTCTTTTGCTCCTTGTTTTTGGCAGGTCAGTACTCAGTAGCAGGCGCAGTACTAGTAATTTGCCAATAAACAAGTTTTAAAATAAGTTGGCCTACAAATACTTTAATAAATTTAACCTGATCTCATGATATATAAAATAAGATGTTTAATTTCTTGTCCTTGAGTCAAATTGGCAATTAATTACATGTAGGTACTTTCCATATCTTATATGACGTAATTAACAACAATTTCGATTCTCTAGTTCATGGTGCTACACCTTACGAACTCTTCAGCAACTAGGGATGTCAGTGGGACGGGTAAATGCGAGTACCGTCCGCATCCGCTCCAGTTGGGAAGCGGGTATGGAGGATGGTTTGGTAGATGGTGGGGCGGGTATGGGTATCAAAAGTGTTACCCGTCATAGATAGTGGGGCGGGGGTGAATTTCATATAAGACCCGCCCCGTACATGTTTGTGTTGGATTATTTAATTATGTTGATTTTCTGCAAGGACTTGAAATCTCTTTTTCTTATCAAGACTCTCTGATTCTTGTCAAGTCATCAACTTATTATTATTATTATTATTATTATTATTATTATTATTATTATTATTATTATTATTATTATTATTATTATTATCATTATTATTATCATTATTATTATTATTATTATTATTATTATTATCATTATTATTATTATTATCATTATTATTATTATTATCATTATTATTATCATTATTATTATCATTATTATTATCATCATTATTATTATTATCATCATTATTATTATTATCATCATTATTATTATTATCATCATTATCATTATTATCATTATCATCATTATCATTATCATCATCATTATCATTATTATCATTATTATCATTATCATTATTATCATCATTATCATTATTATCATCATTATCATTATTATCATTATCATCATTATCATTATTATCATCATTATCATTATTATTATTATTATCATTATTATTATTATCATTTAAAATAAAGTGTACGATACCCTTCAAATTTTTAATATTTTTGTGTGAAAAATGTATGGTACAATGCAACAACTCTACCTGTGCGTATGTGACAACTTTGGTAATGACATTGAGGGTTTTTATTTATTTATTTATAATTGTGATCATTTGAAAGGACTAGAAAATTTCTTGTATTCTTCTATATAAATTTCACGCTTTATTTTAACCTTTTAATATTTCTAATATTTTGGTGAAGTTTCAAACTTTGATATTCGATACACCATAGTGAAAAAAGTTTATTTTTTTCATTTTCTTGGACCTCCTTTTTTTCTTATATTTTTTTTACATTCGTGATGGGTACCCGTCGGGTAAGTGGGTACCCGCTGGGTAAATGAGTATCCGTCGGGTAAGTGGGCACCCGTCGGGGTAAGTGAGGCGGGGCAGGTGGAGGAATTACTACCCGTGATGGGTGGTGGGGCTGGGGTGGGGGTGAGTTATAGGTGGCGGGTACGAGTATGGGTACCCTTCCCCTGCCCCGCCCCTTTGATATCCCTATCAGCAACAATAGATGTATACTTATCCAAAGATAGTGGCCCAGTGGCCATTAGTCAAATTTGTGGCCTTAGGGTCACAAGTTCGATTCTCGGCGGATACGTTCTCCGGGGCATATGCCTCGTATTAAAGCCTGGTAGCTTAACCGCGCGGGCATGTTGTAGTGTGGGTTTGATACTCTCCCTCAGACAATCCCTGTTGGGGGGTCGGGCCTTGTAGCATTGATCCGTTAGTGGCGATCAGACACTGAATGCGGGGCGCACATCCCGCGATTTACCTGGCGGTGACGGCTAAGAACGGGTTTCATTTGCCTCCAGGAGCATAGTACCAGTACTTGTGCAGGTACTAGCGATATGAGGGTACTAAGGCCACCCCGAGACCTGGATTATCAAAAAAAAAACAATAGATGTATACTTGAAAATATTTTATATTTCTTTTGCAGTATCAGCGCATAGAAATTAAACTTTTCTCGTTAATTTCAGTGCCTCAAGCAACCATTGGATCCTCAATATGGAGGAGGCTTAATTGCAAATCCTGATTTTGACAAAGACATAGAACTTAGAAGCATGGGAAGTCGATGGTCGTGTAAAAATAGAAACAAGGCAATTTGGTGGGAACAAATTTATACCCCTTTACATAACACAAAAAAGTATTTGTTGCTTTTTTTATTTGTTTTTCCTTTAATTTATATACTTATTAAACATTTAGTAGTATTTATTGTGAGTTACACAATGAATGTACGAAAATAGTAATAACTATTACTAGTGTTTTGAAAGGGTAAACAATAGGATTACAATAGCAATAAACTTGAAGTCAATAAGAGTTGTGGCAACAATAAGCTTTTAAGGTCTTGATCTTCATTTTTGAATAAATCTTGGAGTCTTGATCTTTGGATCTTCGTTCAACTGCAGCAAGTCCCTTGATCTTTATAACCTAAAACCAAAAGACACTAAATTTAGTAGTGTTACAGAGGCACTGCTGAGTCGAGTGATATTCACTATATCCTTAAGACATTATTGCCCCGTATATATCCTTTTACGGTAATGGACAACTGTCTTCCAAGATAAAACAACAACTAATAAATGAGCAAAGAAAATTCAAGTGTTTCTCAAGAAGAAAGTGTTTGAAAGAATGCTTAGAGGAGAAAGTTTCAGAATATCTGAGTGTAAGTATGAGTGTTGTGTTTTTTCAATTGAGCCAAGGATCTCAATTTGGAGTGTAAGAAAGATGACCTCTCATCTAGCCAAGTAATGACTTTTAATAGCTATGCAATGACACTTATTGAGGAGTTATAATTCAGCCAAATAATGGCTGAATTTAAGTGTCAAGTAATAGATGATCAATGCTCCAAAACCAGCCCAAAAATCGAAAACTTCTCAGGTTTCGTCGACCATTCTGCCACTGAAGCGCCGCGGCGCCTGAGCTCCAGTAACCAACACAAAGTGAAGCGCCTTGGCTCTGGATGGAGGCGCCGCGACGATTTCCAACTCGTTTCATCTTTACATTACGTACACTTCTTCCTTCATTTACCAACGTGTAAACATCGTCATTTAATCAATAACCGTCCATCATTTCTACGTCACAAAACGTTTTACTTACGTAGCAATATCTCTTTTATTAATAAAATTTACGATACTTGACATTAAATATGCACGTGTGTGTAAAGTGTAAACAATGTTCTGACGTGCCACACCCAATTGTTCAATGAGTAACTTAATTTCAGTTAGTAAATTTCACACACTTATAATATGGATTTAAGTAGAGTAATTTTAATTCCGGCATCGGAGGTAAATGGGCAAATTGGAAGATTAGGTGAAGTGAGGTGGCATCTAGCATGAATCGGTCTCGAGTTCTCTACGTAACGCTATCAACCGATCGCTTTCCTTGTGACGACGGCGAAAAAAAGGAAAGCTCTGTCTCGGTGATCGAACGAGAGATCATCAGAAATGTGGGTGTTTTACCTGATATCGTTACCCCTCACCATGGGAATGGTCGGCCTAACGTTGTGGTACTTCGCCGGACCAGACGTACCTCGTTACGTTCGTTATACCGTCGGTTACACCTGGTTCTGCTCTCTCTCTATCATCATCCTTGTTCCCGCCGATATCTGGGCTGTACGTTCACTCCCCCTTATGATCGTTGTTCTGTTTTGGAATTTGGACGACGGGTCAGTTATATGAATTAGAATATTTCGTTCTGTCCCGTTAGCTGGTATGGATGAAGGATGAATTTAGGAGAATACATCTTGACGTACTCAAAATTGTCAGAATTCATCAGAAATTGACTAGCTTTAGTTGACCTCAACCTAGCCTTATATGCATACTTGCATTATGCATTTATTTTGGGAAACTTAAGTAAATGCACCCTTGGGCAGACTAGTTTACCAACATGGCCGAAATATACACTACCTATACACTTCATGTTGTGTATAGGTATGTATATTATATGTATATTTAGTATAAATTATACACTACCTATACACTGTGTAATTGTAAACTAGATGTCTGAATGGTATTCGGCTGTAACTTCCCTTCTTGTTTTTTCTATTTCTAGTAGACAAGGGTTTCAGCATTGTTTGCATTTCGTGCAGACACTATCGAATCATGATAAGGGACAAATCTCTTTCTTTTGGAGCTGGTCTTATTGGAGTACATTTCTACTCACTTGGTGCGTCACAATCTCTGATCTTCTTTAAGAAAGTGCTTTTGAAAATGTGGAACCTTATGCTAACTTCACCGTCCTTGATTGCTTAGTGATTGTAAGCTGTTTGTCAGCGTTTTGGGGCTGAAGGGTTGTCTTAAAAAGTATTGGCATATGAGGGGATATGAGTATTTCTGATTAGTCATATGAGGAAAAGTAAGAGTAATGCTAAAGATTAAAAAAAGTAAATGTAATTGTACATCAATCTTTTCAACTTAGTCCACATTGAAGGAAACACTGAAAACTCAAAAAAAAATTGAATGGGAGTGAATGCCTTATGTGCAGACTGCCGCGGGCTTCTGTTTTTGTTCAAATCTGGATGTGGATGCTGAATTTATCTCGTGTTACCTATATCAGTGCTACTCAACTTCTTAGTCTTACTGGTAGTTTATCACATTAATTTGTGGCTAAGATTAGGAAAATTATATGACAATGCTTCTGCTGAATCTTTTCTTGATGATTTCATCATGATTTCTATGTTCAGATGTACTCGTTAGCTTTATTTATGGCTTTTATCTGGTGCTGTTTCCTCTTTAATTTTTTCATTATAGGTTTGTGTTAGAGTGGGTTAGAGTCCCACATCGGTTGAGAATGAACTAGTGGTTTGCTTATATGGACTTGATCAATTCTCCTCTCACAAGTTAGCTTGAGGTTGAGTTACGCCCAGGTGCCATATCTTTACATGGTATTAGAGCCAGGTCTATTCATGTTTGGGCTTCTGGTCCACGCTTCAGTTGGGCCTGGGCGTGAGGGGGGGGGGGGGGTAGAGTCCCACAGGTTGGGGAATGGACTGGTGGTTTGCTTATATGGACTTGGTCAATCTTTCCCTCATGAGCTAGCTTTTGGGGTTGAGTTAGGCCCAGGTGTCATATCCTTACGGTTTGCAAATTGTTTGGTGTGTCTGGGGATACTTGTATGCTCAGCATCTCAGAGTCCGATTCGAAAAGGCAAATACCATGCAGTGCTAATGTGCCCATCCACCGGAAAAAGAATGCAACTTTAGAATCAGGCCCCTCTCAAGACTTTCAAACCAGATGCCTAAGACTTATATTTCTGTCCTTATATTTTATTGATATTCAATTGGATATTAGCATATTACTAGTCTTCATTTCCCTCAATGAAAAATGAAGAAAACATAGTATGTTTAAAATGCTGACTGTGGCTAATAGCTGTTATTACTTGATAAAGGTGGTTTTCTGTAGTTTCAAGTTTCATACCTTCTATTCACTAAAATTCGGATGACACTGGTTGTGGTGCTTTTAACGAAGTGCATTTTATCACACATTATGGCTATTTTCAGGGTTGTGGTGCCCATACTTCAGGGTTATGAAGATGCAGGGGACTTCACTGTAACTGAAAGACTGAAGACTAGTGCACATTCAAACTTAGTTTACTACTTATGTGTTGGTGCTCTCGGGCTTTTTGGACTTGTCTTGCTCATTGTTGTTCAAGAATACCGGTTTATCTCTCACTCTCTCAGTAATTTATGTAGACTGCAGCCTCATGTTTCTCTTCTCCCGAGTCTGGCTTTGTTGTTACAAATCATATTTGATTGTTTGTCATTGGATTATGTTATATTTCTCTGATCAAAAGAAGCATACTGGTCTTACAACAAGACAACTCTGCTTGACAAGTGCAACAAAAGGGCTGCAAGGCATGCTTTTCAAAACTGTGCCGTGGAGGCATCTTGGTTAAGCAGACCACCTCTATTTTGGGATCAATGAGCTGACCAGTTAGTCTCTACTAAAGTGTCAAATGGTAGTAGATAAAGCTGAAACGATTATTTAAATTTATTGTCAAGAAAGAGCTTACATCTATTTGGTCATCTAGGAAGCTCAGGAATTTAAGAGACATGGCTTAGTCTATTTTTTGTTTCCTGCAAAATTATTTCCACCTTTTACCACTTCAAGCTTCAATTTCCAACCATTGATCCCTTCCTTGCATTCTCAAACATGCAGGATAGGAAATATTCCTGGTTTTGCCATGGCTTGCTCCAATACATTTGGTCTCGTCACTGGTGCATTTCTCCTTGGCTTTGGTCTAAGTGAAATTCCAAAAGGCATCTGGAGATGTGCAGATTGGACAACTCACCAAAAGATTCTCTCACACAAGGTGGCTAAAATGGCCGTCAAACTTGATGATGCTCATCAGGAATTTTCAAATGCTATAGTAGTAAGTTCTGTACTTGACACGTGACTTTTCTTCTATAATTGTTCATCACAAAGTCTAAATTGTCTCTGTGCTTGTTAACATTTATTAATCTTTAGAAAAGATCAGAATGCTGTAACAACTAGACTACAACTACTAATTCCATGGATGAAGTATGTTTAAATATGGCATTGAGAAGATACTGAGAGATTTGATTTTGTAATATGTTGCATAATCTGTTCTAAGGCTCGCTAATGCATTTCTAATTGGCTGTCTTGTCCCATGTTTATCATTGTGGTTTAGAACGATACAAGTTTTATTAACTGAATCCCACTGTCTGTCACTTCTCTCAAACCGAGCAACATGAGAATTGGGGATTTCCGCATACAAATAACTAGAAGAAAAGGGAGAGCTCAAAGAGGAATTATGTTCATTTCTGAAATTCAAAACAAATTTCAGTTTCAGTTGTTGAAGTGATGTTCATATCTTGAGCTCAGTTCCATAATTTTCTAGTACTCTATTTGTAATCAAGAATAAACTAGCATTATGCCATTTCATGTAGCTGCTCTTCAGACAATTGGCGGGGTGGTTTAATGGGTATGTGCATGCGTTTCTCCATCCAGGGCTATCTTTGCTGTGTCTGTTCATTTTTTGACCTACCTAAAATGCTGCAGTTGGAGCAAAGATTAATCTTGTTGAAGATGAATAATTCAAAATTTCTCTTCCACCAGTTAAGATGTGGTTTCGCCCTTTCAGGTTTCCCAAGCCACGTCAAAACAGATGTCAAAGCGTGATCCTTTGAGACCTTACATGAATGTCATAGACAAGATGCTGAGTCAGATGGTAATCATGCTTCTGTTTGCTGATGGTTATGCCTCAAAGCTTCATATCAACAATTTAGGCACTTATATTCTTGTTTAAATGCTTCTTTTCTCGTATGCATTAATGCTCGTATTACTTCACAGCTTAGCGAAGATCCCTCTTTTAAACCACAAGGTGGAAATTTAGGAGAAAATGATATGGATTATGACACTGATGCAAAAACAATGGCTGCACTTAGACGTCAACTTGAGATAGCTCGAGAAAAATACTACCGATACAAAAGGTACATATTCATTGCCGACTCAAAAGTTTGAGTATGTGTGGTAAGTGATTAGTCATGCCGTATAATTGGATATCCACAAATGTTATAACCTGGATCCACTCCCAGGCTTTGGGACCTTTATTTTGAGCTTAAGAATGATATTAATTGCTTAGGAGTCCGTTCTGTGCTGCGAAAACTAGCCCAAGAAAATTCTTCTACAACTTATGGCTGTGAGGGTCATGTTATCCCTGCAATCTACTTTTTATCTTATCTAGTTTCCAGATTTGAATGTTACTAATTTCATGACACCACGTGTAACTCTGCTGCGATGGTCTTAAAGGCAAGTCTTTCCATTTATGACAAGTTGACAACTAGCTGTTGTAGGTTAGTGGCTTAATCATGAACATTTTCAAGCATTGGAACAAACATAAGTTATTCAACAACATTGTCGTGAAAAGTTCTGGAGACCATGGTTTCTATTTAAGAGCTACGTTTTCTCTGCCCCCTTGTCTGTTGAAGATGGACCCACTTAAGCTCTCAACTTTTGTGAAAAATGGTTTTTTTGTCTAAGAGGAAAATGCTGAACCATTACAATATGTGTAATATGCAGAGAGTAAATCAATAAACTAGTAATACATTTGCCCACAGGTGTGTGCTATCTGAGAATTATCTACACAAAGAACCACGTGATTTATGGGTGAAACACCCAACTTCGCACATTCAACTCATGCAGTTTGAGATTTTATTTAACATTTCATTGATGCACTAATAGCATATTATTAACTCTATGTTTCTTCTCTAATACAGCGAGTATATGAATTTTGTAACTCAAGCACTTGAGCTGGAAGATACCATAAAGAACTTTGAGCACCGTAGTGGCACTGGATGGTTTGCTCTATCTCCTTTCTTTCTCGTTACTTCATTTTCCATTAACCGTGGAAGTCTAGACACTTTTGGGAAAATTTTAGAAGCATTATACCCCCAATTTATATGAAAAGACAGATTGTTGAGTATTGGAATGTAACAGGTGTTTAAATTGATCAAAATGAATGTTGAGTATGCATATAGCCGATTGAACAAGCTTGGAATTGACGTAGTTGTTGTCGTTGTAGCAGTCTTTTATAGCTATAGTCCTATATGTACCTCTGCGAAGCAGTAATTAGTCGGTGATTGTTCAAATATCTAGTGAGTTAACTATGCTAACGTGCTAAGGAACATTGGTTTTTTCTGGACGAAGATTCATGGTTCAGGACTTAAAGTTGATAGATGATGCAGTGAACTGGAGGAGTAGTGTGCTCCGTTACTTCTCCTAATCTGTGCTTAGACCTGCCTGCTAATTCTGTTGCATGGGTTTGACTTGGCCGTCGTTACTGATTAAGTTCTTCTATTTAAGACCTGTAGTTCAAATCTTCATATGACAAGAAACTGATAGAATGAGACTTTGGGATTCAATCTCAAAAGAAAGTGAAGGGAAGGGAACTAGCCTTTCGCTTTCACTAGGGGAAGTATTCTTCTCACTTTCATTTTGTTTGCTTGATTCAATAGAAGAGGTACAATTTGAGCTGAGGCACGTGCAGTAGCAAGACAGTATATTTAGCTTTTCTTTGATGTGAACTAGTCATGCTAATGGTATAAACTATACACAATCTGGTGTTGCAAGTTAAGTTGTTTGTGTTGATATCTCAATTGACTCTAGGAATCTATTTCTTCTTAACTTGGCAGGAAATATATATCAAGCTTCCGGTCTGAAAGAAGTGGAAGATTGGGGTCTATGCTGGACATAACAGGTGATCTTACAGATATTCTTATTCATTCTTTTTTTTTTTCATTATGCAAATGGGTATTTTCATATTCTGGCATATCTTGAAACACTTCATATTTAGATGTTAATCAATTGGCGCAATATGTTATAAGTTAAGATTTTCGAAAGAGAATATTGGTAATTCTTATTGGTTTGAGATACATAATCCTACCTTCAAAATCTACTATATTTGTGGAATAATGTAGTTTCTAGTTCAGACTACAAAATGCAGCCATAGTAAATGGTTCAGGAGAAAACGTCTTTCCTATTTTTCTGTATAAAGCAATCTAAGAAAATGCATTCACAATAAATGACCATATACAAAGGAACAAAACATAAAGAGATTAAAATAAATAACCAAATACAATGTGATTATTAAGTTGCACCTTTGCAGAGTTGGTTTGGCGTTGTGTATTGGCAAAGCAACTTCAGAAAGTTTTGGCAATCCTCTTAGGCTGTATGTCGGCTTCTATACTTCTTGCCGAGGCAACAATTCTACCAAGTGGAGTTGATTTATCTCTCTTTTCTATTCTGATTAATGCCATGAAAAAGCACGAGATGCTTGTACAGGTAACATTTTCTCTCTTGTTTTTTTGTTTTACTTCTATCCTCTATTAGTTCTATGAAAAAATATTTAACTTTGTAATGTATGAAACCTTCTGCCTGATGACCTTGACTAGATTTGAGATAGAACTTCCCAAATGAGTTATTTAGCAATAATCAACACAAATTGTGCACTGCTTGCATCATTTATCCTGTCCCTAACTCTTTTGAACAGTGAGAATTGAGAAGGTACTTTTCTTTCATTAGTTTTTTGGATTCCACCCATGATCTCAAGTAAGATGGAGGAAACATGCTACTTGCTAAAAAGATAGACTGAACATGTGTTGTTCATTTTCTAATTTCTGTAGCTTACTTTTGTTCCCTGCTTGGATCATGTTCTTGTACACATTTGAAATAGAGGTAAAAATGTGGTCAAATAGTTCGTATTGCCATACATGTACTTTTATAAGCATTGCTTCCTATTCTTCAAAGCTTCTCTCGCGTTACAAGTATTCTCATTGTTTAGATCTATGAGATCAATAACTTTTCTTAATATGTGCTAGTTAGAGGAGACTCCTATTTTCCCCCTTTCTTTTAGCTTGAACCTTTTGATGGCACTTAATGGTTGATGAATATCTTTCTCTGGTAAATTAATCACGGTTAAAAGCTATTGGATTTCTTTTCCCTGAAAACATTTTATTCATGGAACAAGAAGAATGCAGAATTTGCATGACCTTTCTCTCTTTGGAGAAAAGAGTTTGAATTGGTGGTAGTTTTATAGGGAGCTCACCAACAATGCATTTTCTAAGTTATGTGTCCCTTGGTGATTATCGAGTGGTTTGACTACTTATGCTGTTGTATAATTTTCTTAACACATGGAAGTCACCAACTTTCATTTTGACATTAAATTGAATGAGCTGAACTGGTATGTCTTGAAGTTACTTTCTAGCTTGGGCATTCATATTTATGTGTTTCTGTCTTCTTTTCCCTTGTTTCTTGTGCAGGTTGCTGCCTTTATTCCTTTAATGTATATGTGTGTGTGCACATACTATTCCTTGTTCAAAATAGGAATGTTGACATTTTATTCATTGACTCCAAGACAAACAAGTTCAGTCAGTTTGCTTATGATATGCTCGTATGTCTCTTTGTTCTTCCTTTTTCTTTCTTAGGGTAATTTGCAACCATTCTCTGCCTAATTCTGCTTAAATGACAATGTAAATCATATTAGGATGGTTGCACGCTATGCTCCTCCTATTTCGTACAACTTTCTCAACCTTATCCATCTTGACAACAGCGGAAAGACTATCTTTGAAAAGGTAAGTAACTGATCAATGTCTTTTTGTTATCTAGAAAGTTTAATTCCGGGACGTATGTCAAAATATTATCACATATTGGATTTTCTTGTGAGGCACATACACAACTCCTTTTTTTCTCATTTTGCATGACTTTGATTGACTTTCATGAAATTTTAAAGTATGTTTTTATATTTGAACTGTATAAAAAAAGGGCAGGTGCACAAAGCATCCCACGTTATATTTGAACTGTATATTTTTAAATAATGATTGGGTGATGTGAAGGAGTTGTAAATATGTCAAATAAAATTAAAATAATATAAATTAGATTACTACATAAGATCACAGGCAACTTCTTGCAAATATGCAAGGTGAGGAAGGCTGCGTATAATGGACCACAAACCCAATGTGGTCCACCTTTCCCCGAACCCGATGCATAGGGGGAGCTTAGTGCACTAGGCTTCCCATAGTAATCGTACATTGTAAATTGACTTAGAATGGTGGACTTCGTCATATGGAGAAATAAGTTATCTTCTTGGATAGACTAAAGCAGAAAACAAGTCAAACACAATGAGTCGAAGGAAGTGGAATACAACCACTCTGAAATATGTTGCTTAAATTTCTGTGAATGATTATTGGATTGCAATGAGAGAGGGGGAGAGAGAGAAGCTACATCAAAGAAAATATTGTAGAAATTTGAATTATGTATTGATCCCAGACCTGCAATGTATTGATGCACGTATTTTGCAGTGATTCATTCTTTATTACTCCCACCGTCCCACTTTATGTGATGGTGTTTGACTGGACATGGAGTTAAAGAAAGATTTTTGAAACTTGCGATCTGAAATAACCCATAGATGTTTGTGTGGATATAGTCATCTCATTCAGGGTAAAATGAGAAGTTTAAAGTTAAATCGTTTCTGAAATATAGAAATGTGTCATTCTTTTGGGACAGACTAAGAAGGAAATGCCATCACATGGGATGAAGGGATTAGTATTATCCTCTTTTGGAAAATATTTGGACACATTAAAAATTCGCTTAAATTTGGGATTTTGGTTGATATGGTGTAGTTCATAATATACGTCAGACAAAAAAAAGGCGTTGCTCATAATACTTCTAACTGTAGCTTAAGAAATTCTATCTTGCTACTAACATCCTTTTTGGCTGTCATGATGATATAGAGCCATTAGAAATTTAGAATATAATTAACCAATCATAGTTAACTGGTCAGTTTGTTAAAGATTTCTTGTCTAATCCTAATACTAAACTAACCAATCATAGTTAAGTGGTCAGTTTTAAGATTTCTTGTCTAATCCTAATACTAAACTAATTCATCTTTTCCTAGTCCACTTGCAATACGTAGTTGGATGTATATAAACAAGCAGGCACCACATTGGGAAGTAACTAGAAAAGGAGGGAGATGAACACATATTGAATTTTCATAAGACATTCGTCTTTCTAATTGACCATGCAAGTTGATGATTCTGTCATTCTACTAATGCAGAGAATGGGGAATATTGATGATGCAGTCCCATTCTTTGGAAGAAATTTCAATAAAATTTATCCGCTTATTATGGTCATCTACACCTTATTGATTGCGAGCAACTTTTTTGATCGAGTCCTTAGCTATTTTGGGAACTGGAAAATTTTCAAATTCCTGAGTGAAGAGGCTGATGATTTGGATGGATTTGATCCCTCAGGACTCATTATTCTGCAAAAAGGTTAGTATTGGCATTTATCCTTATGTAAAGCATCTAATTGGACTCATTCTACCAAAATAAATTTGTAGCTTGGGTATTGGTTTTCTGGAGAATGGTGGTCTAAAAGAAGACAATTTAAGACAAGTAGTTTAAGACTCTCTGCCAAACCAGGTAAAGCACAAAGTGACTTTGGTTTCACTTCTCAGAACGTTCTTGGCTTGAACAAGGACATAAAGTAGGTGAACTTGTTGTTCCATTGGCGAGGAATTTCCAAAATGCAAGTTTGGATCTTGAATCTGGCAGCAATATTATGGTATGTGATTCTCGGAACATAACATATTCTTTCCATCAATTTATCTGGAAAATATTATTTTTGTAGATGTTGTCTTGTTACTCACATAAATTCTTGGTGTTTTACACTTTGCGTCCAATGTTTTACAATTTTTATCTTCCTTCGAAATGTTACTTAACAGGAGAACTATGTCGCAAGGCTGGTTTGGCACATTTAGAGCCTGTTTGCCCGAACTTCCAAAACTTGCTTAATTTGAAAATTACTTTTTGTCGAATGGAGATTCACAAAAAGTACTTTTAGATAGTTGCAGTTTGTTGGCTATATCATTTGAGAAGAGCTTTTGTGGGTATTATATCTGAATGGTCCCTACGTTGTGCGAATCCGGATTAGTTGGGCTCTAATGCGGGTACCGGACACCGGATGGGAAACAAAAAAAGGGTATTATAGAAGCAGTTTATGTTTGACTATTCTTTAAAAAAGTGTTTTTGAAAGTCAAATTACGAAAAATGGCATCTACAGATTCACTTTACAGTTAATTTGAAATATTTCTTGTGAGACTTTAATTAAGTTTTTCTTATTTCATTTAATTAAATCTGTATAATAATAAAATTACAAATAGAGAAGGAGAATTTTATGAGACTGTTCATATGTTATCGACAATGCATAAGATTGACCTTTGTCCTGACTGTTGGGATAGTTTGGTAAATATAAATATTTGATAAGGGTATTCTTGTCGCTTTTGCTTTAAGGAGAAGCTATTTTTTCAGCTTTCTCCCCAGAAAAACTGCTTCTACTACTCAAAGACACTTGTGTTTTACCCATAAGCTTGGCCAAACGCTCAAGTCTCTCCAAAATAAGCACTTTTTTCTTCCAAAAAAAAAAGCACTAAAGTTTCCTAGAAGTTTCGCAAAACAAGCTAATAGTATCATTGAGTGAGTCATGGGGCAGAGACCACATGAAAGGTCGATTTGGTACTTTTATATTAGGTATCCTGTGCCTCGTCAAAGGTACAATGTGTGTAATAGTTCTCTCTTTTTCTCTAATGAGTAAATTGATGATTGCATCTGGTTGTATGAGTTTAACAAGGTGGAGAGTTGGCTGTTGGGAAGTGGAGGGGTAAGAGTACATATATATCCTTAAAGTTAGGTTTAATGTACAACAGTTTATGTCGTTCGACCAAATTCTGTATGTTTTATAAGGTGAGATTGACGATTGTGTTCTTTTGTAATAAGAAAGTTGACCTAGATATACGGGAGGGGTTTCAGCAAGTTCGGTTATGGCTATTGTTCTAGACTTCTAGTGAATGAGAAATAGGAAGATGAAGGAAAAAGAGTTCAAGCCACAGTGTCTAGTTGGTTGACAGGCAATAAATTGATCAATCCAATAAAAGCAAGAAAAGAAAGAGGCAGGATCCCAATGTAATGCTGGTAAAGTAAATTGGACTTGGTAATCATATACTGATATACAGAATATAAAGTGTGTGCTAAGAGAGCATATCTAAAAGCGGAAGTCTCAACTATCGAGTACAGCATTTTAGGAAACGTCCTCCCATTTTTCTTTTCTTTTTCTCTAAGTTCTTCCTTTTTCTCCAATTTCAGTAATGCAAGTATTCTCTCATAAAAACACCTCGAATAGCAAGGACAATGATATAATGCTGGAGATTATTATCCCTGCTTCAGACCAAAAGATATGATCCTTCCTTTGCATAAATGGGAGAGGAAGGTCAGGAGGTGTAATTTTTATGTGGAGGCTCTTAATGTGCATTAGCTATATGGTGTTTGCAACTATATGCTGTAGCATTGAAGTGCAATTAGTTTCTGCAAATGCAGTACTGCATTCCCGTGGCATTTTGACAATATCAATTATCCATTGAAACAGCGTTAGATGTGCTCTAAGTTGCAAGCTTTTATTGGTTTTGCGGTGCATGCGTGAATTGTCATCGTGAATGATTATTCTTCCATATTTCATGTGACTTTGAGTTTGTATTTGTAAAAGCTCCATGAAACAAAATCATCGACAAGACTAAAGGAGGAAGATAATAATGTTAGCCATTCAAAACCTCTAAAAGGAGAGGCACAAGAGAGCAGCAAATCATCGACAAGACTAAAGGAAGGAGATAATGTTAGCCATTCAAAACCTCTAAAAGGAGAGGCACAAGAGAGCAGCAAAGAAGAGATCAATGTAAAGTACAAGACAAAAAGAGCAAGACAGATGAAAAGAGAAAATAGCATAAGTTCAAACGGGAGGAGCAGGGACCGCCCCTTTTCTTCACGGGATGAACACTCCATGATTGATATGCAAGTTCAACCTTCTAGAGGCTTATCCTCGACTTGGAGATCAATGCAAACAGGTTTTCACAACTTCAAGTCGAACATGGAATCGAAGGGATTCATCCCTTTACATCAACAAGTTCAAGATATGGGACACAGTCGTGCTTCCTCAACTGAATCCCTGGATGAATATTTGAAAGGATAAAAAGACCAGGTTCCAGAATACACAAACTATGATAGTGATGATGATGTGTATGGAGGCTTGAAAAGTTCAAGGCCAAGCAGATAATATACAACAACAACGACGATGCCTCAATCGCAAACAAGTTGGGCCAAGCAGATAAATGTAAATAAAATCTGTGTCAGAGAGCAGCCTACCAATTTTGTGTGAGAATCAGGATATTGGTTGTAAAGTTTGTTCAATATTCTTTTCTCCTAGTAATAGGTTTCTGCACTCCGATGTTTTTGGTGTCTGTTCCATTGTAACAAGTAGTAGCATAGTCACTCCTCAACCATATACATATAGAAAAGCATATGACTCAACTTGAAAACTTCAGAAGAGTTGGAAACTCAAGTTTCTGTAATGTCTCACTGTCACTCACAGTTGTATGATGTATTGGATGATATTTAATAGATAGATGTATCACACATTTATTTAGCACTTCTACTGTTGGAAACATATTGAGAAGATGTCTGAGTTTCCCTTCTTTTTTTATGGAAGAACTTTTTTCCTAAAACTCTCTTCCGGAAGGGGAGTCTTAGCGTAATTGATAAAGTTCAGGAGGTCACGGCTTCGAGACGTGAAAACCTCTTGCAGAAATGCAGAGAGTAGGACTACGATCTTTGTGATTCGGTCTTTCTCCGGACTCCACACATAACAAGAGCTTAGTGTATTTTTTTTTCTTGACTCTCGATTAGATGTATAAGAGTTAAAAACAAAAGTTAAAGTTTAATCCACTGTTGGTATAAAAATAATTAGCTAACAAAATTATCACACTTGAGTACCTATTGGTACTTGATATATGGAAAAGCTGGTGATAATTTGTTGAGAACATTAATAAATTATTAACGAATAAAAGATACAAAGTTAAAACCTAAAATTATTAAAAAAGCAAAAGATTTTGTCAGCGCAATTCCCCGCCACCTTTCTGGGAGATATCTAATATCTATACTTATAACAAATCTTTAGCCCTTTGGAGAAAAAAACTTTTTAGTCAATTTCCTATTTTAATTCCAATTGCAACGTTATAAAGGAAATGTGCAAAATGAGGGCAAATATTTACCGTAAAGTATTTTTATTCTTGTTTTTTAAAAATAAAACGACAGCGTTCTGCTTGAAAAATATATTTAAGTTTAGACAATTAAATCAACAAAACTTTTTTTTTTTAAAAGAAAACTAGCTATATTACCAAATTAATTTTTTTTTTCCACGCGAACCAAATACAATTCACGGTGCACCCCAACTCAATACCCGGCACACGTGCCGCCCTTCCGACGTCGGAAAAAATCTGATGGAGGGCAAAGAACTAGCGGCGTACTTGGTAAACCACTACTCGGAGCAGCTTAGTTCCATCATTCTAACTCCTGATGTCGAGTAAGCAACACTACACTCCTCCTTGCCTCCAATTCTCCTTTCATTCCAACTAATTATTTTCGCAGAGATAATCCATTCCTTTCTCAGTTCATTTTCGCTAAACCTACCGAGTATTTACCGCTTTTTTATGAAGCTTCCGTCTGGGCTCAGGTATTACCCTAATTTACCGACAACATGACCGAAGTATACATTACCTATACACTATTAGTGTATATGTTGTGTATGGTGTATGTATATTTAGTATAAAGTATATACTACCTACACTGTGTATATATTTTGTAAGCTAAATGGTCGAATGGTATTTGGATGTAATTTTCCCATTTTCTTATTCAAAATTCTGTATGGTAGTGGTGCATAGATCTTTGGCTTTGTGTAGAAAGTTATTTGGGCTGATCTGATCTTAATCAACGTGAAAACGCAAGCGTTAAGGACAACATACATGTTCGTATTAATATCAGTGGCTCTCCTCTTGAATGCCCTGGTTGGTTATTTTATCCCTTTGTGTTTCACTGGCGTTGTTTTGTTGTATTTAAGTTATATACACAAATAGTTGAAGGAATCTTTTGTACTCTGTGTTGGTTTTTTTATCCATTATGTTTCTTGGAGTTATTTTTTTGTATTTAAGCTATATAAACAAATAGTTGATTTTTTTTATATTCTCTATCTTTGTAGTTTAAGCTGCTATAAAGTTTACATATCTTATTTTCCATATTACCAAAATTGCGTGTAGTTGGCTTTTAAACAACTTGATATAGACTATCAAGAACCCTCTCTAGTCTCTACACTATCAGTGGATAAAAAATAAACCATATTTAAAGTATCTCTTTTACCGTGTAGAGAACATGTACAGTATTTAACTGGTTGTGATATGTTATTAGCCTTACTTACCAATCAAAGTCACTATATACAAGTACTTGTAATAGGCTTCCAAACAACATGATAGTGTAAAGAAATTTTATACTATCAGTGTATAAAAGTTAAATAGTTAAATCCTGTATTGTTTATGTTCCCAATACTGGCATTTCTACAAGTAAATGCACATACTCTGATCACCAAAAGTACATATTACTAGTATTCTTTTAGCAATTCCTTGCATATTTCTTTTCTACTTTCCATGTCATACACCCACACTACCCTTGCTATATAATGCTTGTCTAGTATAGTTATAAGTGTATCCTGTAATATCAAACTTAGTCACTTTTTGTTATGTTTTAGAAACATTTCCCAGCATTGGCCGTGTTAGGGTGAAGCATCGTGGGATTCTTCTTACTATCAAAGGGACTGTGATCAGATCTGGAGCAGTGAAGATGATTGAAGGGGAGAGGATATATGAGTGTCGGAGATGTAAGCACAGGTTGTTCTTGTGTGCCTCACCCATAGTCATTCTGCTAGTTTCAAATTCTTCCTACCATTTCCTAGGTTGAAGATCATTGAGATATTTTCACATAGCATTAGTGGGATCGTTATCTTATTTCAAATCTAATTCAAACTAATCAAGGTAATTGGTTCTACTTTGTCTTGGCTGGAAATTAGCATGGGAGGATTCAGCTGAAAAAATATCACATTTTCCAATCATAAGTCCAATTTCCCAGAAAAGTTATCTACTAGAATCGGATTGCTGTAGCTTGCACTTACTACAACTGTTCCTCAACCTTAATTTCCTTGGACAAATTATTTTCACTTTGTGACATCTCTCACCAACAAAACAACTAGTTGCACGTAACATTTTGATGGACATGGTAACAGAGCCAGGTGATTAAGGGTGCTCATCTTGTTCTCTATGACACTAGATTTCAATTTACATAACATAATTAGTAGCATGGGGTGGTATATTCCAAAACAAGGGACAACTACAGAATGAGCAATTACAACTTTAGCAACAGATTTCCATTTTCAATCTTTTCTTTAAAAAGACATGGTAACTATAACAAGATTTGTAAGGCTATAGGCTCTTAGCATCATTAAAAAGTTGATTCCAGCTTTAAGTAATCCTTCTTCAGACAGAACTCAGTACATACATCTTAATCTATTAGTAGAGTCTTTATATTGCCCCAGAAGACCAAGTCTATTGGTTTTCCTTGTTCTGAATTCTATAATCATGTAGGATGTGTTTTTCTTTATCATAAAGGTAAACAGCTTCCCTTTCTACGCAGGCTAAGTGGGCTGTGTAAGATATTGCTTTACATAACTAAATTTTGAAAGATGAAAGCCCTTGTTAAGTTATGAATGCTGAAATTTGGATGGACGACTTGTAGTAAGCTATTACTGGTAATAACTTATCATTTTCCTTCAATAGTCAGAGTGGCTGTGGATGGACGACTTGTAATAAGCTTGCAGGTATTTTCCCTGCAAGTGTCTCCTTTTCAGTTGATGTCACATATCTAATTTTTAATTATATTAGAAAGACTTTGTGTTACTTTTCGTTTTCTGTCAGCAACTGTGCATCGTGAAAAGTATCCCCTTTGAGTTCAATGTGTCCAAACGGTTATGGATAATTTCTTTACCATTTGGCCAATGACCAACTTTGAGTTCAATGTAGTGGCATTGACGCTTATTGGAGGTGTGCAACATGTTGATGCTTCTGGAACAAAAGTTAGAGGAGAGTCTCATTTGCTTCTCGTTGGTGATCCTGGTAATGAATTGTAATGTTAAAATGCTTCTAATCTATATTAGAATATCTTCTTTGTAGGCAAACGGTTATCTTAGAGATTTTCAGTACTTCCAGCTCTCATTTAATTGTGTTTAGCACTAATGTACTGCATAACAGATGGTATACTTGATTTCACCATGTTTTGCGGTTGTGACAATTTATGGAGCATGATATCCATTTGAATTTTAGGAAGTTGTTACAAATGAGAAAATATGGTTGCTTGCTTATCCTGTCAGGCACTGGGAAGTCACAGTTTCTGAAGTTTGCTGCTAAATTGAGCAATAGATCAGTCATTACGACTGGATTGGGAAGCACTAGCGCTGGATTGACTGTTACCGCAGTTAAAGATGGAGGTAGTTATTCCTTTATCTTGTTACTCGCTAATATCCGTAATGTTGAAGTTTGGAGCTGTCTCTATCTATTTGCTTTGGTCATATTGAAGTGGGACTGTATGTGTCTCTGTCGCAACACTCACACAGAGGCGGAGTCAGGATGATACACATGCACGCACATACAAGGGACTACTCGCACAGAGACCTGTGCCAGCTCTCATAATAATGTGCTTGAGTTCTGAATTACTGAATGCCTCCCCATTAGACGAGCCAAGCATTCACTTAATTCTTGATAATCTCTTGACCTATATGGACAGTTCTTTGATCATCTGTAAAGGAAAGTTATATTTTCAGCAGAGTGGATGTTAGAAGCTGGTGCACTTGTATTAGCAGATGGTGGTCTCTGTTGCATTGATGAATTTGACTGGTACAGCTGCAGTTTTGAAGTCTTATGTTGATTTGTTTCAGTTTCTCTGTGTTTTGATATAACTGGTATGGCATAAAGCACAGTCTGCACTTTAGTTAGGGTTACATGAGGTTGATTCAAATGAACTAATGATTATTTTCTGTTTTAAAATATAGCCAATAATGTTATCATAGACATTCATTTGATGTTGACTCGTCAAGTTCTGTTTGGCAGCACGAGAGAGCATGACAGAGCAACCATCCATGAGGCAATGGAGCAGCAGACTATAAGTGTTGCAAAGGTATATCATTATTTGAAAAACCTCTTTTATTTGGTAAAGTCAATACATGCATGATTGGCAAGGTGACGTTTTGATATTTTCTAAATTCTTCTTTTCCTGCCACTTTTTTCTTCCCCACAATATCTACTGTTCTAGTGTTCTTAATTAAACGAATCCTTTTGTGATACTTGATGACATGGTTAATCTCTAGGCTGGTCTTTTGACAACTCTCAGTACAAGGACAATTGTCTTTGGAGCAACTAACCCCAAGGGGCATTATGATCCTGAGCAGTGTATCTTTGCATTTTGATGTCCTCTTTCTTTTATTGTTTTACCTTTCATCTTCTTGCAAGCTAGAATCTCCATCAGGCATCTTAAACTCTTTGCTGCCCATCTCATTTTTTTTCTATGTTCTTAACACAAACTAGCTCTATCTGTTAATATGATACTCTCTGGCCCACTGCTGAGCAGATGTGACATAGTCCTAGTTCTCTTAGACACTAAAAACCCAGACTGGGATGCTGTTGTTTCTTCACACATTCTTGCTGAGGTGATGAATCTAAGACAATGTGAATACATTACCATTTTGTCATGAAGCGTAAATTAGCTGGATGAAAATTCTATTTATGTGATTGACAGGCAGAAACCAAGAGCCACGGTTGTGAAGAGGATCTAGGGACTATCTGGCCACTTCCAATGCTCAGAAGGTTAGATACTTCCTGACAACCTTCCAGATTCTGATATATATGATATGTGCTCATCCGCAAATAATTGTTTAATTATCTACTATTCACTAGTCTATTTGTGGTCTCTCTTGCCACTTTGGCTAGACTGCTTCTACGTTTAAAGACTCATCCGCAAACTCAGTCTTGCATACCAGCTTCTACAAAGGAAAAAGATAAACCACAGAGCAGCAAATCATCCAAATTGGAAAAAGAAGAAAGGGGGGCAGCAATTCATCCAAATTGGAACTAAACTAATACTATTGGTTAACAAGTGAACAATGTCGATAATCATTTTTAGGGAGTTATCCTATCTTGCACAGTTTCACCGCTATTGATGTGCAAAATCACGTGTAGTCCTTACTGTTCATGAATAATGCCAATATTAAAAAGGGGCATCCCGGTGCACTAAGCTCCCGCTATCCCGCTATGAGATCGCAGTGTGACGTCTTCTGATGGCATCTTGCAGGTACATCCGATTTGTGAAGAAATACTTTAGACCAGTCCTCACAAAGGAGGCAGAAAAGGTGATCTCAAGCTATTACCAACTGCAAAGAAGATCTGCGACTCAAAATGCAGGTCAGTAAACATCATCGTTGTCACTAAATATTCTAATTGTAGAATGACTATGTACTTAACAACTGTGTACATCTACAGCAAGAACAACTGTGCACATGCTGGAGAGTTTGATAAGACTAGCTCAAGGTGTATCATTGACTCTAGCTTTTTCCTGGCTTGTCCCTAGATCTATTTGTCACTGATTCTGAAGAAACCAATATGGCAAAATTACAGCACATGCAAGATTGATGTTTAGAAAAGAGGTCACTAGATTGGATGCCATCACTGCCATCTTATGCATTGAGTCATCAGTGACTACCTCGGCTATAGTGGACAGCATGGGGAACGCATTGCACTCCAATTTTGCTGAATCTCCTGATCAAGAATGTATCCGAATGGCATCTTATTATTTGCATGCATATGAATCATGATGCAGAAACCTTTGAAATTGAGTTCATCCAACAAAATTGTATGTATTCCTATGCGAGTTTATTCAGTCACTACTGGAGAAGTTGCTGTAAAATATTTCTATATTAAGGACCTAGTAAATTTTGTGCCTCTCAACCATACCCACAACATCCAAGCTACACAAAAAATGCATAAAAAGTACTTGTATGAACATATGTAAACTTGTTTTCTTCTTGTTAATGTGTGTTTTAAGTTACCCTTGTGCCATAATCTGCCTCATGGCATTTCAGTAAATCTATTTCCAATCTCTTCTTGTTTATCGGTGTCATGTTGTGTTAGTCAGCAAGAAGTTCCTTCTGAGTTTCATCTATAGTAAAGCTGGGTTATTAATTCAAGCAAATGTCCCTTTAAATATAGATGCTTAGTATTCATTTTTTCTTTTTGCATATCTTATGTTATCCTTGACAAAACATATTATAGATGCCAAACAAGAAAGCCTGATCCTTGAGAGGCTGAGTCTCCGAGACGAATTCCCTGAAGTAATCAGCACTGGAGGCTCAATATGCGGATGAAGTACAACTCTATCCTAAGAACAGGTAATTAGAACTGCTGATTCTCTCTCTCTCTCTCTCCCTCCCTCCCTCTCATCTCTCTCTCCCTCCCTCCCTCCCTCTCATCTCTCTCTCTCCCTCCCTCCCTCCCTCCCTCTCATCTCTCTCTCTCTCTCTATCCCTCTTCCTTTCCGTCTCCCTCTCTCGTGATGCAGCAAAAAAGAAATAAGGAATAAGAGGATATTTATCAAATATACAAATCATTCTCTGTACCTTCACAAGCTCTCCTATTTCTCTGTTTTTCACACAACCCACGTGAGTGCTAATGGAACAAGGTCTAACGGCCTTCGTCTTGTCTCCGTTTTCTAAAAGTGGACAGTTCCTCTTCACAGTGTGTGGCATCACTTATTGTAACCCAATCGGTCAAAAGATTTTCTATCCACGTCTTCACCGAACTCTTACACAAAATGTTAACTGACATATGTAATCATATCCTTTTCCGTAAGTTTCAGTTGTCAAAATTGCTTCTCATTACTGCCAATTGAGCTAGGAAACTCACCATTCTTCCCGTCACGGCTGCCTGAGCCTTGGTGAGAGTGTTACTCAATACCTGGTGGGAGGTAGCATGTGCCCGGTGAAATAGTCTAGGCACACACCCAGACATTACCGTCATAGAAAAAAAACACTTTTCTTGGCGCACTGGGAATTCAAATTGATAGATATTGAATAGTAGATGTTTTCTGTGAGGTCAATTCATTGCAATTTTACCTGGTAGATTTGATCCTTGTTTCTAAATGTATTTGGAGTATGGTGACAGTTTCAGGAGATTATTGTGCTAATGGAGAGGTTGCAACATTGCTGCTTCATACACAAGCTTATACGTCAGTTTATGTATAAAATCAGCTTTCCAAGCATCTTTGATTTCTCTCCTTCAAGAGGCAATGTTGTTATACAGCATCTCTTAAGGATTGAGCCAAGAATGGGGCTCAGAAGTTAATGATCAATCACTATATGATACTCTATAAACAAAATATTGGTGTTCATTCTTGCTTATAGGAAGGGAAAGTTGTTGTCATGTGACCAAGACGTCACGGGTTCAAGCCGTGGAAACAACCTCTTGTAAAAATGCAAGGTAAGCTTGCGTACAGTAGACCCTTGCATACCCTTGCGGTCTGGCCCTTCCCCTGACCCCGCGCATAGCGGAAGCTTAGTGCACCGGGATGCCCTTTATTCTTGCTCATAGGCCATTAATTATAGTGTCTCCCTCCGCTTCAAATGCTTACTTTCTTTTACACAATGAACCAACATTGACAAATTTCAGATAATTTGGATTTTCAATAAAGATATGAACTGACCAGTCCAACTATACCTCAACATACAAATAATAAAAGCTTAAACCCAAAAAAGAAGGATCTATTGTATTGATACCTTATTGTTTTGTGTGCACTAACGTTCACCTTTTGTTAGGAGAAGCAGACAAAGATCCTCTCTGGTATCCTGACAGTGTCCCAAGAAGAAAAAGATCAAAGCTTAGACAACACATTTTGTCACCTGTTGAAAGACTCCAAAGGCAACTTTATTACGTTCTACAGGAACCAGAGTTTGAAAATATATCTGCCGATGATGAAAATATTCTAGTTTATGAGAAGAATAAAAATATTCCTCCTAATGAGATTGGTCTTGGAGCTATGCTGCTCGTATCACCAACTACTACTACTACAGAAGCTCGACGTCTCTATCTCCAATGGCAGAAGATAATGCCTCTTGCTCAATAAATGTTGCTCGTATCACCAACTACTACTACTACAGAAGCTCGATGTCTCTATCTCCAATGGCAGAAGATAATGCCTCTTGCTCAATAAATGTTGCTGTAGAAAATTCATTATCTGGAAGTGAATTTTGAGATGCATGCATAGGGTTCAAGCTGGAATGTGAAGCTAACTCTTATTGTCTAGCTAGTGAATTTGAGCTGTTCCAACTTTACCGGATTTCCTTAATGGCAACGCACAACAACTTGGGTGTTTTGAGACCATCTAGTTTGTCAGTTGTGCACACATTTTTTTTCAATTCTTTTTTTCGGGTGCATTTAATATGTCAATTCCGATGTCTGTCACCGTGTGCGTATCTACAAGTTTGTTAGTTTGTGTGGACTCCATGGTAGACTTACATTGTAACATCTCAAAGGGCATTTGACTTGCATATGCTTGTTATTAGTTTATTACAAATGTATTGGCTTGCATTATAGTACTTTGTTTCAGGATAAACAATAATGTATTGGATCATGTGGTACGCAAAATGAAACTACTGGAAATGAGGGTGGAAAAGCAAAGGCATATGAAAATAGACTCGCCCCACGTCATATGGATACTACATCAAGGGTATGTCAAAAAAATTGTTCTCTCAGATGCTGCGGCTATTGAATCTTCTTCTGTACACGGAGATGAAAGTCCGATTATTCTAGAAATAGGTATATCGGGGATAAGGAATGCTCAACCACAAAAAAGTTTGAAAACTAAGTCGACTAAAAGTCTCTTCAATCTCCTTTTAAGTTATAACAAGAAGTCCATAAGCCACTATTCCAATAATATTCACACTATAGAGAAGCTAGAGTCATCAATACATAATCCAGGAGCAATTAAGACTGAGAATAATATAGTACTGAAGTTCCATAAATGTTCCCAAGTAGCAACATAGCACTCTTCAGCTAGATTTATGCTCTTTTATATTACTTGGTAGACTTTGAGGTAATTATGAAGTAGACATAGACAACACTCCTTTGTGACATTCAACTACTTATACAGCTACTCTAGCAACAAGCATGGCAGAAACTGAAAAAATGGATAGACTATTCACAACCACAAAACTTCTTAGGAGGCCAGAAAGTACTAAAACAAAAGAAAGGAGCAAATAGAGTAGCAGACAGTAGCTAGAGAGATCCACTAGTACCTCAATTCACACAAGAAAAAAAGAGAGGAAAAAAGCAGAACTTTGATTCACATTCGTTGCTAAATGTTGACTCGGCTGCAAAAATATAACTTTTTTCATCGCATGTTTTAAGAATATTACAATGGCGAAATGCTGAACACTAATACGGAGATTGTACTTCAGTGTCGAGTCAATAACTTTGAGGTCGTTGCTAAAATGCCACAACACAAAGGGCATGTATAGATGGAAAAAAATCTACTTAAGCCAAAAAATAGAATCAGTATAGACCCAAGAACTTCCACCAAAATGTCCCAACAACTCCCCATATAGTAGCATTGACGAGTGCCATTACAAATCCCATTTTGAAGACATCCGGGAGATCTACATAACCAGCTGTCATACAAGCAACAAAACAATAATCAGTCCGAGATCTAAAAATAGAGAAAGAAAAAAGACTCTCAAGCAACGGGAGTTAAAATGCAATTAGTTATACATCTACCAATTAATAAAATTCCAATATTACTCTGCTCATCTTTTATCAGTAAACAAAAAATGAAGAATAAAAAACTTTCATTTGGTCACTGAAGAAGTAACTAATGATGGTTCTCTAAGGATTTTTTTTTGAAAGAAGATGTAATCAACAGGAAATAGTTGAATGCGGCAATCAATAAGCCTAGACGAGAGTTACATACCTCCAAAGTAGACAGCAGCCTGACCACTGCTATAATGCGTCAAAGCACCAAATAGATTAGTGTTGTAAGCTAAAGCCAGGGCTGCCAATACACCAGGCACTCCAGATGCCAAATGCATAGCCAGGAATGCAGAGTATAATGCACCTACATGGCCTGTTTGACTTGCAAATAAGTAGTGGATACAAAAGTATGATGCTTGAAGAATACCAAATGCAGCTGGCCAGCTCAATGATAAAGCCTGGAGAGATTTAGCTACACAACTAGACATCCAACCAACAATACCAAGGTTTGTCAACTGGCTAGCCATGCCAACTAGGACTGCAAACCAAGCCAAAGTATCCCATGCTGATTTTTCACTTAAACAGTCATCCCAATCAAGCACTCCCAACAGCAAGAGGATTGATAAGCCAAGCATTGCAGCAACAACACTCGCAATACCAAGAGCGTCCCTGAAAACAATATAGAAGTTTTAGAATTAAACACATTAAGATCACAACAAACACACTGCCCATACACAAGTCATACACTGTAGCCAATGATAACATATTATGGAAAAACATGTAGAAACCCAAGAGACAACTAATCTTTTTTTTTTCTACTATATTCTTTCTGTAAAGTTGAAATAAACTTTAGTAAGAAAAGAGAAGGGGGTTTGGAAGAATATTCTAGTAAGGAATGAGCTTTAAATGCAATGGTGGTACAGTTTCCATGGTTGCTGCTCAAGCCTGCTGGCACTGTGAACCCAAACAGCTCTCCACATAAATATTTCTTTAAATGCACTAAGGCGAAAAGAGAATAACATTTCCACTCAATAAATTCTTTCAAGCGGTCTCTCGGGAAAGCATCTCAAAGAGGCAACACACAACACTTAAAAGTTCTAAATAGAAGTTACAAGTATGAACATCATTTATGAAATGATACCTACCCGAAAACCCACAGAGACACAGCAAGAAGCATTGTGCCAATCATCACCCATTCATTTTTTGTAACAGGACCCATAATATTCAGTCTTTTAGCTGCCATTGCGGGGGCTTCTGGTGTATCTTTGATTTCAGGAGGATAAAGCTTGTACAAGATGAATGGAGTAGCCAAAAGAGAAATAAATGCAGGTAAACTAGCAGCCTTGAACCAAGACACCCATGGGTTTGCGATTACAACCCCAAGTTCCTCAGCTAGTTTGAGGCAGAGTAGATTTTGAGCTGCAGCAGTTAGGAAAAGAGCACTAGAGTTACCTGCACACTGTCATGCACCACAAAAAAACAATCCATAAGTGGAATACAATACAACAAACAACAACATACCGAGTGAGGATGGACATCTAAATACATGGCACAATATTGCAAACTAATACATCTTCAAGAAACTTTTGCATAAAATATAGTATTCGGCTATTCGCATGCACCAGACCAAAATATTTAACCGAGTTGCTAAATCAGCCAAAAAAGAAAGGGAGGGAGGAGGACATAACTGATTATATTCTTCTGCTAAAAGTGAGATGCTTGCACAAAAAGATCTTAACTATCATACAAATTTCACTGGCTATAAAAAATAAAATAACTTCAAAGAAACACGAACTACAGATACTAAAGAATTAAATAGTGATATAAATAAAGTAATATAACATCCGGTAGGTAAATGAGCTTGATATAGTACATGAAATGTATCGGCCAGATTTATAATGATTTTAAGCACACAACTACTATTTTTTTTTATGATGGTGTTGTTCAAGCCAGCTTGTGCGCACCTTGACTATTCCACCCGGTATATGCTACCTCCCATCATCACAAGTACCGGGTAACTTTGCCCACCGAGGCTTAAGCAGATGGGAATAATTCACCTATGTTCTTGCCTCCACAAGATTTTCAACTTGAGACCTCCCGCTTCATTGACCATTAGATCATACCCCTAAGCACGCAACTACTACTATAGTACTATTAGACTTATACAATGATCAATTTCGTAACAATAGTACAATACGCTTATCCAACAGAAGGAAACTACTCATCTAAACTAGAAGGACTGGAATCATCTCATATGCAATACTGACCCCATATATGTTATGTATTCCTGAAATAATGTCTTCAGTAGCAAATTCAACATAAATACCAAAGTCTTCAGACAAAGATTTCTCAAACATAAACCCGTTGCTCTCTTAGAATCAGAAATTGCAAATTGGCTCATGGTTAGCGAAACTCCTTCTTGAGAACAATTGACTTTCATCAAATGAGACACATCTCATACCAGTACATCTGCTTAGAAATTTATCTATTCCATAATAGATTGAAATGATACACACGTACATTGTAAAGATTTTTTACCCTCTCAATATAGTTTAACCTATTGTAGCATGCTAATAACCTTATGTTCCAGGTTGCAAACTCAATGTTACCTTAGACAATTACCTACTTGGCTTATAAATAACCTGATAGCTTAAAAACAATTTCCACCATGCTGGTGCATATAAATTGAATTCTTCCATAATTAAGATCATTTGCTCCGTACCAATTCATGTATCCACAGAGTATGCATTACATTTTCATTAAAATACCCGTGACACACACACACACACATAGCAGGCAAAAGAAAAGGCAAACCTGAAATTGAGATTGGATCAAGTAAGACCCGAGCTTCCTGGAGGAGGGATCATTCGGCTTACTTCCAGAGGAAAGCGAGAGAGATTTAATAATAGGCAAAAATACCCCACCAGCTCTTGCAGTAGTGCTAGGCATTGCAGGTGCAATCAAAGCCTCACTCAGGGCCAATCCATATGACAAACCAAGAGTACTCTTCCCCAACCACTTAACAAAGTATGTCGCGATTCGATCTCCTAATCCAGTCTTTACAAACCCGCGTGCGAAAAAGAATGAAATCACAATTAACCAAATGACTTCATTAGTGAAGGCACTAAAGGCGCTAGCAAAAGTTAGAGTCTTGGTTAGAACTGAAGTTGTAAGTCCAAGAAAAGCCCATGCCCCTACTGGCAATGGGCTGAGGACTAAACCAGCAATGGTGGAAAGGAAAATGGCAAGCAATTGCCATGCTTGAAGAGTAACTTCAGGTGGTCTTGGAACAAAGAAACGGACTATAAGACCAATTGAAACAGAAATTATTAAAGGAATGAGCTTTACACCTTGGGGCTTTACATCTATGGGAATTACTGCCTTATCTGAGTCAGGTGCTGAGGAAGCATTGATGGGTTTTGTAGATGATGGATTTCTGGAAGTGGGTTTTGAAAGGGGATTGAAAAGGAATGGTTTTGGATGAAAAATATTGAATCTTGAACCGGAAAAATTGAATCTTGATGTGGAAGTAGATGATCGGAGGGAGGAGACTGGACGGAGAGCGGCGGTGGAAATGGAGGGGCGTGATCGGAGGTGGTGGAGAGAGAGCCGAGAGAAGGAAGAGGTGGCGGCTGCGGCAGCGGAGGTGGCTGAAGATGGAGAGTAAAGTGCCAATCTCTCCATTTTTCCGGGCAAAGAGAAAGAGATGAAGTGAGTGTAAATTTTATGTTTTATGAAAGAGAAAAGGGGTTTGGGGTGGCGGAAACTACAATGGCCACATAATAGAGAGTGATAGTTTTTTTTTATTTTTATAATCCGCGTGCAAGGGTGGCGTACATATCGCTAAGACTGCACAAGATCGTTATTATCTTTCCTGGAGGTGAATGGAACCCGTTCTTAGCCGTCACCGCCAGGTAAATCGCGAGATGTGCGCCCCGCATTCAGTGTCTGATCGCCATCAACGGATCAATGCTACAAGGTCCGATCCCCCAACATGAATTGTCTAAGGGAGCATCAAACCCACACTGCAACATGCCCGCGACAAGTTTATCGAGCTTTAATACGGCGATACGCCTTGAAACGATCCGTCGAGAATCGAACTTGTGACCCTAAGGTCACAAATTTAACTAATCGCCACTGGCCACTATCTTTGGATGTGATAGTTTTGTTCGTTTGACAAGGTCCTGCCCACACTAATCCTACTTTTCCTTTTCTTCCCATCCCTCTTTTTCCTTTACTTATATTGGAGTACACCAATAACATTTCATCAAGTGAAATTCCCATTACGGGGTTCGGAGAAGTTAAGTGTACATCAATATTATCATCATCTTGATAGATAGAACATTGTTTTGGAGAGATGATAATTCTTATCATCTAATTAGCACATCTCTTTTTTAGTTTTCGTCTTGAGTGAAAGCTAACATGATCTTAAAAGAGCCCTTACATCATTGAACCGGGAATAATGCAGCCTATGCTCAAGACTTTACTTATATTGGGAGTAAGATGAGAAAAAGTATCAAGAATTAAAGTATCACTACTCACTAATTAAATAAAAATAACTTTTTAACTTATTATGTGATGTTCGATGAAGTCATTTTCATAATAATGAATATGATTCTCAATCTTCCTAATAATGTCTTTACATCTCAAAGTGTCTTTTTTTTTTTAAAAAAAAAAAATATAGTTGAAGGGGGTAATGATGCTCTACACTTTTCTTACTATCAAGTACGTGAAAAAAAATGCACACATGAGAGTCCATTTAATGCAAAAGGTTCCAACATCAATTTTGTACTGCAAATTGAGCGCCTGGATGCAATTCAATCTCTCTTCTCTCGGTTTGATGACAGTGACATTGAAACCTCGTATTTGCCTCTCTCCTCGTGTTAAATATGACTGGAATAACTAGTGAATTGGTAGATGAAACATAGTAATGCTACTTTTTTCCAAAAAAAAAAAACCCAAAGAAAATGCCATGCCAATCGATCATATGGAGTGCCATAAATAAGAAAATGCTCACAGGAAAACAAATAGGGATATTGGTTGAGAACAATATATGATACCTCTTCAATTTATATGGTATAGTTTGACGGTCAGGATATTTTTGTGGCCATAAATTTTTTGAAACTTATAATCTTCAATATAAAATAATATTTGTGCAACAACTATTAATAATTGTCATAAAAATAAAATGGGAAGTCCACTTAAGTATTTTCAAATTTGAAAAGATGACCTTTTTTAACAACGGAACCTTAGCCGCTATTCTTCGGGTACACAAAATAAACCCCCTCCAGTATTATAACTCGTAAACCGCACAGAAGAGATAAATAACACTAGGCAAATCCCATGCGACGAATTGGACCGAGAAACTATGCAGGGAGTTTTGAACCTGAGACCCTCCTCCCTCTCCCCCATTTGGAAGATAACCCCTGTAACACCCCATTTTAACCGGAGTCGAAACGGAAGTACTACGTATGGTATGATTCCTAAATGTATTTAAAGGAGTCGCCACCTAATTAATTAAGTGAATTAGGACACTTGATTTATTGCAATAAAAATGCTGCAATTAATCTCCATTTAATGGTCTGCGAAATTAATGAGATTCTGGATCAGGGTTCTTTATTATCCTAAAGGGAAGGGGTTAGGCATCCTCTAAGATCCGCTAACTTGCGGTTATCCGTTCAAACCTAGGTTAATTATATATTGACTTTTATTCTACATATTCTAAGCATTTTTACATAATTTACAATTAAAATAAAATGCAATACAAAAATAGTAAAACTGAAATTTAAATGCGACATAAGATAAAACTCCGGGATATCTTTAGCCCTTTTTAGGCCTTCTGCACAAGATGATCTCCGGGTACCTGCATAAACACTTAGTAAAAGTGTTAGTAATAAAATAAACAATTTTAAAGTAATAGCAATAATTAATAAATAAAGCCAAAAAATAAATCCGTCTTTTTATGCAGGAGGCCTTGGAAATCGACGGAGATTCCTTCATCTACAATGTTGCTAAAAATAATAAGATAAATAAAACTTTCGGATCCGCGTCAAAGCGAAGAATAGTTTTAAACACGGAGGGCTCGGATATAAAAATATAAAGTGGGATGGCTAAACAGTGCGGTGCGAGCATTCAAGCTTGCGCATGTTGGTTATCCGGTGTAAGTGGAAGAAATCATCATTGCCCAGAAAGCTTCATTTATTTTATTTTCCGTCTTTGCAACTGTGGAGACCTCAAAAATCGACGGATAACTTTTCATTGGCCAGTGTAGTATCAAGTTCAAAATCAGTAAAATACCAAGTGTAGTATCTTGTTCAAAATCAATTTATTAAAAATAAAGAAGCGGTATCGGAAAATCATCAAATCGACGAACGAAGAGCAATAATAGGAAAACAGTGAACCAACACTTAGTCTACGAAGCAATGAAACGAGCAACTTAGCAACAGTGGTCCATAATCTATCCTAAAAAAAACAGCCAAACCAGTAGGATAATAAAGACTCCGGTGAGATACTCATAGATCCAGCCAAGCCATAGTTCGCCGGAACAGTAACGGCAGAGACAACCAAGATCGTCGGGGTTTTAAAGACTCCAGCGAGATACGAAAAATGCAAAAATCAAACCATACTGAAACCAACAAGATAAAAGCCAACAACATCACCGGAATAAGGCCAAATGAAAGTCGCCGGAGTTTTTAAACTGTGAAGGGCCAACAGAAAACAAACACATATTCCAAAAGATGAAACCAACAGAGGTCAGAACAATTCAAACATGAAAAAACGACGTAATAATTTGGGTGAACTCAAACAAGAACATGAACGGATCCGGGTAAGGTCACCGGAAACATTACAATATCGCTGGAGACATCGAATCACAGCCCAACAAGAACACAATAAAAAAAAGTATATCACAATAAAAGAAGGGTATTCTGGACTAGACAACCTCTCCTCCAGTCGCCGGTGGTCAACTCCGGCGAGGCAGAGACGTCGTAGTGTGTTTAAGTGGGAATGTCAGTGGGGGGAGGTTCGTCGCAACCAGTGGTGGTGGTCGACGGGGTGAGAGTGTGAACAGTGTGTGTATGACGGGAAACGAGGGTGTGGGCGACGGGATAGTGGCGGTTCACCGGCGATGGGGGTTTCAGTGGGTGTGGCAGTGGTTAGAACTCTGGCGGCGTGACTTCGCCGGAGTTATGGCGGATGGTAAAAATGGGAGAGGTGAGTTGGATGTTGAAGGGATGTTGCGGCTGCCAGGGTAGTTTTTAAGGGGTAGGGGGTGTGCGGCTGGGTAAAAGGAGAGTGAGTGGTAGGCGGCTAGGTTTTTTAATGATAGAGAGGGGAGTAGACGGATGGGTATTAACTATTAAGGAAGATAGGGGGCGGTTGGGGTAGGTAGCAAGGCTGCGGCTTAAAGATGGGGGTAGACGGCTGGGGAGATAATAGGGTAGGTTTTTTAAATGGGGGTAAGGTTTTATTTATATGGGGTATTTAGGTTTAGGGTTTTGGGTATTGGGCTTTGGGTATTGGGTATTGAGTATTGGAGGGAAAAGATGAAATGTGTATTGGGCCTCAGTTTGGGCTTCGGTTTTTTGGCGGATTGGACTGGTTCAGATTGTGCCTTGGACTGGATTGGTTTGACAAAAATGCAAAATGAATTAATTATTTAAAAGAAAATTATTTAAAGATGCAAAATTATTAAAATGCAAATGCCGATGCAATAATAATAAAATACAATATTTAGCAAATATTTAATGCCTGATTAAAATAAAGACGGGATGTCAGTTAATTATTTAAAGAGATGCAAAATTAGTAAAACAAAATGATCGCGCAACAATAATAACATAATATTTAAAAATGTTTAATACCTAATTAAAGTAAAAACATGATGTCAATTTACAAAAAATAAAACAACATAGAGTGTTAGATAAAAAATATACAAAAATGTCAAAAATGGTGATAAAATGTGGTGTCCTAAAATGCTTAAAATTGCAAGAAATGACTAAAAGATGGGTCAAAATTGGGTGTCAACAACCCCATCTCAATTAATTCCGCCACCCTTGCAAGTAAGATGACATTTTTTAATAGGCTGATAATTAATAATTTTTTTAAAAAAAATATAGATGAAATACTAGCATTATTGAAGGGAAAAGGGTCAAATTTGCCCTCCAATTATGCTTTATAGTTTAACATTGCCCTTCGTCAAACTTTGCGATCAAATTTACCCTTCCCGTTAGCATACTTATTAAATTTGCCCTCAGGTGGATGGAAGTCTGATTTGGACTCCACAACACAAATAAAATTTCCACATCAAATCCACATAGATGCCATGTAGGTGTCTCACTGTTACAGCCGATGACCCTTTTTTGCTCCATCTCCGATCACAACCACTGGCCAATGACCCTTCTCCCTTCCCCCGCTCACGCATCCTTTTTTTTTCCAGGCCACTGCCAAAAAAACCGACGAGCAGACACCAGAATCCGGCAAACAACACCGACCAGTAGCTCCCCATCATCCTCCTACATTGAATTGTCAATGACATTGTAATCATAGCAACATCTCCAACATAATTGTCACGACCCGACCCGACGGGCCGCGACCCGGTGCCCTAATTGGACACCCTTATACTGACTTGTCACATATAATCAGACTGACACTAAGAACAATATGAAATTAGGAAGCATAACGCTGCAATAATAACACACGTGTCGAATAAGCCCAGCGGCGAAACTTTGCAGTGAATGAACCTATCTCAGGAGTCACAACTAGTCAATATATCAAATAGGCGAGCAAATTTCGCCACTATATATCTGATAACATCCCCATAAAAATAAAGTGAAGTACAACAATACAACTGACCAAAACATGATACAATCCCACACGAACAACCCACAACTGTCTACAGACCTCTATGAGAAGGATAACGAAATATGACGGGACAGGGCCCCGTCGTGCCCCTAAATATACATAAATAAAAAATAAGGTTATGTACCAAAATAACTAGCTCCGAATCAATGGAGCTCTCCCAACAAGAAACCTAGACCGGAGGATCACCGAACTGAGTACTTGTACCTGCGGCGTAACGCAGACCCAGGAAAGGGGTCGATCGAAATAATGATCGAGTATGTAAAACATGAAGTACTGTAAATAAGATCATAACTGGCCAAGAGGTAACAAGAGACAAGTAAAATAATCAAATACCAAATCCAACTGTGCCATATAAAAATGAGAGTCAAATCGAAATCAGGGATGCCTGTCCATAGAATTCTATATACATTGTCGGCCCTTAAGTGGAGGGACTCGGTGGAATCATCATATCTATATACATTGTCGGCCCTTAAGTGAGGGACTCGGTGGAATCATCATATCTATATACATTGTCGGCTCTTAAGTGAGGGACTCGGTGGAATCATCATATCTATATACATTGTCGACCCTTAAGTGAGGGACTCAGTGAAATGATATAATCACATCAGCACGAATATAATATCATGAGTAACTTTATACATATTAAATCATCACTTGACTCTCAATGGAATAAATGAAAGACACTATCATATATCATTTTAAATCATCATTTGGAAAATCAAGGCGCTTATCATATCATGTATCATTTTAAGACATCATTTGGGAAATCAAGGCACTTATCATATCATGTATCATTAGAAGTTAAGATTCGATAGAATTATGTACGTCTGTCGTACACTCATTTGTATAAATCATGTCAAAAGAAAGAAAGGATAGTTCACATACCTTATTGACGAACTAACCAACTCGATAATCTAAATACGCCTTGACTAGCACTTCAACCTATAATAGTAGTAACATGTCTATTAATATTATGATTACTAGCATACGTTGTAATTGAATGATAATTTGCCTTCTTTTCTATAAAAAATTGGGCAGCACTTCCACTATTTATATGCACATCCACAACTTACAACAAATGTCAACAATATCAATTAACAAGTCACAATTCCAAGATATCACAAAATCAGTCCATATACTCTACTTACACCATGTTATGCATTATTTCTTCTTACATTTATGGAATACAACAACGACGACAACCAAGGTGATTACGACACCTATTTCTCATGTTAATCCAGCTCTTAATCCTTATTAAACAACCTTTAAAATAGCCCATAAATACAGTCCATACGTCTAGCAACAACGACAAGAATATGTGTCTTATAGTTTGCAACATAACACCTTTTTACTCTTTAATTCCTTTAAGACATGTCTTAGTAATTACCACAACGTATATACATGTTTATAACTTATATTTTCAGCATTATACCTCTACCAAAACAGCCCCTAAAATGCAACACAACATGTCCAATAATTCCATACAAGTCTCGGTCAACACATCATAATTCCATAACTCTTCTCTTAATTCCTTAGAATCCAATTCACCTTTCAACACTTCCATATAACTAATTACCATTCTAAATATCAATGTTTCTTTTCAATTTCAACATGCAATTAGCGACAAGGATAACAACAACAACGAATCTAATGTACACAAAAATAGCCCCAATATCAGTTAACAACATTAACAACCACATGCATTCTCTTATTTCCATTTCCTCTTTAACATGAGTTTATCCCTTAACTACAACATAATTTAATCTTCCAAATACTCTATGAAAAGAAGAATTTTTACCTTAAATTTCGCCCCAAAACAGTCCCTAAATCTCGGCTTCAAGCTCCAATTTTTGCACCATTTTCACCACATCTTCCACTCTAAATTAACATGCATGTATTCTACCAGTTTAAACAATCATTCCCACGTGTTTTTCTTCCAAAAATTTCATCTCAAAATTGGAAATTTCTGAGCAGTTTTTCGGTCCAGCAGTGGCGAAAATGCCCACTATTTTGGTGTTTCTTTGGCTTGTAATTTATGGAAGAACTTAGGCTAGGAAGAGGGAATAAAAAGCTTCAATTCTTGGCTATGGGGGAGAGGATTTTCGACCAAGAGGGAGGGAGAAGAGGGTGAGGAGTGTTTGAAATAAAAATGTTGGGAGGTGAAAGGTTATAAGCCTTAAGGGAAAAATCTGAAATTTCAGTTTACACTTTGGTCCCTAATTGTCCACTTAAATTAACCCCTCTACTAAAATAAATCTCACTTCTTTTAAATTTCAAAAATCTCATAAGACCTCGTATCCTCGTTGTCGTAACTTATATAATACGTTTCTAATCCATAACGGGAATATATATATATATATAACTATCATTATAAGTTTCCAACGTCACACACGTTGTAGCCAACATTTTTCCGGAATCACATTCTCTTGTATACTAATTTCCGTATTAACATATGTAAATATACTTTATATCCAATATTTAAATCTTACTTCCTTAATGTCGTTCTTAATTATCGCCTTAAACTTACGACGTGTAACAATAATTTATCTTCTTTCATGGCTTCTTGACTTGTTACCATTTAAATGACAGTTGTGAAGAGTTTCTTGAATTTCTTGTTTGATGAAGTGATTTTGAGCTCTATGTTAGATGAAGGTGAAAGAGAAGGAAAAAATGGGCTACATGGAGGTAATGGGCCGCCACATAAATTAATGTTACTAGAAAAGGATGAAGCATGGAATTTAGAAAGTGCAGTAGGAATTGAACCATTGAGATGATTATTCAACACACTGAAATTCACAAGGCTTGGTAGATTAATGCTCGGAAGAATACCGGAGAAGTTATTGTTTTGCAATAAAAGTCCAATTAAATGGGTTAGATTATTGATAGAGAAAGGGATAGTACTCGTGAAATTATTCGACCAAAGATTCATCAGGTTTAACCAGGTCAATCCGAGAAGACTTCTCAAAAACTCGCCGGTAAATAGATTGTTTTGTAGAAATAGACTATGAAGAAGCTTAAGGTTAGAAAAATCGACCGGGATTGGGCCGGATAACCGGTTGACATTGAGACTATGAATCCGGAGTTGACTCAACCTGCCTAATAAGTTAGCCGAAATTTGATCAATGAGCCCAACAACATGTAGTCTCAGTGAATAACCAAAAGAGTTGTTCGGGTCACATTCAACACCGAACCAAGTGCAAGCATAAGTAGAAGAGTTCCATTCGACCCTACTCGTGTGTCGAATCTGAGAAAGGAAAGCAAGAAGAGCTTGCTTGTCCTGTGTAGGCTCTGATACAACTCGATAATGATTTGATCCGAGCAAAGTAAAGAATAATAAAGCACAAAAAACAAACTTTGAACTTGAATTAACAAACACCGCCATGAATAACCTTAAGAAAAAGAATGTAGTTCAACTACTGCGGTGGTTTTCTGCGAGAAGCCATTAAAGAAGATAAAATTTTAGAGAGAGAAAATGGATCGGGTTGAAACAATTTAAATGATGGGGTAACATATACGAGTTACAGGTTAAAAGAATTGGGTGACCGCCTACATGGCGTCTACGTGGATCCGATGTGAAGTTCAAGCAGTGGCGGAGCCACGTGAAGCAAGGTGGTGCAACTGCACCACCAGTTTTTTGAAAATTTTCGATCAAAACACGTCGTTATGGATGAAACGGTGTGTTTTAATTTTCTTCGATCAATTTTTTTTTTTAGCTGCACAAAAACATCTCTGCGCCACTAGAATTTGCTTGCTGGCTCCGTCACTGAGTCCAAGTCAGACTTCCATCCAGCTGAAGGAAAATTTAATAAGTATGCTAACGAAAAGGGTAAATTTGATCGCAAAATTTGACAGAGGACAATGTTAAATTATAAAGCGAAGGGCAGATTTGACCATTTTCCATTCAAACTATGACTATTCTACTATGTTCGTAATCAGATTAGCTACTATAGCTGGCACGCAACAGGACCGTTAGTCTACCTCCTCTAACAACTTCCTTGGACTAGCCTCTAAGGCTCCAACTTCCTTCTACCAATTTGCCTGGATACGTTATTATTTGAAAGGTCTTAATTAACGTTTTGTTTTGGTCATATATGATGTCAATTGTAATCCTGATATATATATATATATATATATATGTTCTAAAGGTTGTTCAACTTCTGCCGTAAAAATGATCAAGCATTAACCTTCCACTTGCCTTTATTTTGTTAACGGATTTGGTCAACTCTCCTGTCTCGAGAAACACAAATATACAAATTTTATTGTTTACGTAGTAGAAGCATAGATATCAAAACCAATTACTTTCACCGTTGCAGTTTATGTGTCTATTTAGAATGTTAATAGATATTTTTTAATTATAATTTTTTCAAATATTTTTAAATTATTTATGTAGTTTTTAAATATATAAATTTTATTTTTTAAAAAAAATTATGTCTGAATTCATCTTAAATATTAGTCTAGGGGTGGCAATTGGGTAGGTTAGGGCGGGTTAAGACAAGACAAACCTTGACCTGCTAAGATGTTAACCCGCCATGTCCTGCCCCGTTTAGCATTTTTTTTAAAATTGTCCTGCCCTACCCCGTTAAGTCCTGTCCCGCCCTGCCTTGTTTATGTTTATGAAACAAGATACAAACTTAAAACAATCATAACTTCTTATCCGTAAGTCGGATTAACCCCATAAAGCATCAAACTGTCGAGAACAGAGAAAACTAGAATTTTTATTCAGCACAAACTTTCAAATTCTTTACCGATTTGTACAGTTTTTACGTTATAAATTCTGTCCTTTCAGATTTCGATTGATCCGAGGTAGAAACTTTAAACAGTGATAAATTTTAAATTGTAAGTCGGATTAATCCCCGTAAAGTCTCAATATGACTATAACAGAAAGATGTACAACTCTATAAAATTTTATCAATTCTAACAAGTACAACCCATCGTAACATATTATAATTTCACAATCCAAACTAGTTAGAATTTTTTTAAAATTATAACCTATTAACTAACCTGCCCTATTTAGAATTTTCTAAAAATGTGTTTTGACCCGTCCCGCCCTGCCCTGTCCCGTTTAAGCATTGCCCTACCCAGCCCCGTTTAACGTTTGACCTGTCCTATCCTCTGTCCTGCCCCATTTGCCATCCCTAAACATTACTTAGTTGGACCCTATAGTACTCCAATCAAGCCATAAAAATTGAAATAGAGGGAGTAAAAGAATTGGAAAAATTGACTCTCGTCCTCCCAATATTAGTGAGAATTAAAAATCTTGTGTATGTTATACTTTAACACTTTGTGAATAGGATTAAAGAAATTTTTTGAAATAAAAAATGTAAAAGGGGATGGAGCGAAATGAAAACGAAGAAAAGAAGACCCAAGTGTTGACCATCAACCAAAATTAGGGTTGTTATCGGTCCGGATACACCTGAAAATCACCTAAGAACCGGACTGAAATATCCGGATCGATACTCGGATCGAAAAGTTAATGGTTCGGATACGAGTACCAGACATAAAGATCCAGTCCGACAACCCGGTCTAATTGCCCGATAACTTATATGTTATCAGTGCTAGTCCCATATCCGGTAACTATCTTATCAATCATTGAAATATTGCTATTATATATTGCTTTAAGTTTTTATATGTAGTATGTAAGACAGTAAAAAAGGGATTTTTATAAAAAATTATAAGTAAAGCAGAAATTTTTAAGTAAAACAGAGATTTTAATATTTCGGACCGGTTTCGGATCGGAAACAGTATTCAGAATCGGACCGATAACCTTATCGGTCCGGTCCCAGATCTCTTTTCAGGACCAAATTTGTATGGGTCCGGACCAATAACCTTATCGGTTCAGACCAATAACTTTATCGGTCCGGTTCCACTGACCGATAACAACCCTAGCCAAGATTGGAATTCGGAATTTAGTCAAAAAGAAAATATGGGACTTAGGGATAGCATCTGAGTTGTATATAAATTTGGATTGGTCCAGCATAACATAACAGCCACACCCACTGTTTGGTACACGAATCTGATAAGAGCCATAAATGGTTAACAGACAAACACGACTGGACCATATCTTCTGCCATAACTCAAATTGTTCTTTGTTAAAGGATAATGTTTATGAATTATTATTGTAATTAAATGATAATTAGGATAGAATCAATTATGTAAGATAAGTAGTATAATTTATATTAGGATAGATTTGATTAGTAAGAAAAAGATTAAGGCTAAGTAATATAATTTATACTAGGATATCATAACGTATCATTCATGAGTTGTTGCATAGCACTACTATTAGTAAGTTGTCCTAACTTGGACGCATCTATTAAGCAAGTTAAATTTCATAGCTAGGCTTGTAGTGATCAAAATTTAGAATAATTGTCACCTATTACGTACGATAGCATTTATTTACGCCAACCTACCTATTTCCTAGACCTTTCTCATTTCTTTCATTTCATTGCAAAATAAAAAGTTGGTTTTCGCTTTCTCTTCCATAAAAGGAGAGAAAGATACCAACCCCTTCCATTAATCTGCTACTACAAGTTTTTTGTAACATTAATGGCTTCCATCAACATTTATTTCCCTTCAACATCTCTCTCTCGCTCCCAGTAAGTTTCCCCCCCAAGAATTGTGATTCCAATTGAGCTGTATCAAATTTCAAGAACGAATATGTTGATTTTGGGTTTAGATTTATGATTTTTTTTAGTTTCTTGTATCTTTTTGTGGGTATGTTTAATTTTGGATCAGTTTGAGGACTTGTTCTTAATATGTGAATTCACTGTGGATGCATTTCTTGAAAAAAGAAGAGCTTTCGTTGACTTTGATTTGCACTAGGTTGTGTTGTTTATGGGGAATTTAATGTTTGAACTTTACACAGTCACACTTAATTTTACAATTTTACTTCTTTTTAAGACTCTTTATCTGCCTTAATGATGGATTATGATGTCCTTTTTTTCTATTTATGATTGAGGCTTAGTAGTAGTAGTTCCGTGTACCTGAACCAAGATTATGTTTTTATATCCTTATATGTGGTTTTTTGGTTTACATGGAGAGAAAGAAATATGACAACTTTCAAAGGTGTCGAGAGTCCATGTTTGGGCTCGTTAGGAGTTCCCTCTTGTATACATTGTATATACTACTCCTTGTGTAAATGATTCTTAGATTTTGGGAGGTTTTGCCAACTTTTGTTCAAACATATGGAGTTGGTGTATATAGACTTTATACAGGTAACAGGTATTGGATAGAACAGAGAGGATACTGAGCACTAAGCAGGATAATGAGTATGTGAATTCATTGATATGTCACATATTTAGTCATGTAAAAACTAGTTAAGATCTGTCATTTGCATCAGCGTAGTTTATAATGTTCAAATCTTTAATGTGGTTGAGCATTCTACATTCACCTGTTTAAATATTGATTTTCACCTTTCAATTTCTTAGTAATTTGCAGTATTATGAGTTCTCTCTGATCTGCTCACTTTTCTTGTAGAGCATCAAAGAACTTCAAGTTGTTCAATGGACTGCACTCAGGAGATCTATATTCTGTTAATGGGGTCTCTTCAGAGTCATTCATACGGCTTAATGCTAGAGCACACTTAACCATCAAGAATGATTTTACAATTAAGTCTGCATTCTTGTCTGACGAAGCAGGCGCCCGCTCTCAATCCACGGGGGAAAGTTCTCTGTTGAGTAGCCTCTCTACAGTAACCGAGACTCAACCTGATGCTGTAGCCTTTGGAACGCTAGCAGCAGATGTTGTTCCTACAACAAGTGGCTTTCCTTCAGATAATGATGAATTCGATTTGGATCGGCCGACCGAAGGTTTTTCATCTGTTCCTGAGGCCATCGAAGAAATTCGTCAAGGAAAGGTAGGTTCTTCTTAAAAGTCAACAAGAATTTCTCTTAATGTTGTGTAAAAGTAAACTAAGTCAATCCTTATTGCAGATGGTGCTAGTTACAGATGATGAAGACAGAGAAAATGAAGGGGATTTAATTATGGCTGCATCCAAATCTACACCAGAAGCAATGGCTTTCTTTGTGAGGCATGGAACAGGGATAGTTTGTGTGAGTATGGTGGAGGAAGACTTGGAGAGGTTACAGCTTCCTTTGATGGTAAACGACAAAAAGAATGAGGAGAAACTTTGTACTGCATTCACTGTTTCAGTGGTATGTATTACCTTGATTACTCACCTTTGCATCTCTCTTTTTTTTGTGGGGTGGTGGGGGGGCACAAGGGGATTTTCTTAATGGCAAGCCAGTTCTCCTCTTAGAAATTTAACATATCTAAACCTTCCTGATACATTGAGAAAGAATTACTAAAATGTTGATATCTAAACCTTACCAACGAAAGAAAGAAGAAAGTAATAGATTACTATAGCAAGTCCAACACTATAACTTTTATGCGTAACTTGTGTATGCAAGCACGCCTGCTTGCCTTACCACTTCCCCAATTGGAGTAACTTTAAATCCCAGTCAGTACTGGAATACTGTATTTTCCAGGGAATATTTTAAGGATTTAGTGTATGCTATTCTTGCAACTGTGTGAAATACGGCTACCTTTATCTTCTATGTTTTACTTCTACATTTGTTAAGGGCGAATACATAAATGAACATGCCTAAGGCTCATTTTTGAAAGACATTCTGCTGGTTGTCCTTTCAAGTCTAGTGTCCTGTTAAATGGATCCTTACGAAACATTAATGGTAAATCAATCCCGCAGGACGCAAAACATGGAACAACTACAGGAGTATCTGCTAATGATAGAGCAACGACAGTATTGGCACTTGCGTCCAGGGATTCGAAGCCTGAGGATTTCAACCGGCCAGGACATATTTTTCCTTTGAAATACAGGGCAGGCGGGGTTTTAAAACGAGCTGGACATACTGAAGCTTCTGTGGATCTTGCCATGTTAGCTGGCTTAGACCCTGTTGGAGTAATATGTGAGGTTGTGGATGACGATGGTTCCATGGCTAGATTGCCTAGGCTTCGTCAATTTGCAAAAGAACATAACTTGAAGATGATATCAGTTGCTGACTTAATCAGGTAGTTCACAGATCTACTTCTGATTGCTTTAAGAGTTGGTGTTGCTTAATAATTCCTTCGTGGTTTATTGTTTTGTCATTCTGTAACGTGGTGATAAAAACTTCTGATGGTTCTAAAGCGATGATTCCTTTTTTGTCTGGATCAACTTTTCTATTTAGCTTCGTCTTTCTTTTATCTTTACTGCTTATGAGGCAGTTAATTTGGGAGATTGTGCAAAAGTCAATGCCCCTTATCCCTCAAGAGAAACCAAGAGCTGTGTTAAAGTTCTGATTCGATGGTCAGGAGCACCAAGCTGTAATAGCTTACTTTTGATTTTTTTCCTTTTCTTTTGCATTTAGCTGCATTAATATCTTAAAACGCAGTAGAAAGTGACTTCCCTTGTCCAGCAAATGCTTGAAAGCAAGCATTCTTTTAGCCCTATTCAACTTGTTTCTACTACATTAGCTTTTGTTACATCATCTGACAAGAACTTCCTTTTACAGATATAGGAGGAAAAGAGATCAGTTGGTAGAGCATGCTTCTGCTGCAAGAATACCTACTATGTGGGGCCCGTTCACTGCCCATTGCTTCAAGTCAATAATAGATGGAATTGAGCACATTGCTATGGTTAAGGTGAGCAAACTTTGGGGATATTCTTGCATTAATCTTCAGCAGTGGTTGGACTAGTTGAAGTTGTACATACATATGAGTTTGTTGTGCTTCACTAATCACAAAATTAAATATATCTATTAGAAACATGAAGTTCCAAATTTTTCTTAGGTGGAAAAGAAAAGCACATTTGTATCTTACATGATTTTACAGTTTGGCATCATTGTAGCGAATTTTATTATGGAGTATTGGGCTTGTCAAGTTCATTTCGCGTTTGGTACTGATTTCGGATGAGTTTGTTGAATGATCAGGGAGATATAGGAGACGGACAAGATATTCTTGTCCGGGTACACTCGGAATGCCTCACAGGAGATATATTCGGTTCAGCTAGATGTGACTGTGGAAGCCAGCTGGCACTTGCAATGCAACAAATTGAGGCTGCTGGCAGGGGAGTTTTGGTTTACCTCCGTGGTCATGAGGGTAGAGGAATTGGTTTGGGTCACAAACTTCGTGCTTATAATTTACAAGATGCTGGACGTGATACTGTTGAAGCAAACGAAGAGCTTGGCTTGCCCATTGATTCAAGAGAATATGGGGTTGGTGCACAGGTACTTCCTATATAAATTCCGGTGCATATATAAGCTCTCTCTGCATCGTGCTGTGAATTGTGTGTAAATCCAGGTTTCTTATAGCAAAACTAAACTTGTATCCTTCTGCAGATCTTAAGGGATCTTGGTGTTCGAACTATGAAGCTGATGACAAACAATCCTGCAAAGTACAGCGGGCTCAAGGGTTATGGTTTGGCAATTTCTGGCAGGGTCCCCCTTCTGACTCCCATTACAAAAGATAACAAGAGATATCTGGAAACAAAACGCGCTAAAATGGGCCATGTGTACGGCGACCTTATTCGTCCTGCAAACAGCACCAGCACAATAAATGGTAAACCAAACTAGGATAAATCTTCTACTATACAGAATTCATAACATACTAATGTTTCCATGCTTGGGAACCGATGAGAAGTTCTGTTTGGCGAACAACTTGCTGGAGAAATAGCAATCACCTGGATAGCAATCAACTCGGGATACCTTAACAAATAATTCCATATCTTAATCATTGTTTTATTGCTACTCGTACAAGAATAATGATTTCTTGGTGCAGATTATTTTTACAGACATTCTTTTTGTCCTTAAATGTATATTAGCATTGATGAGAAGTGATTCACCTTATCCTCTGTCCCATCTCAAGTGTTAGTGAAAGGAGGACAAAGCCAGCATAGACTGACAAAATATGTATTCTTGCATTGGAGAATGTATTTGAACTCTTGTTATAGGCCGTAGCAACTTGATGTTATGGTTATTGTACTAGAACTTGATTCAGAAATGGTTTCATGAGTTACTGTTGGCAATTTAAACATGATGTATGATGGTTTAATTCCTTCTGTTGATAACAAGTCAGTGTTTACATCAAAATTAACAATTTAACCTAAATAGTTGCAAATTAAAACGGGAGTACATATCAGTTACCCATGGTTAAGCGGTTAAAGTTCATATGACACATGTTTTACATTAATTGGTTTGATGCAAACAAAGAGTACTAGTAGGTTTTTTCCTTGCCCCAATGTTATTTGTTGCGTTATTGTTATAGTTGTGATACCTATACTGAGTTTGGATGCAAGCCTATCCGAGAAAGAACCAACGTAGTTTCCATCTGAATTTGCATATATGAAAAGCACGTTTATTTTCAAAGAGGAAAGAAGTTATTAGAGAATGGGGGAAAGTCCCGAAGGCGAAACCCCCCATATGCACCAGAGGTCCCTTGGCCAGGTGGGATGTACCCTGCAAGGGAGAAGACCAACGGGACACGAACTCAGCAATAACCCTTGTAATATTTCAGCAATGAATGTCACCACACGGATTCGAACCCGTGACGTCGGGGTGGTTGTACTCCAATCCCTTGTCATTTACCAACTCGTCTGTGACCCTGGGGCTGAGAATATTTTCATTCTTGCCAACATTTTTGGAATAACGTGTGTAATAATCTTCTGCATCTTTAATAGAAAACGTCCAAAATCTAATTAATAACAGCCAAACATACACGTTATACTACTAAAGTATTTAGCAGTGAATGGGGTCTATTATAGAACTAAACCCGTGTTTTTAGGATAAAACTATTCCTATTCTGTATTAGAAAAGGAATTACTTTTAATCCACAGTCAGTTAATACCATTTCATATGCACTGTTGGTATACAATGAATGTGCATAGTAACCTGAAAAAGATGCCACTGATTACATTTTTACTGTGTAGAATAGTTCACATTAAAGAATTTAAGTTATATACATTGATAATTTTTGTACTATTTTTCAAGTTACCACTTACCTTAAGTTATCAAATGGATCGTAGTAATTACTAAACCACGCGTAACATGAATATTTTGTGTTTTCCATTTTATTTTTCGCTTCCTAGTAGTACTATTAGTATTAGTATTAGTATTTAAGAATTCTTAACATTTTAATCTTTTCTTTTGGAGTTCTTGTATGATGAATGACGATATGAGTTTGATTTGTATTTTCAGTTGTTTGTTCGTATTTAATGTGTTACCCTTGTGTCGTAGTGTATAATTTGCTGCTAGTTTTCCTTTTTACTCTGATTCCTGTTGAATGATGATGATTTCTTGAGTGCATGGCACATGTGTAGTTTTGGTGCCTTTTTAGATATATTTTCAGACATGTTGATGATTCTAATTGAACTTAGGATCAACTGCGCAACAGTTTAGTTTCAACGTGTCATTGTAACATCTTTGATATGTGTGTCAATTTAAATGACAGTTTTTGAGGGCTCGGAGTTTAATTTAAGAAGGAAAAAAAACTTGAAATTTATGATTTAAAACAAGTCATATACGTTCGTGTTGCTATAAATTACCCTATTAAGAGTAAATTGAGAGAAGCTACAGAGGGAGTATAAAATTTATAAAGTAGTGTTTTTACATTTTATTGTGTTAATGTTAGATTTTGTGTCATGACATTTTTCCTAACATATCATTTTCAGAGCTAAGTTAAAATCAGAAAATGTTGGACCAAATGTCTTGACATTCGGGACGACATTCCCAGAATCGCTTACCATCTTCACTTATTGCATTTAGGAAAGTGTGACCTTTTTATCACATGAAAATTGACTTGGCAAGGAGTCTTTGAAGCAGATTGCAAACGAGGAAGACCAAGTCCAAGAGGTAGCTTAAAGGAGCAAGACGTGTGAAGAAAAAAGTCCAAATCAGCTCCTATTTTCATGCCTCAAGCTACTGTGCCCACTTTTAGCTCAACTTCTACAACCAATTGATGAGTTTTTCAAGAAGGACTCTCTACTATAAATAGAGAGGGCAGAAGAGTGAATCAATATCCAGAATCAAAATGTAAAAATACCAAGAGAGTTCTCGGGATTTCTTCTCAGAAATCTGGATCACAAAATGTTGTCTGAGTTTGTGACGACATTCTGTCTGACATTACATTCGCTGTTTCAGATTCTAGATTAACTTTGTATGGAGCGATTGTAATGAGATGTTGTGCACTTTAGATAGAATTTTCAGACATAAGTCATCTGCGACTTAACTTTTTTTTATTCCTTTTGTATTATCTTGTAATATTGTAAAAGAAGAAATATATTCAATTGTATATATATATATATACACAATACCTTTGGTCATTGACCATCATAGGTTATATCAAAATTAAATCTTTGTGTTCTTTATTTATTTCCGATGCACTTTAACTCTTCAAAGGTTTTATTCTGTTTTTACCGAAATGTCGTCAGTTGGTTATACTTTTAGTAAAGAATATTTAGAAATTGTACTTAAATATAATTTCAAAAGTGAAAAGTAAACCGGAAAACAAGTTATAAACTATTTATTAAATTTGAAATACAATTTCAAAATGAATTTTATTTTTTTATGGGCAAACAATGATTTTAAATAAAGTGAACAAATATTTCGGAAAAAAGTGAATTTCTATGGCCAAACATATCCTTAAATGTGTTATAATAACATTTTGAACCCGAAATACTTAGTGGGCGTTTGAACCAGATATGGGGTTTTTGATCGCATCAAAATTTAATATTGTTGTAGTTTATATTTTCCCACGTGGGTGCACAACGTTATTTCCATTGCGGTCTGAACCCAAGGCACCCGAGGATCATGAAATCGTTGGCATTGATTTCGTGAACAATTGTCATTTTGTTCAGGTAATTTTTTTTGCATCTACTATTCTTTTCATTGTTAATTTGTTTAAATTTCCTAAAATATTTTCATTGTGTTTATAGGTCATTTTGCACGATGGATCACCAATTCCATCTACTCATCCTCAATGGAAAAATTATCGATTTCCAAATGCTACTGATTGAGAAATATCTTATGTACAAACGATGCTTCATTTTAAAAATTTAGAAGCTATTAACGCAAATGTAGTAAATCACGGTCAAATAAATTTAGTTAGTGACTCGTGATATATATTTATATTTTTTTGATACGTTGAAATGTAAATTTATATTGGTCCACAAAGGATCTAGCTTATCTCTTAATCAAGCGACCCATTAAATAATAACATAGTTTAATTTGTTGATAAATTTAAGTCTTTGTAAACTCTATGAAAAAAAGGAAGAAAATAATGATCAGTAATTTTTTATATAAAATAAGCCTCTACATAAAAAAGCAAAACAAGTAAATTTATGTGGGTTTGTGCCATTTGCTCAATTATGTTATTAAAGAAGTTGGAAATGCCATCCATTGTAATGTAATTTCAATGCTCATCAACTGTTTGATGAAATTCCTGAAAGAAATGTAGTCCCGTGGAATGAATTGATCACGAGTTATACTCATTATAGGAAGTTCAGGGAAACAATTAATATGTTTGGAAAACTACTAATCCGATTGATCACGAGTTATACTCATTATAGGAAGTTCAGGGAAACAATTAATATGTTTGGAAAACTACTAACTTCTGGGATTAAACCAGGTGAGGTCACTATTGTTGGAGTTTTATCAGCTTGTTCTCATTTCGCAGCTCTTAATCAAGGTAAGTGGATCCATGATTATATTTCCATTTACTTGCAATTTCGCCAAACCCACAGCCACTAATTAAGGTTGGAGTTGACATATAATATACTCCCTCGTTTCATAATAAGTGGTGTTTTAAGTTTTTCATTTTGTTTCAAAATAAGTGTTGTTTTATGATTTTCAAGAAAAATTTGAGCTTATTCTTCCAAAATTACCCTTGTTTACATAATCAAGAATCATGAAGTATTTTTTTTCCCAGGCATTAATTAGGAATAAGTTTGTAAAAACACTCATAGTTTTTTAAAAGTGAACAATTTCTTAAAGGGTGTATATAAGCTAAAAACATCACTTATTATGAAACGGATGGATTAGGAGAGAATACTGATTGAGCACATGCTTCTAATTTCTATCTATATAGGATATGCTCATTAGTATTCAACATCAAAATAGTCCAACCTATATACACACATTAAGGACCATTTGGATTCCCCCCCCCCCCCCCCTCCTATTTGTGTGCATGACAATCAAATGATCAATGAAAACTAGTGCATACCAGGTAAATGAACCAGGCCTAAAAGGAGCTGGCTCTTCTGGAGGAACCTTGTTTCTTTCATTCTTTTTATCCTTAAATATACAATGAAGAACCAAAATCAATTTTCCAGATATAAAGTAATAAATGATACACTTTTACTTGTCCTGATGAATTTTAATCTATGGAATTGCGAGACAAAAGTGCAAGTCAACAACTTGCTATACTATGTTATTCCTTCAAAGTAACTATTTCAAACAGAAATCTTCTGGCTACAATTTTCACTTCCATGTCTATAGGAAGTTCAGGGATGTTCTGAACAATAGAGTTTTTAAGTGGAAACAATGAAGGAACGCTAAAACATGGGAAGAATACCTTGTTATTGGTCTCTCCTTGATTTGCTTTAGCCCATCCATTGATGAATGAAACAACTGTGGAAGTATCTGCAACTTTATGGGAAGCACACACCCCAATAGCAAGTCCTCCACAATAAAATAAATTGGTCTGGATACTTGTGGCAGAGTCTGCTGTACCAACTTCTTGTGGTAAAAGTTGATCCAAAATCTCATCTTTAACTCTTTGGTGAAGCAAATCAGCTAGTTCTTTATCTACTTTTGTTTCCAAGTATTCAACCCCTTGGTCACTGTAATCAATAAAGAGATCTTCTTGATCTTTGACAAGTCTTCCAGATAGTGGATAAACTTGGATTAAGTCATTCTATTACATACTCCATCCGTTCACTTTTACTTGTCCAACAACAACAACATACCCAGTGAAATCCCACAATGTGGGATATGGGGAGGGTAGAATGTACACAGACCCTCACCTCCACCTTGGTAGGTAGAACGGTTGTTTCCGGGAGACCCTCGGCTCAAGACAAAGCATAATCAGGCAAAGCAAAACAAAGTATGAGAAACGGTCAGACTCAGACGAGAAATTAAAGCAATATGGACATGCAGATAGTAAAAATCAAATACGCAGATAGTAAACGGTCACTTTTACTTGTCCAATATTGTAAAAATAATTTTTCACTTTTTACTTATCATTTTTAGCATATATTTTTTTTCCATGTTTTACCCATAGTATTAATTGTTCATTTCAAATCACTTTTCAAGTCAATTAAAACTACAACAATTATCATGGTAAATTATGCACTTCATTTATTATTTCTTAAGAGGTGTACAAAATTCATAGTGGACAAGTAAAAGTGAACAGAATTTATTATTCCTCATGAAACTATTGAGAGTGAATCCTTTCCATAATTATTTTCTTATTCATAAAGTGAAGAAAGTCCAGAACTTTAAGTTAGTACGGCTGAATTTCCAGAGATTTACTAAAGTTTATGCTAGTCTCAGTCTTGTTATTTTTGGTTCATGTTATCATTTCCTAACATGTAGAATCAGATACTTATTGCTATTTTTCAATAATATGTATGAAAGATCTTCAAAAACTCAATTCATCAAAAAATTAATGTTCAGTGAAAATGTGATGAAATTAAATATTCCTTGCACAAAACCTCAAATTTATTACTCATCATGCGAATAAACAGGTAAAAAGCAGAACAAAATCTTATTGTGTGACTAGCTAGGTTGTTGTCATCTTCATATCATCATATGGATTAGACTTCAACCAACTAGGCTCAAAAGTTGCACTTGAAATAGACAGTTAATTTTTAAAAATTAAATCCAAATCGAGGAATCAAATGCTACTTTTGAAGTGGAGGACAAAATGTTAGGATCTCTCTCGAATTCAGCCATGTCATTCTCCTTCAGACTAACCCATGCTTCTATTCCATCACCATTTTTTGTGTCGAATAGACTAATTACTTCAAAAGTTCTGCCAACACTGCTCACCCAAATTGGCTTTCCCCAACCGAAGTCTACTTCATACCAGGGGAATCTACACCAACTAGTGCTGGCATAAATGTCCATCTCATCTCCTTGACCAAGTTTGTTTACAACTTCTGTGCCACAGTTAATGGACAGAGAGATAATATCATCGACGCTTTCCTTACCAATGCTTACAGATGTGTCCCTTACTGTACTTCCTATAGCCCTAACAAAGTCATTTAACTCATTTCTTAACTGGTTTGCCTCTAGAGTAGCAACTACAGTCACGTAAAAATTCCCTAGAGCATGCTCTAAAGAGAGTAAATTTGATTTTCCCCTCAAATTAATAGGAAACAAAAAACAAGAGTCCCTTGAATATCCAAGTTTGGCTGATGAAATACCCACAAGAACCTTCCATATTAATGACATAATGACCACCACTCGAGTAGGTCTCGTGAATATGGCACTCGAATTGATTATGTCTTTGAGCTTTACTATTGCCAAAGCATCAAACACAAACCTCCTCGTGACAATCTTAGGGCCTATGTTGGATGGTGGTGAAAATTGAGGTCCTGATAGCACTCTTGCGGGAAAGAGCGATGACAAGTGACTGAAACTTGGGAAACAGCCTTTTGTTCTTGTCCCTGTAAGGCTAGTTTGTGCCCATTCATTGAGAAATGTTGCTAAATTGAAAGCGTCAGTTACGATATGTGAAATTTGTATCGCTATGACTAGTCCTCCACAATTGAATATGTTCACTTGGACACCAAGTAATGGACTTGATGGCTGATCCATTTTTGGAAGAAGATCATCCAAAAGCTCAATATTCTTGGGTCCTCGGTGGAGAAATTCAGCAAGATCCGCGTTCACTTTAGATTCAACATACTCAACACCTTCGTCATTGCAGTGAATTGACAATTCATCTTCACTAAATCTTCCAGCTAGAGGGTAAAAATTGGTTAAGGTCTCAGCCAAAGATTTTTGCAGCTTATCACATCTTTCAATAATTCCTTCCCTGTTGCACTCACTGGTTGGCAAGTAGTGGAACAGTATTGGTACATATATACGAGGAGCCCCCTGATCAAAAAATGAAAGATTAAGGCTCCGAAGATGATTCGGGGTAAGAGTTGAGGGCCTTATCATTTTCCTTATCTGGATTGGATTCTCTAACTTGGCCATGAGGATGGGTTTGACGACCAAAAATTCACAACAACGAAAGAGAAACAAAAAAAACCAAACTTGATTTTTTGTTAGTAGGGAATATCTGGAAATAAGGAGCAAAATATATGTACTAATTTGATTTCTGAATTTGAAGTTGTTTCTGAAGATTCCTTGGTTAACGGATTCTCTTATATAGGCCTCAGTCCAAATTAATGACCAACTTTTTACTAATTTGCATTAGTTTATTGCCTTCACATCATAAACGTGGCTTTAGTTTATTGAGAATCACAAAATCATGGTTCATAAACATGGCATAAGTCGGCATTAGTTTATTGTAATCACACTCATGAATCATGATTCTTAAAACATGGCATAAATTGGATTTAAAATTCAGGGGCTTTAGTTATCACATATTGACTTTGCTCATTAGTGTGGAGTGTGGACTCTCATTCTCAATCTCCAGAATAGATACAAAAGTTTTGCACTTTCCTCGGTTCTCATTTGCAGTTTGGTGCAATCTTAGTGATATATTTAGCTGCATTAGAAAGACTAACAAGCATTTCAATAAAAAACTTGGTATATTTTGCTTATACTGGTTATGTAATAGCACTGTAACTTTGTCCTGTTCTGTTCTAATCTAAAGAAAGGCATGGGAAAATGTAAACAACTTGCTACGATGTGTCATCCCTTCAATTTAGCCTAATTGTGGAGCCTAATTGCCTAATTGGGGATAGACGCTGCTTGGACGTAAAGCACAAAACGTCGAATTCAGCCATGTCATTCGCCTTCAGACTAATCCATGCTTCTATACCATCTCCATTTTTGTGTCAGTCAGAGTAATTACTTCGAAATTTTTGCTAACACTTCGAAATCCAGCAAATTGATCAAATATAAAAAGATTGAAGGTGCTTTACTTAATTTAGAGTTGATTTTGATGGTTTCTTCGAACTATGTAATCAATCAATTTAATTTAAAAGAGTAATGGAGATGAAATGCCAATGACTAACCCGTCCCGCATAGCCCACTAGGCCTAATCAATTACTCCCCGTGTCCCAATTTATACGATATATTTTCATTTTTAGTAATTACAAAAAAAAATGATATATTTCTTTATTTATTAATAATTTAAATGTAAACTTTATCTTATACGCTTAACGATAATCTATAACGGTTAAACTTTAAAGTTTAGCAAAAGTTAATCAAATTGTAAAAAGTGATTAAGCGATTGGGCTTCATTTTTATCCTCTTTGGAATAACAGAAATTGAATCATTCCATAGTATTATTTTCTTATTCACAATCACAATGTACTGAATCGTCTCTACAAATGAAGAATATGTCCTCTTCTTTTATGATTTTTGAGGCACAAATAAATAAAATATGTACTGTACTATTTTTTGCCTCATTTTGGTTCTTCAACTTTTTCAATAAAAGATTCAACCATTTTCTCCAAGTCCTTCAAGTCTTGCTCCACATCTTCAACTAGGGATGGCAAATGGGGCAGGGCGGGGTAGGACTGGTCAATCGTTAAACGGGACAGGACAAGACAATGCTTAAACGGGACAGGGCAGGGTGAGACAGGTCAAAACACATTTTTAGAAAATTCTAAATAGGGCAGGGCAGTTAATAGGTTATAATTTTTAGAAAATTCTAATTAGTTTGGATTGTGAAATTATAATCCGTTACGATGGGTTGTACTTGTTAGAATTGGATAAAATTTTATAAAGTTGTACATCCTTCTGTTACGGTCATATTGAGACTTTACGGGGATTAATCCGACTTACGATTTGGAAGTTATCACTGTTTAAAATTTCTGCCTCGGATCAATCGAAATATGGAAGGGCAGAATGTATAACGTAAAGACTATACAAATCGGTAAAGAATCTGAAAGTTTGTGCTGAATAAAAGTTCTAGATTACTCCGTTATCGACAGTTTGAGACTTTACAAGGATAAATTCGACTTACGGTTTGAAAGTTATCAATGTTTAAAATTTATGTTTCGGATCAACCGAAATCTGAAAGGGCAGATTGTATAACGTAAAAACTGTACAAATCGGTAGAGAATCTAAAAATTTGTGCTGAATAAAAGTTCTAGTTTTCTCTGTTCTCGACAGTTTGATATTTTATGAGGATTAATCCGACTTACGGATAAGAAATTATGACTATTTTAAGTTTGTGTCTTGTTTCATAAACATAAAAGCAGGGCGGGACAGGACATGACATGACAAGGCAAATTTTAAAAAATACTAAACAGGGCAGAGCGGATTACATCTTAGCAGGTCAAGGCTTGTTCTGCCCTAATTCAACTTGCCTCATTGTCACCCCTATCTTCAACATGTCTATCCATTGTTATATTAGAGAGAATAATAATAATAATAATAATAATAATAATAATAATAATAATATTAATAGAGGATGCAAATTAAGACGATGATATTTACGACATTGATGTAGACTAAAAATATGTAAGCGATATTTGACAACAGGATATCCTGAGTAAGCTATTGCAAAGTGATTCCAGGGCTGTCTTTCGACCGTGCGAACTGTGATATCGCACGAGGCCCTCCGAAAAATCAAAAAATTTAGGGTCTTTTTTTTATTTTTTATTAAGTAGTATTAGTCATAATTTATTGTAAATGTTCATAATTCACAGGTCTTAGCCCAATTAAATGTTCACTTTTACAAATTAGAACAGACCCTCAAAATGTTTGAGACGACCCTGATTTCCAGCGTTGTGATCAAAATTCTGCTTTATCAGAATTAAAAAATATTGTATTTGGTCTTGATGGTCACGTTGATTATTAGATATGATTTGAACTATGCATGCGTTATAATACTAGAATAATAGGAAAATATTGAAAAACATGGTATAAGTACGACTCAAATAGTTAGCTGGAAAACTCCAACACCATCCCCCAACCTTCTGTAGAAGAAATAAACTGGAAAAATAAAAAATATATAAATTGATTTATTAGTAAAGCCTAAAAGTGCCATGTGGATGTGGTTATGATTATTCATTAGAACCTATATTTGATTTGTTTTTTCAATTCAAGCATCGTCCTGTTTTTGTTTTTTTTTTGGTTTTGAGAAAGACTTGAATAAATGAGTACGATGGATAGTCAAAATAAGAGGAGTATCCCATCCCAAGAACAACTCATTTGAACCAATTTTTAGTTGAACTATAATAATGTAAATATTCTTTTTACCTGTATAAAAGTCAACAATTAAACTTACATGCATTTATAAGGCAAAGGAAGAAAACTAGAAAATATCATAAGACTGACCTTATGAATGAAATTAGAAGCAAGCTAAGCATCTTTTGCAACTACAGCTGATGCATTTTCAACTGCTACAACTGCTTCTTTGTGCTAATAGTCACACATCGAATATAATATCAAAGTCGAACTCATTCCAATTCTTCGTTGACTGATGTTGGGCCCCCAAATTATATTATTCACGCTCAAGTTAACCACATCTGGGCGTGCGGGGAGTGTTAAGAGTCACACATCGGATATGGAATGAAAATTTGGACGCCTTATATGGACTTGGACAATCCTCACCCGCTAGCTTTTGGGGTTGAGTTAGGCCCAAGATCCTCTTCACTTTGAGTATACTATTTTCCGGCAATCCCTTCCATTACATTTTCCGTTTTAGTCGTCATCGCTGTTACCACCTCCGCAACTCCTTGTACCTCTTCAGCTACCTTCTCTACCTCTCCTGAATTATCAATCCCATATTTTAACTTTTTGTGATCTTTTAGAGATAACAATTTTTCTTTTTTTTTAGGGAAATTCAACTCTTTTCTTGTTTCCGTTACAGGTATTGAACTTCCTATGGAGGCACATGCTTACTTTTATGTGATCATCATCTCTGAACATCTTAGATTATGAATATTTTATGAGCATAATATGAACTGATTTAAGGGTGCGTTTTGAAAAAATATGTCATTAGATATGTAGTGTTGGAACTGAATCGGACGACTGTTAATATGCATTTAAAATACTACAAAAATTCAAACCTTGTATTCTTCGAAAGCTGTCCCATTTTTCCTTCCAAAAGGGTAGGAATATTGATATTATGGATCCCAAAAGCCATTTTGCCCTAATGAGATTGTTTCATTGATTCAAGAATTGCCAGAGTACAATCTGGTGAGTGGAAACTCTTCCCTTTCCTGTGCATATCAATCAAATTCAAATTATCGACGACAATAAATAATTTGATACCAAGAAAATAAATTGGGCTTAGAAGGAGCTGGCTCTACTGGAGGAACCTTGCTTGCTTCATTCGTTACCCTTACAAATGCAATCAAGAACATATTCAATCTTTTTGATAGAAGGAAATAAACTCTTCTTTTTTTATTTGGAACAAATATGAGTAGAGAAGAATTAATTACAGATCTGTCTTATCTGGTATTTGATACTCTCCACAACTGATAAAAACGTAACCCTGGACTTACTGAGCCACCAGAACCGATCGTAGTAGTTGGAACTACACCATGGAGAGTAATTGTGAGGATGTAGGATTAAAGCAAACTCTATAGTATTGGTGAAGCAACGTAACAAGACTCCGGATTTTGTACAAAGATGAAGTATTTGCAGCCATGATCACCAACAAAAGTAGAAGCACGTATGTAATTTTGAACTAAATGCTGTAATTTGAACAGTTGAATGGTAACTTCAGAACATATGTACTAGTAATTTTAGAGCAGATTGCATTAACTTTAGAGGATACTGCAGTGACTAATTTCTGGAAAAACAAGGTTGGGTAAATATATGAGAAGCAAAAGTGCTTTATTTTAAGGAAATTTAGGCTGGAGGAGGAGGAGTCTATAGAGGCTAAACTAGTGCTAAACATGTGATGAAGAAGATCCGAACACTACAACAAATAAAAAAAATGGGCTTTCTTTGCTTATTTTATGTATTATTTGTGACTTTAAGCTAAAAGTAACCTTAAACATTGCCTGACAAGTCACCTGTTCCTTGCAAGCTAAAACCATTATGGAACTCTTTATTTTGTTATGGTACCTTCTTGCATAATTTTACTTAGCTTTATTTTTTATCCTCAACATTATAGTATCTCTTCATAATCAGTAACTTTTTTCTTCTTATCATCAATTGCAGCTCTATAGAATAAAACGCCATTAATGTTAACTACTTGTTAAAGCCTCACATGGTTATGGCTAGGGATGACAATGGGGCAGATTAGGGCAGGATAAGCCTTGACCTGCTAAGATATTAACTTGCCCTGCCCTGCCCCATTTAGCATTTTTAAAAAAATTGTCATGTCCTGCCCTGCTCCGTTAAATCCTGCCCCGTTTATGTTATTTTTCATTTTCACTTTCAGGGTATTTATATTGTCAACTTCTTTTGTTTTTTTAAAATGGATGAACAATCAGTCTATTGTATTTGTTGCGGTTCGTGCAATCCGATCCAATGCACTTATATATTTGTTGCGGTCCGTGCAACCCGATCCAATGCATTTATAACTGTCTCGCCTGAATTTTTGTAAAATTAGACACAATCTTAAAACAGTCATAATTTCTTATCCGTAAGTCGGATTAATCCCCGTAAAGTATCAAACTGTCGAGAACAGAGAAATCTAGGACTCGTATTCAGCACAAACTTTCAGATTCTTTACCTATTTGTACAGTTTTTACATTATACATTCTGCCCTTTCAGATTTCGGTTGATCCGAGGCAGAAACTTTAAACATTGATAACTCTCAAACCGTAAGTCGGATTTATCTCCGTAAAATCTCAAACTGTCGAGAACAGAGTAATCTATAACTTTTATTCATCATACACCTATAGATTATTTACCGATTTGTACAGTTTTTACGTTATACGCTTTGCCCTTTCGGATTTCGTTGATCCGAGGCAGAAACTTTAAACTGTGATATCTCACAAACCTATGTCAATTTTAGCTCCGCTTGGGCTCAATCTGATCGTGAAGGAGAGATGTACAACCCTGTAAATTTTCATCTAATTCTAACAAGTATAACTCAGCAACAACAGTCCGCAATTACATGACTCAAACTTGTTACAATGTATGTGACAAAAAATATTTTTATTATTATTATTTTTATTATATTATTTTTATTCGGGACTTTACAATGTATGTGACAAAAAATTATGTGGTTCAGGCCTTTAGGGTGACTCTAATCCCGAACAGAGATTATTTTCTCAACTTATCTTTAAATTTGCACAAAGTTTTGCTCTATTTAAAATTTTCTAAAAATGTGTTTTAACCTGTCCAGCCCTGCCCTGTCCCGTTTAAGCATTGTCCTGCCCCGTTTAACCTTTGACCTGCCCTAACCCGTCCAGCCCTGCCCCATTTGTCTATGACAATTGAGAAAGACGTATATATGAAGTTGAAATGTCATACAGACATTTGTACTTTATAGCTTCCTTGCGCTAAATCAGCTGAAAACAGTTAAAGGAATGACAAATTCTAGCAAGTAGTTGACTTAATTTTCCACTTTCTCCTTGCCTTTCTTCAGATTAGAACTGATAAGGTCAAGTAACGTTGTATTACAATAATCAGTAAAATGATGCAACATTTTATTGAAACTCAGAACAGTGAAGGCGAAGCGTGAACACACTAGAATAAAAGGAAAAGCCATTTTATTGATACATCTAAGGTGAAGCTTGAACTTGGAAAAAACAAGAGATTTGAACTATGAATGTCCAATTTGCTATGAGTCAGCTTTAGATTGGAACGAGGAAAAATAATGGTAGCGTGTGTAAATCGGTCTTAATCAGCCGCCCGGGATACTAGACTTCACAAGAGCCAAATAAGAAGTAACACATAAATGAAGACAAAACAGGAGAAAAACAAAAAACCAAGGAAACAAAAAACACAAGGCGTTCATCATCATGTTACAATTTCGTTGGGAACTAGGCTGTAAAATGCTCTATATTCTCAGCTATATGTACGTTTCTTCTCATCTATCATTAAACAATTAGCTGCAACCATGGCCTTCAATGATCGAAAGCTGATGTTTGAATCTCTTGATAATTCCACACGCAAAACTTGTAGCAGCTATTATTGCAACCCAGAGTATCATCCTGGAATTTGTCCGAAGCCATGTTATTATAGTTGCCCGGGTATTTGTCTGCTTCCAGAAATCGAACTACCACCACTACCACAAAATTTCACAACCGACGTTCCTGTTTCCCGGTCTCCACATAAACACACTATTTCAATCTTCTTGATCATTTTATATTTAGTCTTGGGTATTGCTGTCTACATAGTTTGTGCCTACGTCATTCACAAATTCCGCAAATCAATAACTTCTTCACAACCAGAGCAGCAAGTAGTTGTAGTAGAACAAGAAGAAGAAGAAGAAGTGTTTAGTGATATTAGAACAGCGGGTCTTCAGCCATCGGTCATCAGCGCCATCACAATATGCAAGTATAAAAGAGGGGAAGGACTAATTGAAGGAACAGAGTGCTCTGTTTGCTTGAATGAGTTTCAAGAAGATGACTCTCTTAGGATTTTACCAAAATGTAACCATGCTTTTCATATACCTTGCATTGACACTTGGCTAAGATCACACACCAATTGTCCCATGTGCCGTGCCGGCATTGTCATAAAAATACCAACCACTGCAGCTTTCATTGAGCGAAACGTGTGACTATCTCATCTAAAAACCTAAATTGTTGACTAGCACACTTGAATTTACTTAATTATGACATCAACACGCCTCTTAGCTTATATTAAAACTTGATTCTTTTCCATGAGCTAAATACTTTGTAAAAGTTAGTAGTTAAGATTTGTTACGATGTTAGTTGAGTAGTTATTGTTAGTTATAAAAGTGGTTAGCTAATTGTTTGTAATTAAGAGATAAATAGTTGCTTAGTGTTTAGATGGTTCTAGACAACCATATAAGTACATGATACATCTTCACTTTGTAATCAATTCATTCATTTTGATATACAGAGAAATATCTTTCTCCTCCACCGACTCCCTCTCCCTCGTTCATTTCACTCTTTCTCTTTCTCTTTCTCTCTTCTCATTCTCAATCTCGATCACTACTTCTCTTAGCACCTACACTTGTTCTTCATCTAGATGTAACAAAATTTGATGGAACAGTAGAAATCAAGATGGTATCAAAGCAAATCGTGATGATTCAGCGCAGATCGAGGGGATTTTCTTACACGCAAAAGAAAATTCGACGGATCTAGGTGTAGAACATCACATCATGGGAATCGCAATGGAAATCGCAAGGCAATTGTAGAGGTTACACATTTTTTGGAGTATCTGAAGGTCGATAGACATCGATCCAATTTTTTTTCTTGGATTAGAGATTCGGAATATCAATTTTACTGAATTAAAGGAAGCAGTTGACAATGGAGAACAACACAGATGACACAACGAGTAATATTGCAGGACAAGCTGAGTGTTTACTGCAACAAAAAATTTGTGAAGTAAGCTGGGCACATCAAACTTTAGCCTCATTAGAAATATCCAGGTCCACCTGGAATAGTCATCAACAATTGTCAAGAAGTACTTCATTCCATTATGTGTCTCTACTTTGTAAGGTCCTCATACATCCATGTGTATTAATTGAAAGGGCCTTGACCTTCTACTAATACTGACAGAAAAAGGAACTCTAGTTTGCCTTGCTAAAGGAAAAATATCACACATATGTTTCCAGTGCTTCCTGCAACATTATGCTTGTCCCTGCTACCATTCTTTGACTTTCGTGAGCCAGTAATATTCATCCCCAGCAATATTTCTGTTGACACTGAGCCACGCACATACTCAGCAGCAGCAACAGACAAGAGGTGGATTGAAGCAATGCAAGCTGAAATCAAGGCTTTGGAGGATAATAAAACATGGGAACTTGTCTCACTACCAGAAGGAAAGAAGGCAATAGGCTGCAGATGGGTGTAAAGATTAAATACAAAGCAACAGGGAGATGTGGAAAGGTTTAAAGCCAGACTGGTGGCAAAGGGATACAATCAGCAGGAGGGACTTGACTATCAGAAAACTTTCTCACCTGTAGTAAAGATGTCCACTGTGAGATCAGTTATTGCACTGGCAGCAGCCAAGCACTGGACAATTCAGCGGATGGATGTTTACAATGCATTTCTGCAGGGAGATTTATATGAGGAGGTATACATGAAGGTTCCTGAAGGCTTTCTTATTGAGAAGGGGAAGAAAATCACGTATGTAGATTGTTGAAATCCCTCTATGGATTGAAACAAGCATCAAGACAGTGGAATATCAAACTCATAACAGCATTGATATCCTCTGGTTTCCAACAGAGTCACGGGGATTATTCTCTGTTCACTAAGCAGGAGAACAGTGGTATGGTGGTAGTATTGGTGTATGTTGATGATATGTTGATTATTGGGGATAGTTCAGAACTCATCCAATCCACAAAAGAGGTATTGCAGACTTCTTTTAAGATGAAGGATCTGGGAGAACTCAAGTACTTTCTTGGAATGGAATTCTCAAGGGATATTGATGCATCAGAGGAAGTATGCACTCGAACTAATATCAGACTTGGGTCTTGCTGGAGCAAAACCAGCACACACACCTATGGAGGTGAATCAGAAGCTAACTACCACTGCATTTGACCAGCAACATCATCTGATGCAGAAGCTGAACCTGATGCTCTATTAGCTGATCCTACTATATATAGAAGAATGATTGGTAGGTTGTTATACCTTACAACAACTAGACCAGATGTTGCATTTGCAGTCCAATGCCTAAGCCAATTCATGCAGGCTCCTAAGACATCTCACATGGATGCAGGACTGAGGCTTGTCAAGTACATAAGACAAGCACCTGGCTTGGGGATTTTCATGTCCAGCAGCAGTGTTCCTCAGTTGAGAGTATTTTGTGATGCAGATTGGGCTTCTTGTGTCAACAGCAGAAGGTCAGTCACTGGATACTTGGTGTTATTTGGCTCATCACCAGTCTCTTGGAAATCGAAGAAACAAGTGACCATTTTCAGAAGTTCAGCAGAAGCTGAGTACAGGGCTATGGCTGCTTCAGTAGCTGAAGTTATATGGATTGTTGGCCTCTATCAAGAACTTGGAGTTACTATATCACTGCCAGTTCCACTGTTTTCAAACAACAAATTCGCTATCCAAATTGCTGCGAATCTAGTTTTTCACGAACGCACGAAGCACATTGACATAGATTGTCACTTCATTCGGGAAAAGATTCAGGAAGGATTGGTTCATACTGAGTACTTATGTTCTGCCAATCAGTCATGACTTATTTACCAAAGCACTTGGTCGTCCCCTACATGAGCATCTATTATCCAAGCTAGAGATGAAGAATATCTTCATATCCCCTAGCTTGAGGAGGATGTAAAAGTTAGTAGTTAAGATTTGTTACGATGTTAGTTGAGTAGTTATTGTTAGTTACAAAAGTGGTTAGCTAATTGTTTGTAATTAAGAGATAAATAGTTGTTTAGTGTTTAGATGGTTCTAGACAATCATATAAGTACATGATACATCTTCACTTTGTAATCAATTCATTCATTTTGATATACAGAGAAATATCTTTCTCCTCCACCGACTCTCTCTCCTTCGTCCCCTTCCCTCGTTCACTTCACTCTCTCTCTTTCTCTTTCTCTTTCTCTCTTCTCATTCTCAATCTCGATCACTACTTGTCTTAGCACATACACTTGTTCTTCATCTAGATGTAACAAAATTTGATGGAACAGTAGAAATCAAGATACTTTTTTTTTTATAATGGATAGCAATGAGATTCATACTCAGAATCTTTTGCTGCTTTTATAACATACTTATCAAATATGTGATTATCTTATCTAAAAACTAAGTTATTAGATAAAGTACACTTTTATTTTCTTAGTTATCTCCATATTGCAGAGTTTAGACTATAGAGCCAAGACTTGACAAGGAAATTTGTTCAGGAATTTCAGAAAATGCCACGGAATTAAAGATTGACATTCGAAATGAAGGCGAGTCAGGGGATCCAAGTACTTTGGGTATCAATGTAAGTTAAAAGGAAGAGGAGGCGAATAGTTGCGGAGTTAGATTTTTTACTGAGGTTCAAAAATATAAAGAAGTAAGTACAAGAAGCTAAAAGGTTCAACATATATATAGTAGATAATATAGGTTTAACATTATACATCATGAACCTGGAAGATATGCATAAACCGTGGAAACAAAAAGCACATGCATATTACTAAGTTATTCAAGGCAGAATACCTAAAGTCTCCTAAATTTGATATGAAGTATTAGTTGTACAGTAGATTATAGACGGCTATTTGATAGCTTTTACCCCCACCCACCCACACCATTTCATATTTTCATGGGTGACTTGGTGTTTAATTAATCTGGGGATAGCAGTGACAAATGGGCGGATTGGATTGAATTTGGACGGATCAAAATGGGTTGAGTTAATAAATAAGCGGGTTATTGACTCTCCCAAATGTTGTTTGGACTGCAATGGGTTGGGTTGAAATGGGTTAAAATATGGATCAAAACTCAACCCGTCCGATCCTTACTAAACTTTAATTGCCTTATTTATTTTTTATAATAATTTTTTAGTACCTAATAATTTATTATTTTTCTTTATTATGGTTATATATAACATATCAACTAAAAAACAATATTTTTTGATAGATTTCGATCAATTTGAATTTTGAACTAGATATCAATTCAAATTTTAATGGATTAAAATGGGTTGGACAGAAATTAGTTGAACTACCAAATGGACGGGTCAACAACCCGTCTATATGGGGAATACCTATTGAAGCGTGTGATAATCCCATGAACATCTTTGATCAGCGATCTTCTATTGTGTGATCTCAGTAATAACCGGACTTAAGACTCTCCGTGGGCAAGTCAGTTTCTCGGAAAGCTGAAGTTTTGGAAGGGCAAGCGAGAAGATGGTTTATGCCAAGTGCTAACCCACAAAAGATTATGCACAACTAAAACTGAGAGAATCAAAACATTTGGCTTTTTCTTTTCTTGTTTCAACTGGACGGAATGGTTTAGGCTAAAACATTTTAGGGTCCTGTTCTAATTCGTAAGAATGAGACTTTAATTGAGTTAAGACCTGCGAATTATGGGCTTTACAATAAATTTTGGCTAATACTACTTAATAAAAAATGGAAAAAAAAATTAATTTTTTTCATTTTCGAAGGCCTGTGCGAAAGCACATCTCGCACGAGTCCAAAGATAACCCTGACGTTAACCCAAAAAAAAAAACAGGGTTAGAAAGTGATACCGTCACCCTGTTTTTCTAGGTTTAAGAGGAAGGCTAATCATAGCAAGCACGTATTACTCCAAATAAAACAGTCAATGAATCAGCGCCTTTTTGTTGACCTATTCCTTCATACTTCCTCAAGGATATACAAACTTGTAAGCAATTTATAGCAACAAGTAAATCCAATACACTCAAAGATGTAACTTGTAAGAATGTAATCGATTCGTTAGGAAATTTCAAGAACGGACAATACCTCCTTTAATTTTTCAGGGTATATTGGTTTTCTCTCGTGGGACTGAATGCTAGTAGCTTCACGGTCACTTGTTTGAATTTACGAGAAAACTATGTGAAATTAACTCTATAATATGCTATGCAGTTGACTATTTCGTTCTTAAATTAAGCAATAAATGTCCAATTTGGCATGACCAGTTTAGGTTTGGTGGGACAAGCAGGAAAAAAATGGCAGCTTGTGTAAAGCAGCCGCCTAGTATACTAGAAAAGTCAAATAAGAACAAACACAAACGAATTGCATTGATCATGTTACAGTTTCGTTAGAAACTAGGCTGCTAAGATGCTTTGTTTTCTCTTTCACCCAAAATTGAACCAAAGCAATTAGCTGCAGCCATGGCCTTCAATGATCGAAAATTAGTATTTGAATCTCTTGATAATTCCACTGGCAAAAATTGTAGCAGCTATTATTGTAACCCAAAAGATAACCCTTCTGGAATTTGTCCAATTTCATGTCTATATATTTGCTACCCAATTTGTACATTTCCAATGTTTTCAGAAATCCAACCACCATTACCACCAAACTTTTTTACCTCCAAAGCTCCTATTCCTCAATCTCCACATAAAACCATTATTTCCATCTTTTTTATTATTCTATTTTCTGTGTTGGCCACTTCTTTCTTCATACTTTGTTGCTTCGTTGTTTACAGAATCCGGAAAGCAAGAATTTTGTCGCGATCACAGCAGCGAGTTGAAGAAGAAGAAGAAGAGTTTAGTGATATTGTTGATGAAGATATTCATGGACCTATGGAGGATCATCCTATATGGTATATTAGAACAGTGGGTCTTCAGCCCTCAGTTATTAGTGCTATTACAATATGCAAGTATAAAAGAGGTGAAGGGCTAATTGAAGGAACAGAGTGCTCTGTTTGCTTGAGTGAGTTTCAAGAAGATGATACTCTTAGGATTTTGCCCAAGTGTAACCATGCCTTTCACATACCTTGTATTGACACTTGGCTTAGATCACACACCAATTGCCCCATGTGTCGTGCCGGTATTCTCGTCACCCCAACCGTTACCTCATCGTCACCTGAACAGGTATTGTTAAAATGTGTGACTATTTCGTCTGAAGTTTAAGGTGTTAGAAAAAGTACACATACTTCTTCAACATGTCCCCCCAAGTGTATGTTGACATTCTTTTTGATAGGAATAACTATTGGTGAGACTTGAATAACGATTTCTGCATTTAAGTGGTGATCAGTTTATCTAAAAGTTTAAGATGTTAGAAAGAGTACACTTTTATTTACGTACTAATTATATCTGTTTGCAGAATTTAGGGTCGAGACATGAAGAAGAAACTCATGCGGGAATTTCAGAGAATGCCACGGAATTAACTCTTGACATTGAAAATGGAGGTGAGTTAGTGGAACTAAGTACTGTGGATATCAGTGCAAATTCAAAGGAATATGTGGGGAATGGTACTAATGAAGGAGTATTAAGTGAATTTTGTGCATCAAGAAGATCAACTTCTTTGGAATATTTACCTACAGCTTCAATATTAACTGGTGCTTCTGCCGTTGCAAATTCTTCAAGAAAACATTGTGCTGATAAAAATTCAAGTGAGAAAACAATTGAGGTAAATGAATCAGATATGAGTACTTCTGTATCATATAGTAATTTTGATGGCAATGAGAGCTCAGCAGGAAAGAAAAGTCTCTGTCTGGACAGAATAATGCAAAATGAGCAAATGATAAGAAGAAGCCAAAGTGCTGTTCTTCTTAGATGAAGTTAATTACATTGTTTTCTTAATAATCTTTCAAATAAGGCATATGAAAATTCCAAATGTCTTAAGAACTCTTATAAAGATGAGAGTTTACCATTAATACTTCAAAAAGGAAAAAAACACAAAAGAAAAAAGAAAGAGATTTGTACACCTATTATTCACAATGTACGAGATACTGAATATTAGTTGTAATAAGTGTAGTAGTATAAGAAGTTTGAGGCTGATGAAAAATGGAGATCAGCCAGAGAGAAAAGGGTCTCTCTTATATTGTAAATGCCAAAGGCTTCTGGCAAGTTATTAGTGAATTTTCTGTTTGTATAAAGTATAATTGTGTCCTTTCATTTTTGTTTTTTCCTGCCTTTATACAAGTTTTGTGTGCTTACTCGCAAACAGACACAACCGTAACTACTTTTTTGTATTGATTTGTGTTGCCTTTATAATGGATACTACAGTCATTCGGTGTTGATTTTGGATCAAATTTAGAGCAAAAACATGTTGATAAACCTTTTATACAGAAAATTATGACGATCTGTCATGATTTTGTTGTCAAATTCTGGCGGGTTCATCATGATTTACTGAACAATGCCCCGTTAGGATTTGTGACAAGGCAAGTACATTCCTGTCGAATTCATTAGGCTTTGAGATAAGATAAATTTTGCCCATTCATTTAAAATTCAAGCAATTCGTCAGGATCTTGCTAACCGTAAATTTATTTTGATACCCATATTGGGGCCTGACTAATTCGGATTCGTCTCGGGTAGTCCCACATTATGGGGCAAAACACTCCCTAACAATGGTGACTCTGTATCCAAGGAGATTCAAACTCGAGACCTTGATTAAAAATGGAGTAATATCCACTACACTACAATCATAGTTGGTGTCTTTAATTAGTCACTAACAGACAGGCTGAAATTCAAAAATACTAGTTTTGCGTTTATTGCGTTTTAGTTTCGCAGTCAAAGTCATTAGGTGCCATTCTTTGTTCTCTGTGTTATTTCTATTTTTTAAACGTATTATGAAGGATTTGATATTATTGCTTGTTCAAATTTGTATGTATCTCATTGTTTTGAGGGTGGTTAGAATAGCCTTTATTATTATTACTACTTTTACCCTTACTTAGTATTTTACCATTCTACCCTACCTAGTATTTTACTATTCTACCTCTTTCTAGTAAAGGTCTATACAGTGTAACTATTCAGATTATTTTCATTTTAACAGAAAAAGAAAAAGGTTCCACAAAGCTCCTCCTCCTTCCATTTCGCCCCTTCACCATTGTTGTACATAGAAGCTTCGATTGTTCTTCCCATATGCGTTTTAACATGGTATCAGAGCCATAGCAGTGAAGAATCGAAGGATTATGAACATGCAGCAGTCGATTCTGACTCGCTGAAACCCTATGAAATTCAGATCTGTTTTTTGAGTTTTCGAGGCTACAATCGCGTCGCCTCTTTACAATTTCAGTTTCGATATTGATTGAACAGTTATATGGAGAACATCAACACGTTTACAGCAGATTCAGCTATGACGGTAGAGAATCAAAGTTCTGGTTCAAATATAGCAGATCACAATCATCCTCTCTTCCTAGGAGCATCGGACACAGCAGGAGCAATACAAATGGAGATTCAGCTGGCAGGTATGGAAAATTATACCCTCCGTGTAGATCTACGGTGGTTCTATTGACGAAGAACAAAATTGGATTCATAGATGGTTCCATTAAGCGAGATACATTCGGTCCTAATCAAGTGAGACAGTGGGATCGATGTAACGATGTGGTTATCTCCTGGATTATGAAAAATGTTAGTAAGAATCTATTGAGTGGTATATTGTATAGGTCGACTGCCTATGCAGTATGGAAGGATCTAAAGGGAAGGTTCGATAAAATAAACTTATCTAGGGTTTATCAACTGAAAAGAGAACTCACAATGTTGACTCAATGAGTTTCACCTGTGTCGAGTTATTACTCTAGGTTGAAGGATTTATGGGATGAGATCGATTCGATCATTCCTCCACCAATATGCGATTGTACAAGTCCAAGAGAATACATAGAGCATTTATCTAATCAAAGGTTATTGGAGTTTCTGATGGGACTGAATGACGGTTATAATCAGGCAAAGAGTCATATACTATTGATGTCTCCTACTCCTAGTGTAAATCAAGCTTACGCAATGATTGCACAAGACGAGAGTCAAAAGCATATAGCAGAAGGATATTCATATGGAGGAGAAAATGTTGAGAACATTGCCGCGATCGATTCCTCGTAATAAGCAATGTGAGAAAAGGTCATATGTTTTCTGTGATTATTGTCAAATGAAGGGACATACTAGAAAAGGATGCTTTAAGTTGATGTATTGCGATTACTGTAAAAAACAAGGACATGTCAAGGAAAAATGCTATGAGTTGATAGGGTATCCATCAGATTATAAGGGAAGAAAGAAGGTAAATGTAGCTATGACAGGTGTGCCACAATTGGAAGGATCTGGAGGCTGCAGACAACTATCCCAGGACCAACAGGAGCACCTTAGTTACTTGCTGAGGACTTGCACTCCAGAGAAGCTTGAGGAGATAAAAGCTATGGTGTATCCAATGGAAACAGGACCACAATATGGTCCTCCACCAGTTCATAAAGCTCATATGGCAGGTAAACTTGCACTTGACAAAGAAAGTTCCTGGATAGTTGATTCAGGAGCAACTAACCATATGGTAAATGATAGAAATATGATTGAACAACCTGATACATTAGAGAATGCAGGGAAAGTTCAGCTGCCTACTGGTGACACTGCTTCAATTACACAGACTGGGAACTGCAGGTTAACTGGAGGTGACCTTATAAAACATGTGCTATGTGTACCAAGCTTCAAGTTTAACTTGCTTTCTGTTTCGAAGCTAACAAAAGAATTGAATTGTAGTGCAAGGTTTTTTCCTGATTTCTTTGTGTTACAGGATCTCTTCACTGGGAAGGTGAAGGAGATTGGTAGAGAAGTAGATGGTTTATACATGTTGGAGTCAAGAGGAAGAAATCTAGAATGTATGAAGACACAGGCACACATTGCAGTTGTGACAGCAAATGAGCTGAATGCAGATCTTTGGCACAGAAGGCTAGGACATGTGCCCATGAGTGTTATTAGAAAGATAGATAGTTTCAAAAATAAGTCTAATTTCACAATACAACACTGTGGAGTTTGTCCCATGGCAAGACAGACTAGGATGAAATTTCCTGTGAGTAGTAGTAGAACTGACAGTGCATTTCAATTGTTACACCTTGATGTATGGGGACCATATAGGATTCCCACTTATACTGGTATGAGATATTTCCTGACTGTTGTTGATGACTATACTAGATGGACTTGGATTTTCCTACTTCATGTCAAGTCTGATGTTATTACCATTCTTAAGAATCTTAGCATAATGATCAAAAATCAGTTTGGAGCATGTATTAAAAGTGTTAGGTCAGATAATGGTTCAGAATTCTTTAATAGATCCTGTAGTGAGTTGTTTGCACAGCTGGGAATTATGCATCAAAGTTCATGTCCACACACTCCCCAACAAAATGGAGTAGTGAAAAGAAGACATAGACACATATTAGAAATTGCCATGGCCATCAAATTTCAGAGTCATATGCCATCTAAATTCTGGGGAGAATGTGTGGAAACAGCTGTATATGTGATTAATAGGATCTCATCTGTAGTATTAGGAAATGCTTCACCATATGAGAGATTGTATGGAAGGGTTCCTAGTCTATCACATCTGAGAGTATTGGGATGTCTTTGTTATGCCACCAACTTGCAGAAGAAGGACAAGTTTGACACTAGGGCCATCAAATCAGTATTACTTGGATACTCATCTAGGCAGAAAGGCTACAAGTTATTCAATCTCACTAATAACACTATTTTTGTGAGCAGAGATGTGGCATTTTATGAAAAGATATTTCCCTTCAGAAATCAGCAGCAGGACACCACTCCAGATGTTAGCAGCTTTGTTCCTACAGTCTCTGAAGAGTATGTGGGTGACATGTCAAATGAAGGCAGAAGAAACCAACAAACTGTTGAATCAGATGGAGCAGACAGGTCAACATCTCAGTATGAAGATACAAATGCTATTGTAGAAGGAACCAATTGTGGAGACTCAGCAGATACCTCAGATTTCCTTCCTTCTGAGATTGTTTTGCCTGTTTCACCAACTGTACAGACTCTGCTACTTTCAGCTATGCAGGGTTATCCTCCACTTATCACATCTATTTAGTCAAGGAATCAGAAGAATGTGAACCACAGTCCTACAATGAAGCAGTAAAACACAGCAGATGGGTAGAGACAATGAAGTCTGAAATTCAGGCTTGGGAGGACAACCATACCTGGGAAATAATGGATCTCCCTGCACAAAAGAAGGTTATAGGTTGTAAGTGGGTGTTTAAGATCAAGTACAGGGCATCTGGTGAGGTTGAAAGATTCAAGGCAAGGCTTGTGGCAAAGGGCTACAATCAAAAGGAAGGCATCGACTATCAGGATACTTTCTCCCCGGTGGCAAAAATGGTAACTGTCAGGTCTGTCATCTCAGTTGTTGCTTCAAAGGGCTGGAATATATATCAAATGGATGTCTTTAATGCTTTCTTGCAAGGAGATCTCACTGAAGAAGTCTATATGACACTCCCACAGGGTTTTAATAGTCAGGAAGGAAAGGTTTGTAAGCTGTTGAAGTCCCTCTATGGACTGAAACATGCTTCTCGACAGTGGAACATAAAGCTAACCACAGCCTTACTCTCTTTTGGATTTGTCCAAAGTCATCTGGATTATTCTCTCTTCACCAAGAGGGGTGCTCACAGATTGGTTTTGGTACTTGTCTACGTGGATGATTTGCTTATCACAGGGGATGATGCACTCCTCATCCAGGAGACTAAATCTTTGCTTCGCCAGAACTTCAAAATTAAGGATTTAGGTGATTTGCGATATTTTTTGGGTCTGGAGTTTGCCAGAAATACAACTGGGATTGTGATGCATCAACGTAAATATGCATTGGAGTTGATTGCTGATTTGGGCTTCACATGAGGAAAACCTGCTGGTTCTCCTATGGAGTTGAATATCAAGCTTACTTCTTTTCTTTATGATAAGCATGTCACTACTGATTCTTCTGCTTGTGTGCACAGTGATCCACTATTAGACGATCCAGTCGGCTATCAACGACTGATTGGTCGCCTTTTGTATCTAACAAATACTAGGCCAGACATTGCCTTTGCTGTCCAGAATCTGAGCCAATTTCTGCAAGCTCCCAATGCATCTCATCTTCTGGCTGCACATAGGGTGGTCAAATATATCAAACAGGCTCCTGGATTGGGTATCTTCTTGTCCTCTGGAGGTTCTACCCAGTTATCTGCCTATTGTGATGCTGATTGGGCATCCTGCCTCACTACAAGGAGATCTGTTACGGGGTATCTGGTCTTCTTTGGTGCCTCCCTCATCTCCTGGAAATCCAAGAAGCACCATTTCGGGAGCTCGGCGAGTGATGCGAGTATGGCTTCTGCTGTAGCAGAGGTGGTTTGGTTGTCTGGTTTGTTCGCGGATCTTGGGATTTCACTGCCTTTGCCTATTCCCTTGTTCTGTGACAGCAAGTCCGCTATCCAAATTGCTGCGAATCCTGTTTTCCATGAACGTACGAAACACATCGACATTGAGTGCCATTTTATCCGGGAGAAGATACATCAGGGCCTGATTTCCACTGTCTATATTCCCACTGAGCATCAACCTGCTGATGTGTTGACGAAGGGACTAACTCAGGGTCATCACTCCTATTTGCTGTCCAAGCTCGGCCTGAAGAACTTATTTTCAGTACCTAGCTTGCAGGGGGGTGTTGAGGGTAGTTAGAATAGCCTTTATTATTATTATTATTATTATTCTACCCCTTTCTAGTAAAGGTCTATACAGTGTAACTATTCAGATTATTTTCATTTTAACAGAAAAAGAGAAAGGTTCCACAAAGCTCCTCCTCCTTCCATTTCGCCCCTTCACCATTGTTGTACATAGAAGCTTCGATTGTTCTTCCCAGCTGCGTTTTAACACTCATGCTATATGTTGACAAACGATTTTTACACTATTGAGTATCAACTCACTTAACAAATAATAATAACAAAATATCCATGGTAAATGTGGATGAGTCACTTAGAAATGACCAAGTGACGCGGATAATATACTATAACATGTTATAGTACGTTGATCATATAATATATTTTATAATATTTCGTCTTGACGAGACCTAGTCAAACTCACAATATTGAAAAACAAAATTAGCTACATCCGTTGTGTTTTAGCCTTTTAGGCACTTCTTTTTGTTGGCATTTCCAGGAAGGAAAACGGAAATATTGACTCTCTCATAGGAGAAAGATAATATTGATAACGTAAGTGCATGCGGAACTTTGAATTTTTCCTAAGTGCATGCGGATGACTTATCAAAAAGTGGACTATCGTTTCCTAGTGGACTGCATTTCTACTCTACAGCGTTTGGCATACTTCTAATAAAAAAATAAAAAAAAAAGAGGAGGAGAAAGTATTTCTTATTTCTTGAGTCATAAGTACTCATAAGTAGCTATCACAATCAAAACCAAAGTCAAGAGATTGAAAAAAAAAAGTCAAGGTTTAATTGACGAGAATTAATGAAATTAACGGTGAGCCCCCACTTTAATTTGCTAAAAAAAATGTTAGTGTCAAGTCATTGAAGGTGTTCTTGCAATTAACTATTCAACTCTTGACTATGGAAATTGTGTTAGGATTTGAGTACCTTATCAGAAAACAATAAATAAGCGAGAAAAAATAACACACAGATTTATAGTGGTTCACTCTCAATGCGAGAGCTACGTTCGTTTTGCCGCTGCAGATTTCACTATAATCAAATAGGGAGTTTGAGTTTACAATTCTCTCTTGCACAACCACAAAGAAAGAAAACGGCACCCTAATCTATATATAGCGAAAACTAGGGCGAACATAATATAAGCCAAAAATTTCTAAAATACCCTCCACTTAATAACCTTACATTATAAAAATAACGGGGGGCTCCGCCCCCTACTCCCCTGGGAGAAGGGTTTATTACCCCCTTCCAAACCTCATGTCGACCTGACCGCTCATGCCAATCAGCGTTCCACACTCTGTGTAGGGTCTTCATAGTGTCAACGATGAATTAGGCTCAACAATCTTCCACTTGAAGACTAATTTCATCATCGGTCTCCATCTGGAACGGCGACTCCGATCCTCATTATATCACGATGTGGGGTGGTGTGGAAAGACGCTCCTGAGTCAAGCACCCAAGAGTCGATCGGGCTGTCAACAGAAAACAACAACACATCACCAATGTCTTCAGTGGCAACATTGATTCCACCCCTTGTTATTCTCCTTCTTCGGTGTCCTCCAATTCTTCTTGATGTGACCCGTTTTTCCACAGTTCCAATACTCAAATATTCACTCGGATCTGAATTGACCCCTGTCATTTCTTGACTTCGACTTGCCCTTATTTCGGTTGTAGTTTTTATCATAATTTTTGTCTCTATTCTCAACATTCAAAGCAGAACTCGTCGATGCCTCACAAGAATCTATCTTGCGAACCTCCTCAGCAAGGATATGATCTCTAACATCGTTGAATTTTAATTTATCACTGCCAATAGAATTACTAATCACTGCTCTCATTGGCTCCCAACTATTCAGTAGAGACGCCATCAAAATTAGGGCTTGCACTTCATCGTCAGACTCGATTCCAACAAATGACAATTGATTGATAATCGTGTTGAATTCATTCACGTGCATTGCAACATGAGCACCTTCCTCTATCTTTAGATGAAAAAGCTTATTTATGAGCTTCTTTATTGTTTGCTGAAGGTTTCTTATACATGTCAGACAAAACCTCAGAACCTTCATCATGTCAGCGGTGGTCTTCTCCTTCGCCACGTTGTGAGCAACATTCTTCGATAGCGTTAATCGAATGACTCCCAAAATGTGTCTGTCAAGGAGATTTCAATCTGCATCATTTATCTCATCTGACTTCGAACTCAGCGGTTGATGAAGCTTTCTGCTGTACAAATAATCTTTAATCTACATTCTCGAAAACGCAAAATCCGTACCATCAAATTTCCCGATGGCGTGCGATGAACCATCTTCGCCTCCCATCATTTTCTGAATCGCAACACAACCTGATGCTCCGATACCAGTTGTTAGGATTTGAGTCGCAAATCCTACATTTTCATAAAACAATAAATAAGCGAAGAACAAATAACACACACAGATTTTTAGTGATTCACCCTCAATGCGAGAGCTGCATCTTTTGTCGCTGCAGATTTCACTATAATCAAATAAGGTCCCTAGTTTGAGTTTACAATTCTTTCTTTCTCTCTTGCACAACGAAAGAAAACAACGCCCTAGTCTATATATAGCGAAAACTATGGCGAACATAATACAAACCTAAAATTCTCAAAATACCCCCACTAAAATCTTTATAATGTCAGTGATGAATTAGACTCCACAACTCAACTAACTCCATTCTAAAATAAGCTTCAACTCTTGAATGTTGAATAGAAATTTTAATTCCAATATCAGGCGCGTGTCTGACTTTCCTCAATTTATTTTTTGTGGAAAATGTCGTATCCACACCCTTTTTAAAGTACCACGAAGTTTGGTTGTTTGTCATTTCCAAGTACCATTCTCTTACTTCTCCAAAGAGTAATTTTCTATTTTTTCATCAACTATTTAGAACAATTAATTAGGCATGGCTGATGCATTGTCAGAAGACCAAATTTCTGAGTTTCGTGAAGCCTTTTGGGTTATCGACAAGGATTGTGATGGTAAGTCAGTAACTCTTTCCTAGGTTTTTTTCCTCAATATATTTACTACTACTACTACTACTATTTAAATACATAAACTCGATCGTCATTTTAACCAATAGTAACAAAAATAACCCTCCAGAAAATGAATGTTTATTAAATACTAATTTAAAATCTTGGAAGAGTACTAAAGTTTGTGTTGTTTGAATATTGGAAATGAAGGGGTGATAAGAATGGAGGAACTTGCGGCAGTAATCCAATCTTTAAATGAGCATCCAACCAGGGAAGAGATACAAGAAATGATAAACGAAGTGGATCCTGATGGTGATGGCACTATTGATTTTGAAGATTTCTTGAATATTATGGCTAGAAAGCTCAAGGTCATTATATATATATGTTGCTATGTAGAATAAAATCCTTATATTGGTAGTATATTTAATAATAAACACTGCTTATTATTAATACAATTATCTGTAGTTGATTTTAGACGACCTGAAGTGTATAAAAATTTAAACAGACGATGTATATATTGAAATTAAACTCATGCTATATATTGTGCAGGACAATGTAACGGAGGAGCTTAAAGAAGCATTCAAAGTATTTGATCGAGATCAAGATGGATTTATTTCTGCTAATGAGGTCTTAATTAAACTCTTATATTTCATTCAGTTTTTCTTTCCTTGTTAATTAACTCTTGGTCAAACACCTTAAGTCTCAAAACCACGAAGACACACAAATAAAATACTTAGACAACTATGATTTTTGACTTAAGCTAATTGAAAACATATTTTAATGGTGAAATTGTTGGATGTGTGCAGTTAAGAAATGTGATGATGAATTTGGGAGAAAGATTGACAGATGAAGAAGCCCAACAGATGATTAGAGAGGCAGATCTTGATGGAGATGGTCTTGTTAGCTACGAGGAATTTGTTAAAATCATGATAATTTAATGATCTTTTCTTTTTCTTTTTTGTATAATTCTTCTCTTCTATATATTCTTCGGGACAACTTACATATAAACAGCTTAATTAATTTCTAATGTACAATATATCAAACATTCAAGGGCCGGCCCTCAGATTTGGGATGCCCTAAGCCATCACAAATTTTTTTGCCCTCTCCATCAAAAATAGTTAACAAGTAGCTAGACTTATTTAAACACATGAATAAAAAAAATTAACATGATTATTAGCCTAATATAATAAAAATAGAGGTTGCAACCTTATTCAAAATTGTATAGCTAAGTGTTGATGTTGTGTGAGTGTTGTGACAACATCAAGTTTTATGTCTGGACAACATCTTGTAGTGTTCTGCAGATGTTGCCCGCAATGTTGCGCAACATCCGCAGTGTCCTGCAGATGTTGTCTCCGAAGTTGCCGTAACATTTCACCCGACATCTTTGGAAACGATTTTGCCCATTCTTTCGGCCAAAACAGTATTTGTTACTGTGAGTTAAAAATGCCCTAGGCAAGCTGAATATGGAGTTGTGTTTAAAACGTGGCAGTTGAAAGAGTCAAGCTTGGAATCGAAGCTACTTGAAGACCACGCAATTTGGAGACCAAGTCAAAGCTGTTGAGAAATTCAAGGAGCTGGAATAGGTCCAAGCTGAAGTCTTCTTTCTCTCAACTTCCACAACCAACCAGCGAGAGTTTCAAGGAAGTTCTACACTATAAATAGAGGAGGAACTTCAGAGTATTGACATCCAGAATCAAAATGTAAAAATACCAAGAGAGCTCTCGGAATTTCGCTTCAGAAATCTGGATCAAAACCTTTTAGCCTAAGTCTTTTAGCAACATCTGTCTCACACTACAATTGCTATCTCTATTCTAGATTAAGCTTATTGTAAAGCAATTGTGGTGATGATGTTGCATTTGTCTTTTAGACTTTTTAACTTAGGCGAAGTCATCTGCGACTTCATTTTTGTTTGTAATTTCTTTTTCATTTGTATTGCTCAATCTTGTAAAAAGAAATTCATTTGTAATTATATATAATATATATTATTTTGGTCACTGACCATCAAAAGATATATTAATAAATACCCTTGAAAATATAAACATTTGTGTCTTTTACTTTTCTGCTGCAATTACTCTTTAAATGTGTATTCTGTTTTTTGTCAGATGTTGCCAACAATGTTGAGGCAACATCCAGAAACTGTTTCAGTTATTCTAGTTGTTTCGATTTTAATCTTACTTATCCATAGCTCGGGACTCAACACTAAGTAACAAGAATATTACCTGATGAGTATACGAGCATTGCTATTGAAACATTATCCTTCTCACCTTTTTGCTAGCAAAATCATTTATCCAATTATTAAATCCAGTGGAAGTAAAATTGTTAGGCTTTCCACAAAAATTAAACAACTTGCAACAAATTAAAAACCGATTTGGGAGAAACGTTAAAATCTATTGTATATGAAATCTGTAGTGAAGAAAATGTAAAATTAGAAACCGATTTGGGGAAAACGTCAAATCAATTGGGAAGACAGCGGTTTGGCCGGACCTGTCTCGAAAAAATACGCAAAATCAAAAAAATATTGCGTAAAACGGACATTCTAGCGCAGAGTTATAACCATTTAAAGTTGCATCAATTTAAAACACCTATATTTTATGTCAATGCTTCACATTAAAACATAAAGCCTACATCACGTATATTCTTAAAACATGTAAATATTACTAAAGGAAAATAATATAAATTATATTAATGTTATACCCCGTAGTTCTGACCCTACGTACGAGAGCGTACGAAGGTACGTAAGACTTAAAATTTTTAAGGATAGGTTGACGGATTGTTCCGGACGGGTTTTAATCAACTTTGAGGCAGGTTATGACCCGGTATATTGAGAGTTCCTAAGAGTTTCAAAAGCCTAGGGCGTAGCTCGTTGAGTCTAGATTCCAACGCAACCAACCGTTCGTCGATAGGACGTCGGAGTAGGAAGTTATGAGAGTTACAAGTTCAGTGCGCAGTCGGACAGAAACGTGTTTCGGACTAAGGCGACAGGGCCGCGGCGCCGGACGCAGGGCCGCGGCGCCTAAAGTACTGCAGGGTCGCTGAAGTTTTGAGCCGGCGCTGGAAGCGAGGGCCGCGCGCCGAGATCCGAGGTCCGCAGAGTTGCGGCGCCGCGCCGGAAGCAGCGCGCCGAGGCGGAAATTTTGGGCGGAAAAACTTAGAAAAGTCTGATTTCTCTTTTAAAAAGGCCATGGGAGGGTGACAAGTGTCCCCCCCCATCTGATTTCCTGCTACATGCAATATATTGACCAAGACTTGGTCATTCTTCCCATCTTTCATCTTCACACTCTCTCTCCCTCTCTCTAAAATCTGCTCCACCTTCTCTCTAGAAACCCAAGAAAAATCTGAAAGTTAAGAGCAAGGAAAGGAAGCTTGTAACTAGCTTGTTGGCATTGTTGTGGTAGTGTTCTTGGCAAGGAAGCTAGCAATATTTGGAATAAGTTTTGGCTAAAACTTTAAGGTAACATTTCTTCCTTTAGAATTAGTTCTAAGTGTTGCATGTTTAGAAGAAAGAACTTGTGGTAGTAAATAATGCTTCTAGAATCTTTGCATGTTAGAAATGTGGTTTGGGTATGAAAGAAATGGCTAAGAAGTGATTATGAGCATGTTGTAGCCTAAAAACTACCTTAGAAGTGATAAGTGAATTGTTGTAACTAGTGGGGCAGAATTTTACACACCCAAGTTTGGATGTGTAATCCCCTTTAAAATGTTGGATTGTTGAGCCTTAATTGTGGTGTTTGGATGATAAATTCGGCCTTGAGAAAAGGTGGCAAAGTGAGTAGAAACAAGGGAAATGCTGCCCAATTTTCCATAGAATTTAGTGACTTTGAACTTGGATTGTTCTACATTAAGATTAGAGGTTAATAAACGTATCATGACTATTATAGGTTGAAATATTACTTGCGGTAGTTTGGACTTGGCAAGTGGATTGACCAAAGAGGTATGTGAAGCTTTCCTATCTCTTGAGCATGAATAGATGAAACTATGTAGTACGGTAGACGTACAAGATTTGGTGTCCTTACTTGTTTTGAGTATAAAATGACTTTTCGTTTTAAGAACGTATAAGTCCTCGTTAAGGAAAAGTATGATTTTTACTAAAGTATAGAGTTAATATAACAACTTTATGGGAAGTTGGTCTATTAGCTTCATAAAAGGTTAATGAGAAGGGATTTACTTTAAGTAAGATAATTATATGAAGAGGTAAATTGATTTAAAGGCATCAATTGCCCAAAGGCTTTTATGTATAAAGAAGAGTCACTTTTGAAAGAGTTGAAGTATGTAGTACTTGGGTTAAATTCGGTGTTCTTTATTAAAGATATGGTTAAGTGCCTTAAGCAAACTAAAATGAGAGAGTATGTGAACAAGACTAAAAGAAGTTATAAGTTTTCTTAACTTATTATTATTATGATATGATGACGATTTGTGATAGGGTAAGAGTATGTGCGAGGCAAGCCCCAAGATCGTCATACCACCTCCTTCGATGTAAGAGTATATGCGAGGGCGGCCAAGATCGCCATACCATCCGCTTGATGTAAGAGTATATCGAGGCGGATCCAAGATCGTTATACCATCTGCACTGAGATAAGAGTATATCGAGGCAAGCCCGAGATCGTTATACCATCTGCTCGGTGTAAGAGTATATCCGAGGCACGACCAAGATCGTTATACCATCTGTTTCTGGTAAGAGTATATCCGGCGGGAAAGTCCCCAAGATCGTTATACCACCTGTTAGTGGATTTGCTACCCGTGATGCGAGAATACCTCATGCGAGTCCTTATGGGCTTATGCGGGTGAAATAGTCCCATGCCAGGCAGTACACCGACGCGAGAGTACCTCATGCGGTCCACAGACCCACGCGTGAAACAGTCCCGGAGTAGGATGGTTTCTTTTTGATACTACGCGTAGTACTGTTTTGATCACGAGCCTCCTATTTTATGCGATTATATATATATATATACTTGTCACTCTCATTGTTAGTAAGGCACAAGAAAAGGTATTTTGACTATCTTCCATGACTACGATTTACTTTAAACTATGTTATCATCATTACAGATTTTCCACTTTACATACTTGGTACATATGTGCAGACCCACTTCCTGGGGCCGCGTTCACGCCGCAGTAAGGTAAGAAGATTGTGGATCCTCGTTCTTAGGATCATTGTTCCGTTGTCGAAGCTCCATCCTTCCGAAGCTTATTTCATGGGTACGCTTTTTCCCGATGTTATAGGCATTGTGTATATTCGTGGTATGGCGGCCCCGTCCCGCCACGATTGTTATCTCTGAGGTGCGTGGTCACGTACTTGTTTTGGGCTACAAGAACCGATTGTATTATAAATACTTTGTTTAAGCACGTTTTATGGAAGGCACTTTATCTACCGGCGGTGATGTTACTTTTTATACGTATTCATTATGTATGTTCACGCTATTCTCTCGACTTATACCGACGGTACCCGCAGGTACTAGTCGCGCCCCGGGTCGTCGTGACAAAAGTGGTATCGAGCGCTTAGTCCTGAAAGTGTCCACGCATCGTGTCTAGTAGAGTCTTGATTATCGATTGTGTCGCACCACATCTATAATCAGGAGGCTGCAGGATATTTAGGATTGGTTCCCATTCTTTCACTCTAAGATCGTGCAATAGAGCTGAGTTATAGGTTGAATCTCCCCTGATGTTTTCCTTTATGTATCAGTTATGCCTCCACGCAAGGCAACCGCGCCCGTGGCGGCAAGGCACCGGCGGTGCTGCTAGTGGGACGCGGAGAATCACGAGGGCACAGGCCCAGTCCCTACCAGAGATGATGTTTAGAGCGGCGAGTTCCACGTCGTCGCCAGCTTCAGCAGAGTTCGAGGCAGCGGACGCGGCTACGGAGATCATGCAGGAGCCTCCACTCACAAATGTGGCCCGAGTACGCAGATTATGGGAATTGATTCTTGCATCGACCAAGATAGCGAGGCGTGGCACGACAGAGCGGCGGCTAACCCAGAGCCGATGGGCTTACGATTCGGATTTCTTGGGTCACACCCACCCGAGTTCTATGGTTCGAGATTTGATGAGGATCCGCAGGAGTTTGTCCGATTCTGACGGACCATGCAGTTCTTAGGGCATCGTGAGATCGAGTTCATTATACTAGCCTCTTACCGATTCTGCGATATTGCGTTGAACTGGTTTGAGTCATGGTATTGTCGAGGGTGATGATGCTCTTCCGGTGATTGGGAGGAGTTCACAGAGGCGTTCTAGACCACTTCTTGCCTCGAGGTGAGAGAGCCAGCGTGATAGGTTCTTGACCTTGAGGACAGACGGGAGGACTATCGAGAGTACACTGGAGTTTGACTCCTTGGCGGATATGCACACCATTGTAGGCGATATGGCGAGCGGGGTTCATGATACGTGATGGGGCTAGGCCGTCGACATTCTTGCCTTAGAGTGGCACTTCACCCGAGATGGATATTGCCAGATGCGAGCATACGCATGGATCGAGCGAGAAGAGCGGGATCGATTAGATTTGGGCGGCCAAGAGGCCGTGACATCGGGTTCTCGAGCGATTTTCGAGGCGGCCTCGCAGCAGACCAGTCCACCTTCCCGGCTCGAGTGCTCCTTCACGCTTTCGCGGGAGGTCCGATCAGCAGGTTATTCGAAACAGTCGAGGGCTCCGGGGCGTCGAGATTTCGCGAGGCGAGACCAGACTAATCGAGACCACCTACCTCTCGTGCGTTCGATGCGGTAGGTCTCATCCGGCGAGCCGTATGGGTTCGAGATCATGTTACTCTTGTAGCGGCAGGCCATCCGAAGCGATTGTCCGTCCCCAGCGGCGGAGCATTACGGTCACCGAAGTGCATTCTTTGGATCTTCATCTTCGATGGTTAGACGCCCCGGAGGCGAGGTACTTATGGGCGGCCAAAGCGGCGCAGAGGTCGTGGTAGGGTTCGATTCTAGCGGTCCTCGAATCGCATCTATGCTATGTCCGATCAGCGGGACTGCGAGGCGTCGCGGATGTCGCAGTACATTATTGGTTTCTTCACGTGATGTATATGCTTTGATAGATCCAGTTCTACCTTGTCCTACATATCTCCTCATATTGCCGATAGAATAGGGATAGAGCCCGAGTCCATAAGACCTTTTGAGGTGGCTACGCGATGAGTGATTCAGATGGTAGTGGCGAGTGTATAAGGCTTGTCTGTGACTATAGATACCGCCGACTCTGGCCGACTTGATAGAGTTGGATATGACAGACTTTGATGTGATTATGGGTATGGATTGGCTAGCATCTTGCTATGCCAACGTGGGTATGGAGAGATTAGTTCGGTTCGGTTCCGTGGCCGTTATCGAGTGGAAGGAATGCATCGCGTGGCGGGTAAGTTTATTTCTTACCTCAAGGCTAGGAAGATGGTGCGGAAAGCGGTATATCTACCATATGGTTCGTATTCGACACCGAGGTCGAGGTACCGGACCTTGATCGATTCCGGCCGTTAGAGAGTTTCCAGACGTGTTCCCAGATGAGCTTCCGGGTATCCCTCCCGAAAGGGAGATTGAGTTTTGCATTGATTTGGCGCCAGATACTCGGCCGATATCTATTCCGCCATACGATGGCACTCGCCGTGAAGGAGTTGAAGGACCGGTGAAAGATTTCTTTGGAGAAAGGCTTTATTAGGCAGTGTTTCTCCTTGGGAGCACGGTGTTATTTGTAAAGAAGAAGGATGGGGCCAGCTGTATGTGTATTGATTACGAGCGGTGAACAAGGTAACTATCAAGAATAGATATCCTCCTCCGGGATTGACGATTTGTTTGACCGGTTGCGGTGCAAAGTGTTTTTCAAGATAGACCTACGATGCAGTTATCATCAGGTACGAGTTAGAGAGGCAGATATCCCAAAGACTGCATTCAGGACCCGGTATGGGCACTATGAGTTCAGGGTGATGTCTTTCGGGTTGACCAACGCCCCAGCAGTATTCATGGATTTGATGAATAGGGTGTTCAGGCCATTCTTGGATATGTTTGTTATAGTGTTTATTGATGATATCTTGGTGTATTCGCGCACAGAGCAGGAGCATACAGATCATTTGAGGACGGTATTGAGTCCTCCGAGGCCGGCGATTGTATGCCAAGTTCTCGAAGTGCGAGTTAAGTGGCGTCGGTGGCTTTCTTAGGGAATGTTATCGGGTAGATGGTATTCGGGTTGATACAAAGAAAGATTGAAGCGATCAAGACTTGCCTGGACCCACTACACCGGCCAGTGCGCGACTTTGGGCCTGGCGAGTTATTATCGGAGGTTTGTGGAGAAGTTTGCTTCTATTTCAAAGACTTTGACTAAGTGACTCGGAAAGCGCTATGTTCCGACGGATACTTGTGAGGAAAGTTTTCAGTTGCTAAAGGAGAAGTTGACAACCGCCCCAGTTCTTACTCTTCCAGAGGGCTTAGATGGATATGTGGTTTATTGCGACGCGTCGGGTGTCGGGCTTGGGTGCGTGCTGATGCAGCACGGCAGAGTTATAGCTTATGCATCTCGACAGCTTAGGAAGCATGAGAAGAACTATCCCACGCATGACTTGGAGTTGGCAGCAGTGATTCATGCCTTAAAGATCTGGAGACATTATTTATATGGAGTTCATGTGGACATTTACACAGACCACAAGAGTCTCCAGTATATCTTCAGCCAGAGGGAGCTGAACTTGCGACAGAGACGGTGGTTGGAACTACTTAAGGATTACGATGTTGATATTCTATACCACCCAGGGAAGGCCAATGTAGTGGCGTATGCCTTAGTCGCAGATCGATGGGTAGTCCATCTGATGTTCAGCAGAAGAGGATATGGTCCGAGAGTTACATCGATTAGCGAGCCTTGGGGTTCGTTTGGTTGATTCGATAGTGAGGAATTCGGGTTCGAGAGTTGCCGAGTCTTCTATCATCGAGAGGTAAGGAGGCGTGATGAGGATCCGATTTTGCACGATGCAGACGCAGCCTCTCGAAAGAGAAGAGTCTATTTGAGGTAGCGCTGATGGGGTGCTAAGATTCGAGGGCGGTTGTGTGTTCCCGATGTGACAGACTTCGTCGGCCAGATTCGTGAGGCACGGTGCTCGTTATTCTATCCATCCGGTCGACTAAGATGTACCATGACCTCGACGCGTGTATTGGTGGGATGGCACAAAGAGGGCGTTGCGGAGTTCGTAGCACGCGGTGCGAATTGTCGTGAGTTAAGATTGAGCACCGAAGCGGAGGTCGTTGCAGCCATTGACATTCCGACTGGAAGTGGGAGGTGATAAATATGGATTTTATTACGGGCTACCTACCACTCGAGGAAGCATGATTCCATTTGGGTGATTGTCGGCGGGTTGGCGAAATCACCACTTTCTTCCGATCGAACGACGTTCTCACCGAGACTATGCCAGATTATATATTAGAGAGGTTGTGAGGCGCACGGTCCCGGTGTCGATTATATCGATAGAGGAGCCCGGTTCTCGGCTAACTTCCGAGGTCTTTTCGAAGGGTTAGGGACACGGTGAGTCTCAAGACGGCGTTTCATCCTCGGACAGACGGACAGCCGAGCGCACTATCCGCACACGAGGATATCTTTGCGGGCTTGTGTTATTGACTTGAGTGGTAGGGAGGATCACTTGCCTCTCGTGAGTTTGCATATAACAACGCTACCATTCCGATTCGATGGCGCTTATGAGGCCTTATACGGGAGAAGTGCAGTCACCGATAGGCTGGTTCGAGTGGGGAAGTTCGATTAGTCGGGCGCACTTAGTTCGAAGCGATGGATAAGGTGAAGCTTATCCGGGAGCGGTTGTTAGCGGCTCAGTCGGCGAAGTCGTATGCACATCATCTTCGTCGACACTAGGAATAAGAGATATATGATTGGGTTTTCCTAGGTATCGCCCGTGGCGGCGTGATGAGATTTGGAAAGAAAGGAAGCTTAGCCCAAGGTACATTGGGTCGTGTCGATTGTCGTAGGGTAGGCAGGTTGCTATGAGTTAGATCTTCCGTCCGATTTGGGCGGTGCATCCAGTTTTTCATGTATCTATGTTGCGGAAATGTGTTGGAGATCCATCTAGAGTGCACCCGATTCATGATGTCCAGGTGACAGAAGAGTTATCGTATGAGGAGAGTCCCATAGCGATACTCGATCGTCAGGTTAGACGACTACGGACGAAAGACGTGGCTTCCGTCAAGGTCTTGTGGCGAAACGAGAACAGGGAGGAAATGACGTGGGAAGCAGAGGATGACATGATGAAGAAGTATCCTCACTTATTCCCTATACCCCCAGGTAACCTACTTTCCTGCTTGTAGTTTTGATTTTAGCATTTACGCTTCAGAATGTTGTGGCTCGTGGAGCTTCTTATTTGCGAAAGAATAGTTAAGAGGGTCTATGTCGATGTTGTGATTTGAGTAAGCCTAGAAGGAACATTCGGGACGAATGTTTCTAAGGGGGGGAGAATGTTATACCCCGTAGTTCTGACCCTACGTACGAGAGCGTACGAAGGTACGTAAGACTTAAAATTTTTAAGGATAGGTTGACGGATTGTTCCGGACGGGTTTTAATCAACTTTGAGGCAGGTTATGACCCGGTATATTGAGAGTTCCTAAGAGTTTCAAAAGCCTAGGGCGTAGCTCGTTGAGTCTAGATTCCAACGCAACCAACCGTTCGTCGATAGGACGTCGGAGTAGGAAGTTATGAGAGTTACAAGTTCGGACGTAAACGTGTTTGGACTAAAGCGGCGATGGCGCGGCGCCGACGCAGGCGCGGCGCCAAAGCATCTGCAGGGTCGCTGAAGTTTGAGCCGCGCGCTGGAAGCGAGGCGCGCGCCGAAGATCCGAGGGTCCGCAGAGCCGCGGGCCGCGGGAAGCGGCCGCGCGCCGAGGCGAAATTTTGGGCGAAAAACTTAGAAAAGTCCGATTTCTCTTTTAAAAGGCCATGGGAGGGTGACAAGTGTCCCCCCCCATCTGATTTCTGCTACATGCAATATATTGACCAAGACTTGGTCATTCTTCCCATCTTTCATCTTCACACTCTCTCTCCCTCTCTAAAATCTGCTCCACCTTCTCTAGAAACCCAAGAAAAATCTGAAAGTTAAGAGCAAGGAAGGAAGCTTGTAACTAGCTTGTTGGCATTGTTGTGGTAGTGTTCTTGGCAAGGAAGCTAGCAATATTTGGAATAAGTTTTGGCTAAAACTTTAAGGTAACATTTCTTCCTTTAGAATTAGTTCTAAGTGTTGCATGTTTAGAAGAAAGAACTTGTGGTAGTAAATAATGCTTCTAGAATCTTTGCATGTTAGAAATGTGGTTTGGGTATGAAAGAAATGGCTAAGAAGTGATTATGAGCATGTTGTAGCCTAAAAACTACCTTAGAAGTGATAAGTGAATTGTTGTAACTAGTGGGGCAGAATTTTACACACCCAAGTTTGGATGTGTAATCCCCTTTAAAATGTTGGATTGTTGAGCCTTAATTGTGGTGTTTGGATGATAAATTCGGCCTTGAGAAAAGGTGGCAAAGTGAGTAGAAACAAGGGAAATGCTGCCCAATTTTCCATAGAATTTAGTGACTTTGAACTTGGATTGTTCTACATTAAGATTAGAGGTTAATAAACGTATCATGACTATTATAGGTTGAAATATTACTTGCGGTAGTTTGGACTTGGCAAGTGGATTGACCAAAGAGGTATGTGAAGCTTTCCTATCTCTTGAGCATGAATAGATGAAACTATGTAGTACGGTAGACGTACAAGATTTGGTGTCCTTACTTGTTTTGAGTATAAAATGACTTTTCGTTTTAAGAACGTATAAGTCCCTTGGTTAAGGGAAAAGTATGATTTTTACTAAAGTATAGAGTTAATATAACAACTTTATGGGAAGTTGGTCTATTAGCTTCATAAAAGGTTAATGAGAAGGGATTTACTTTAAGTAAGATAATTATATGAAGAGGTAAATTGATTTAAAGGCATCAATTGCCCAAAGGCTTTTATGTATAAAGAAGAGTCACTTTTGAAAGAGTTGAAGTATGTAGTACTTGGGTTAAATTCCCGGTGTTCTTTTATTAAAGATATGGTTAAGTGCCTTAAGCAAACTAAAATGAGAGAGTATGTGAACAAGACTAAAAAGAAGTTATAAGTTTTCTTAACTTATTATTATTATGATATGATGACAGTTTGTGATAGGGTAAGAGTATGTCTGAGGGGCAAGCCCCAAGATCGTCATACCACCTCCTTCAAGAAGAGTATGTCCGGCGGGCCACCAAGATCGTCATACCATCTGCTTCAGTGTAAGAGTATATCTGAGGGGCAGATCCAAGATCGTTATACCATCTGCACCAGTATAAGAGTATATCTGAGGGGCAAGCCCCGAGATCGTTATACCATCTGCTCCAGTGTAAGAGTATATCTGAGGCACAGCCCCAAGATCGTTATACCATCTGTTTCAGGGTAAGAGTATATCCGGCGGAAAGTCCCCAAGATCGTTATACCACATTAGTGGATTTGCTACCCGTGACGCGAGGAATACCTCACGCGAGTCCTTATGGGCTTATGCGGTGAAATAGTCCCACGCCGCAGTGTACCGATGCGAGAGTACTCACGCGGTCCACAGACCCACGCGGTGAAACAGTCCCGTGAGTAGGATGGTTTCTTTTTGATACTACAGGCAGGTACCTGCTTTGATCACGAGCCTCCTATTTTATGCGATTATATATGTATATATATACTTGTCACTCTCATTGTTAGTAAGGCACAAGAAAAGGTATTTTGACTATCTTCCATGACTACGCTTACTTTTAAACTATGTTATCATCATTCTGATATTTTCGACTTTACATACTTGTACATATTGTGTCGACCCCCTTCTCGAGCTGCGTTAAATCTGCGCGGTAAGGGTAAGAAGATTGTGGATCCTCGTTCTTAGGATCATTGTTCGTTGTCGAAGCTCCATCCTTGGAAGCTTATTTTGTGGTACGGTTTTCACGATGTTATAGACATTGTGTATATTCGGGTATGGCGGGGCCACCGCCACATTGTTATCTCTGAAGTGCGTAGTCACGTACTTGTTTTGGGCTACAAGAACGGTTGTATTATAAATACTTTGTTTAAATCACGTTTATGGAAAGCGGCACTTATCGGTGGCGGTGATGTTACTTTTATATACGATTATGTATGTTCATTGCTATTCTCGACTTATACGGCGGTACCGGTGAGGTACTAGTCGCGGCCCCGGGGTCGGGTCGTGACAATTAAAAAGATTTAGTGGCTGATCGAGGTAAGGTTAGAGGTCGGCCGGTCCGAGTGGGTAGAACAATCTAACCCTGGCCCGACCCTACGAATGCTCGGATCCCTGTCTTTTCGGGTCGACTGGCTCACGGATCAGAAATAAATTGACCCTAACCCTGATTTTTTGGGTCGGACCGGGCCGAGTCCCCGACCCGATGGACAAGTCTAGTAGTGATAGGGCCTCAATTGACAACTATTGCTTCATGTGTACGTATCTAAACATTTGGAGACACAACCCATCACCGAAATTAAAAGGCATAATATTCATGTGAATACAATACACTTCTAACCAAACGTTTTACATGAAACACTTGAGAGAGGGACGTGATTATATATAGTCATTTATCTACTCACCAACCTACCAAAGCAAGCAGGAATGCATGGCAGGAAAATGGCCAACCATGGATGATGTTGTGGTTTTCATTATATATAGTGTGATTTTAGGTTCAAATTGGTGGGGCCTTGGTTGTACTCCCTTGTCGAACTTAAGCTAGTGGTAGGGATGATAAAATAATTTTATTAAAATTAGCCCGTAAAAAATGAATCATCTAATCCGCTCAAATTTAAATGGGTTGATAACTCACTCATTTATTAATTCAACTAATTTTGACCTATTTAATTCAGTCCGACTAAAAGTTAGTCTGATCTGGACTAAATTGACCCATGAAAAAGTCTATCAAAAATATTTTTGAAACGATATTTTTAATTTAATATTTATATATAATCGTCACAAAGGAAAAAATATTTATTAGATAATTAAATAAATTACAATAAATTAAAGAAAGAAATTATAGCTTGTTAAGAGTTCGGTAGACGCCCGGATCAGTTATTTTGTCCATTTTGACCCAACTCATATAATTTTTCTGTAGATTTGACTAAGGTTGTCGAGTGGGCCGGGTCGGCCCGATCCCGACCTGACCCGACCTCGACATGATCCCCTTAAAAATAAATTACGGTGTCGAGATGCAAACCGGGACGGGTCCTTGGCTCATCCCGCCTGGGCCCGTCCCGATTCGACCCGACCTTGACCCCCCACCCCTTTGCAAATTATGGTGTTTTTTTAATGAAATCTGTTAATGTTAGGATTGATATCATGACATTTTTCCTAATATATCATTTTTCAGAAACTGTCGGAACAAATGTGTTGACATTTGGGCTGACATTCTAGTAACAGTTTTGCCTATCTTCATGGACTGTTTTTCAGGAAACTGTGACCTTATTTAACACATGACAAATTGACTTGGCAAGAAGTATTTAAAGCAGATTGTAACACCCCATTTTAACCGGAGTCGGAAACGGGATTACTGCTACATATGGTTGATTCCTAAATGTATTTAAGGAGTCGCCACCTAATTATTATAGTGAATTAGGACACTAAAAATGTAGCATAAAATACTACAAATGACTTCCATTTAATGGTCTGCGAAATTAGTAAGATTCTGAGTCAGGGTTCTTTATTATCCTAAAGGGAAGGGGTTAGGCACCCTTTAAGATCCGCTAACTTGCGGTTGTTCGTTCAAACCTAGGTTAATTATTTATTGCTCTTTTTATTCTACATATTCTAAGCATTTTACATAATTTATAATTAAAATAAAATACAATGCAAAATAATAAAACATGAAATTAAATACGACATAAAATAAACTCCGGGGCATTCTTTTTGAAATGCATCTCCGGAAACCTGCATAAACACTTAGTAAAAGTATTAGTAATAGAATACATAAATTTTAAAATAATAGCAAAAATTAACAAACAAAGCAAATAAATCCGTCTTTTGTACAGGGGAGGCCTTGGAAATCAGACGGGGATTCCTTCATCGGCCAGTATTATTAAAAGCAATAAAATAAATAAAACTTTCGGATCCGCGCCAAAACAGTAATAGTTTTAAACACGGAGGGCTCAGATATGTAAAAATATAAAGTAGATGGCCTAAACAAGTCATGCACATGAGAATTCGCCAAGCACATGTTGGTTATCCGGTGTAAGTGGAAGAAATCATCATTGCCCAGAAAGCTTCATTTATTTTATTTTCCGTCTTTGCAACTGTGGAGGCCTCAAAAATCGACGGATAACTTTTTCATCGGCCAAAGTGTAGTATCATGTTCAAATCAGTGGAACATCATAGGCACAACAACTATTTTTAAAACAACATTGAAGCAACAGATTTATCTCAAAGTGTGGAAATTTGAGAGCCTCTAAAGTGAATCAACTTAGAGTGCAACAAGAGCTCAATCCAATACCACAACAGCAACTTAGGATATGAAACGAATATGGGATCAACTACTTCCATCAAATGTAGTATCTGTTTCTTTTAAAGATATAGTAACCATTTATCAAAGTATAGCACAACTGTTTTGCCCCAAAAAGGCATCTGTTCGCACTCGATATTTTATCCCAAGCCTGGACATCAAACTAGCCTTAAACAACAACAAATACCAATCGTAATATCTTAATCTCTCAAATGGCAGCAAACTCATTAAACATAGCAGCACTGTTTTTTTTTTTTATAAAAAAAAAACGAAACAGCAACAGTGGTTTCAAAGTGCAACTTAAGAGCCTCAAAACAATGGTAAATTGGCTCAGAAATCGGGGCAGCATATGCCCCCCTAAATGCAGCGGTTCACGGGTCAAAGCAAGACAGCCAGAATCAGAATCAGAAAACCAACAACAGTCGCCGGAGTTTTCTTTTTTAGAACTCCGGCAAGACATCAAAATAACCAAAACAATCAGTCCCTGAACCAAAACCAACAACAGATATCAAGAAAACGAAATCAACACAGTCGCCGGAGTTTTCTAACACTCTGGCGAGATATCGAAAAAATCAGAAAAAATCGAATATCCGCCAGCAACAAGCCAACGAAACTCCCAACAAGAAACTAACACGCGAAGTTTTCAACACTTCATGAGTTATCCAAAAAACAAATCGATCCGCAATAAAGAATATACAACAAATCACCGCAATAAAGAATATACAACAAATCGAACATAAAGCCGAATCAAAGTCAAAAGAACCAGTCCAAAGGAACATACGTAATAATAACGAAAGTAGAAACAAACAGCGGGCAGCGAGCAGCGGCGTCGCTTCCACGACGAGGTCACCGGAGCAACGCCACCACAGTGCTACAGGGATGCGGGACAGTGGGACGAGGTGATGGTTCGACGGTGATGTTCACTGTTGAAGGTGTGAAGAGGCTGATGGGTGTAGACGGCTAGGGGGGTTCGTCGGAACAGTGGATTCGCCGACGAGAGAGGGCGACGGGAAAGGTTTTTTAGAGAGGTGGCGGCTAGGGCTTGGGGCGGTGATGTGTGTGTGAGGAGTTCGCCAGGCGGCGCGACGGAAAGCAGTGAGGAGATGGGAGTTGAGGAGAGTGACGAGGGCTGGGGTGAGGGATTTGGAATGTTGCGGCTCACCTTGGTTATGTGGGGCTGATAGATAATAGGGCTGATCTTTGTGTTGGGGGGAAAGGTTTAATTTATAGGGTAGGTTTAGGGTTTGGTATTTGTGGGGGGAAAATAAAAGTGGGGTATTGTTTTTGGGGGGGGGAAAATGAAAAGAGAGTGTTTGGATGAAATTAATAATAGTGTTGGATTTGACTGATTCAAATTGTGTCCTGGATTGGACTGGTTTGACAAAAATGGAAGGCTGGTTAATTATTTAAAAGACAATTATTGAAAAAAAATGCAAGATTATTAAAATTCAAATGCCGATGCAATAATACTAAAATGCAATATTTAAGACATGTTTAATGCCTGATTAAAAGTAAAAACGGGATGTCAATTAATTATTTAAAAAGATGCAAATATTATTAAAATAAACGACGGTATAACAATAATAAAAACATAATATTAACAAAAGCATAATGCTTAATTTAACATAAAAAGATAAAAAATGCAAAAAATGCTGATTAAAATGCGGTGTGCTAAAATACTTAAAATTGCAACAAATATACAAAAAGCGGTCAAAATTGATATCAATGACGTCCTCTTTTATGCGGAGATGATGGAAGAGTCTTGGACAAAGATGTTGACTTGTAGCAATTTTGTCTGTTTTATAAAGCTGGAACTCAAAAATAGGGATGATCACGGACCCAAAATGTCTAGTGTCGGTCAAGATGACCTTTGGGTCGTTGTGATGCAAAAATTAAAAGCAAAGTGTGGCCGATTAAAAATGTCCCGATGTCGAAGTATGATTGACCTTTGGGTTGCGGTGATGTATGCGAAAAAGACAAGGTTATTGTAGATGAAATGGCGTCGTTTTGGACGCAATGCAAATGTTAAATCGTTGCGTGGAATGAAACATAAATGAAATCGTTGCATAGGCTTAAAAGAAAATGGCGTCGTTGCATAGGCGCGATCTGAGATGCTCGTCGTTGCATGGACGAAACATAAATGAAGCCGTTGCATAGGCTTAAAAGAAATGACGTCGTTTTGGACGCGATCACGGATGCTCGTCGTTGCATAGACGAAACATGAATGGCGTTGCATAGGCTAAAAATGAAATAGCGTCGTTTTGGACGCGATCACGGATGCTCGTCGTTGCATAGACGAAACATGAATGGCGTTGCATAGGCTAAAAATGAAAAGCGTCGTTGCATGGACGCGATCACGATGCTCGTCGTTGCATGGGACGAAACATGAATGAAGCCGTTGCATAGGCTTAAAATGAAAAGCGTCGTTGCATGGGCGCGACGCAGATGCTCGTCGTTGCATGGGACGAAACATGAATGAAGCCGTTGCATAGGCTTAAAATAAAATGACGTCGTTGCATGGACGCACGGATGCTCGTCGTTGCATGGGACGAAACATGAATGAAGCGTTGCATAGGCTTAAAATAAAATGGCGTCGTTGCGTGGACGCGATGCAGATCTCGTCGTTGCATAGACGAAACATGAATAAACCGTTGCGCCATAGGCTTAAAATGAAAAGCGTCGTTACGCGGACGCGATGCAGATGCTCGTCGTTGCATGGGCGAAACATAAATGGCGTTGCATAGGCTTAAATGAAAAGCGTCGTTGCATGGGCGCGATGCAGATGCTCGTCGTTCGTTGCATGGACGAAACATGAATAAGCGTTGCATAGGCTTAAAATAAAATGGCGTCGTTGCATGGGCCTTGTCACGAATGCTTCGTCGTTGCATGGGACGAAACATGAATGAAGCCGTTGCATAGGCTTAAATGAAATGGCGTCGTTGCATAGACGCGATCGCAGATGCTCGTCGTTGCATGGGCGAAACATGAATAAGCCGTTGCGTAGGCTTAAAATGAAAAGCGTCGTTGCATGGGCGCGTCGCAGATGCTCGTCGTTGCATGGGACGAAACATGAATGGCGTTGCGTAGGCTTAAAATGAAAAGCGTCGTTGCATGGGCGCAATCACGGATGCTCGTCGTTGCATGGACGAAACATGAATGAAGCCGTTGCATAGGCTTAAAATGAAAAGGCGTCGTTGCATGGACGCGATGCAGATGTTCGTCGTTGCTGGGACGAAACATGAATGAAGCCGTTGCATAGGCTTAAAATGAAAATGCGTCGTTGCATGGGCCACGCAGATCTCGTCGTTGCATGGGCGAAACATGAATGAAGCCGTTGCATAGGCTTAAATGAAATGGCGTCGTTGCATAAACGCGATCACGAATGCTCGTCGTTGCATGGACGAAACATGAATGGCGTTGCATGGGCTTAAAATGAAATGCATGGGTTTAGGCGTGCACGCTTTACGACGTCTGGTTGAGATAGCGTCATTGCATAGACGTTGTGCATTTGTGACGCGTGGGCCTATTGTTGTGTTCCCGCCTGGCGATATGAAGATCCCGCACTCAAAGAAAACTTGTGAGTTTTGAAATGAGTGGTTGATTAAGCGTCGACTCGTAGCTTTGGCTCTTGGCGCTTGCATTCTTGGTTTGCAGAAGACTTAGTTGGCTGCTTTTCTGTCTATTGCCATTTTCTTGCGGTGAATTCCTTAAAATGTCGGTTTCGTAATGAAGATGTTGAAGGTAAGGTTGCATCTTGACGCTATCAAGGCGATCGTAAGCGTTTTTATTTTTTTCATGAATGAAAAGCAAATGCCAGAATATGGACAAAATCGAGTCGATTGCAAAATAAGGAAGAAATATTTCTAACGGTGTGGCCAAGCGATGTATTTGTCGTATCCGGTGAGGAATCGGTCAAGACGTAGTTCATGCCGCAAAAATAAGAATTTTATGATTTTATAATAATGCGGGACCGGCCGATGTGGCGCCACGTATCCGCCGAAGTCGTCGAGACGTAGTTCATGCCGCAAAAATAAGAAATTTTATGATTTTAAAATGATGCGGGGACCGGCGATGTGGCGCCACGTATCCAAATGAGGAATCAGTCAAGACGTAGTTCGTGATGCAAAATGATTTTTATGTAATATGCATTTTTTTTTTTTTTTCTGAAAAAATGGAAGACGACATTACGTTCTGACTCCAGTTGATACCAACAATTAGTATTGTGCATAAGGATGTTCTTTTATTGTTTTCAGTCTAACCGAGATTGACTCTGGTGTAACTCACACTGTTTCAGATAGTACCTCAAACATACCTGAGTGTCGACACACTTGCTTGCATCCAAGGTTTCGAACTACACGTAATCTCACGTTTCAAATGCCCTCACTGAAAGAAAGTCCCATTTTACACATGTATTTCAGCATTTCGAATTTTGGGACGTTGAGAGAATTACGCTCACACTAAAAAAGATGTTCAATGCATGCAATTGTGATACCATAGGCTTGGCCGTCATGTAAGTATCCACTAATGTGAGAACCCTCAGTATAAGATCATGTAGGGCTTGTCACGGGCTTATAATGTAGGTTTGGGGAAGGGATGGATATCATTTGGGTAAAAAGTGACTAATCCTTCCTCGAGCGTCGGACTATGTCCGTGCTTGCATTTGTGCGCTTTAATGCTGACTTACTTTCTTTTTGTCCCAGTTTTTCTGTATTGACTTCTTTTGAATCTTTCATTTGGAGCCCCATTTTTTTTTTTCGGTGTTATGTATTCCCCCTTTTTTTTTTTAATTATCGGGGCTTTTGATTTCCTCTTTATGTGAAGTCGTCTCTGCTTTCATTTTTTGAGACTTTGACAATCTTTGTCTTTGCAAACTTCAGCTAGAATTTTGTTAGCTACTTGCACATTTCTAAAGCACTCGAGGAGGTCGGGCCAAGAGAGTATAGTGCGTACGCACTCAGAAAGGGTATAGGTGTAATATGCGGTTGTCAAAAAATAGGTTTTAGGCTCAAAGGGGTGTACTAGGGATAATGTTATTTGGTAGGCTGAAAAGGCTCAAACGGGTCAAAGAAAGCCTACGATCATTTCCTACACCGAGTGTTACTCAGGATTTCGCCTCAAACATTCGAGGCAAGTTCTAGATCACAATGCAATGCAATTGAACTTATTCAAATAACTCACCACACAATGCATATGAAACGATGAGGTCGGCTTCATTCTTATCTTGGAAACATGCAAGACAATGTTATCTGCGGGTATGCATAAGAGGTACCAAAAGAATCTATGGTTTACCACAAAGTCAACCCATACTGATTATCACTTGTTTTTTTTTTTTTTTTTTTTTTAATGCACATTGGTAACTGTGTTGGTATCAACAAAGCCAAACAATAATACTAAAAAAAATGTTTTTTTTTTTTTTTTTTTAATAACGTTTTTTTTTTTTTGTATTTTTTTGAATAAAATATTTGTTCTTTTTTTTTTTTGTATTTTTCGAATAATTGTTTTTTTTGTATTTTTTTAATAAATGGTAGAACCGAATAGAAATTTGCCTACGTATCCGCCGAGAATCAGTGTCACGTAGTTCATTCAAATATGTTATATAATGTATGCTTGGCAAAATTTATCAAAAGGATAGCAATATAAAGCTGTGCAAAATAAATGATTGTCCACTGTGAACGAATGCAAAGTAAAATGAATGCCCGAAAACTTGATGAATGGGATGCATGAGTGAGAAATGCGTTTTTTTTTTTTTTTGTTGTTTTGTTTTGTTTTATTTTATTTTTTTGTTTTTATTTTTGTGGTGTCGAACCCAAAATGAGTTGCCTACGTATCACACCGTGTGGTGAGAATCAGACACGCGTAGTTCGGAATAATTATGCTGTAAAATGCATGATATGAAAAAACTATGTAATTAACGCTAAACATATCAATTGAGTTTGCAAATATAAATAAAAATACAAAGTATAAAAGAACTGAGAGCGATGTCTCCTTGAATATGGTATAGACTGACTTCTATTAATCAACATAACTAATGCTCATTTTTGTGATGACCCCTTTTTTTTTTTTTTTTTTTTTCTTTTTCGAACGCCCTCGACTATTTGCGAGGACTGTTTTCCTGCAAAAATATGAGAAATAGGTGAGTAGGAAAATGACAAAATAATAAAATGAAGGGTGTGACCATATAGTCGAGACTCACGATTGGTTCGACGATGGTGGTGATGCTTACAAAGTCAAGTCGTGCTATTCAAGAGTGATTTACACGATGAAGTCACGATTGCAATGTGAAAGCAAAAATGCAAAAATACAAATGCTCGAGCGGAATCACAAAAGAGCAATTATTGAATTAAACAATATGTACGAGTTGCTAGCGACAAACAATAATAAACAAAAACATGCAAATCAAGCGCGTGCCCTAATATGCTTGGGACTCTCTTATGCCAGGTGAGCCTAACGCCAAATATGCGGGATTATGATAAATAGGTCAAGCCACAAGCGCAATATTTTGTTGGAAATGGCGACCAAATGACGGTGCACTCTTTCCAATTTCGATGTGTCATAACCGGGCTTAGATCCGTCTATCATCATCACGCTACATAGTATGCTAATGGGTCGTTGGGTTGTGAAACCGTCGACAAGTTTGGTGGATTTCTAATTGTGGCGTTAATACCAGATTAACCACCTAAAGTTTATGCGTCATGACTTAATAAAAAGTGGTATAGCTCATCTTAAGTTTTCTAAGATTTGGCTTACTAGACACAATGGTTCTGGCGGACTACTCGAGTGAGAAAGGCTCTGTGACCAGGTTGGGCCGGATTCTCGCGTCATTACCAACTCTCCTAAATTTGGGTTTTGAAGAAAGAATTTTCTTTGATGCACCAGCGCACCTCGCGTGTAGTGTGTGATAGTGTTAATTTTCCAGAATGGAGGAAATATGAACGGAATGACAATTTAAGGAAAGCAATAAAAGAATGTAGCAATTAAAGTAGTTAATTACAAAATAAAAGCAAACAACATAAAATATTTACAACAAATATAAAAGCAAGATAAAGTGCAATATTTAATTAACTTTGAGTATGTTATGATCAAGAACACGATATCCCAAAGTAGTCGCGTCTATGTAACACCCCATTTTAACCGGAGTCGGAAACGGGATTACTGCTACATATGGTTGATTCCTAAATGTATTTAAGGAGTCGCCACCTAATTATTATAGTGAATTAGGACACTAAAAATGTAGCATAAAATACTACAAATGACTTCCATTTAATGGTGCGAAATTAGTAAGATTACAGTCGGGGTTCTTTATTATCCTAAAGGAAGGGGTTAGGCACCACTTTAAGATCCGCTAACTGCGGTTGTTCGTTCAAACCTAGGTTAATTATTTATTGCTCTTTTTATTCTACATATTCTAAGCATTTTACATAATTTATAATTAAAATAAAATACAATGCAAAATAATAAAACATGAAATTAAATACGACATAAAATAAACTCCGGGGCATTCTTTTTGAAATGCATCTCCGGAAACCTGCATAAACACTTAGTAAAAGTATTAGTAATAGAATACATAAATTTTAAAATAATAGCAAAAATTAACAAACAAAGCAAATAAATCCGTCTTTTGTACAGGGGAGGCCTTGGAAATCAGACGGGGATTCCTTCATCGGCCAGTATTATTAAAAGCAATAAAATAAATAAAACTTTCGGATCCGCGCCAAAACAGTAATAGTTTTAAACACGGAGGGCTCAGATATGTAAAAATATAAAGTAGGACAGCCTAAACAAGTGCGGCTGCGAGAATTCGCCTTGCCAAGCACATGTTGGTTATCCGGTGTAAGTGGAAGAAATCATCATTGCCCAGAAAGCTTCATTTATTTTATTTTCCGTCTTTGCAACTGTGGAGGCCTCAAAAATCGACGGATAACTTTTTCATCGGCCAAAGTGTAGTATCATGTTCAAATCAGTGGAACATCATAGGCACAACAACTATTTTTAAAACAACATTGAAGCAACAGATTTATCTCAAAGTGTGGAAATTTGAGAGCCTCTAAAGTGAATCAACTTAGAGTGCAACAAGAGCTCAATCCAATACCACAACAGCAACTTAGGATATGAAACGAATATGGGATCAACTACTTCCATCAAATGTAGTATCTGTTTCTTTTAAAGATATAGTAACCATTTATCAAAGTATAGCACAACTGTTTTGCCCCAAAAAGGCATCTGTTCGCACTCGATATTTTATCCCAAGCCTGGACATCAAACTAGCCTTAAACAACAACAAATACCAATCGTAATATCTTAATCTCTCAAATGGCAGCAAACTCATTAAACATAAAGACTGCTTTTTTTATAAAAAAAACAAAGCAACAACGATGGTTTCAAAGTGCAACTTAAGAGCCTCAAAACAATGGTAAATTGGCTCAGAAATCGGGCGATATGCCCCTAAATGCAATGTTCACGTCAAAGCAAGACAAAAGAATCGAATCGAAACCAACAACGATCGTGAGTTTTCTTTTTTAGAACTCCGGCAAGACATCAAAATAACCAAAACAATCAGTCCCTGAACCAAAACCAACAACAGATATCAAGAAAACGAAATCAACACAGTCGCCGGAGTTTTCTAACACTCTGGCGAGATATCGAAAAAATCAGAAAAAATCGAATATCCGCCAGCAACAAGCCAACGAAACTCCCAACAAGAAACCAAACACAGTCGCCGAAGTTTTCAACACTTCGGCGAGTTATCCAAAAAAAAAACAAATCAGTCCGCAACAGCAATATACAACAAATCAGTCCGCAACAGCAATATACAACAAATCGAACATAAAGCCGAATCAAAGTCAAAAGAACCAGTCCAAAGGAACATACGTAATAATAACGAAAGTAGAAACAAACAGCGGGCAGCGAGCAGCGGCGTCGCTTCCACGACGAGGTCACCGGAGCAACGCCACCACGATCTTCTGAGGATGCGGGACAGTGGGACGAGGTGATGGTTCGACGGTGATGTTCACTGTTGAAGGTGTGAAGAGGCTGATGGGTGTAGACGGCTAGGGGGGTTCGTCGGAACAGTGGATTCGCCGACGAGAGAGGGCGACGGGAAAGGTTTTTTAGAGAGAGGGTGAGCGGCTAGGGCTTAGAGGCGGTGATGTGTGTGTGTGAGGAGTTCAGGTGAGGCGCGGCGGCGAGGAAAGCAGTGAGAGATGGGAGTTGAGGGAGAGTGACGAGAGAGGGCTGGGGTGAGGGATTTGGAATGTTGCGGCTCACCTTGGTTATGTGGGGCTGATAGATAATAGGGCTGATCTTTGTGTTGGGGGGAAAGGTTTAATTTATAGGGTAGGTTTAGGGTTTGGTATTTGTGGGGGGAAAATAAAAGTGGGGTATTGTTTTTGGGGGGGGGAAAATGAAAAGAGAGTGTTTGGATGAAATTAATAATAGTGTTGGATTTGACTGATTCAAATTGTGTCCTGGATTGGACTGGTTTGACAAAAATGGAAGGCTGGTTAATTATTTAAAAGACAATTATTGAAAAAAAATGCAAGATTATTAAAATTCAAATGCCGATGCAATAATACTAAAATGCAATATTTAAGACATGTTTAATGCCTGATTAAAAGTAAAAACGGGATGTCAATTAATTATTTAAAAAGATGCAAATATTATTAAAATAAACGACGGTATAACAATAATAAAAACATAATATTAACAAAAGCATAATGCTTAATTTAACATAAAAAGATAAAAAATGCAAAAAATGCTGATTAAAATGCGGTGTGCTAAAATACTTAAAATTGCAACAAATATACAAAAAACGGGTCAAAATTGACTGTCAACACAGATTATGATCGATGAAGACCAAGTCTAAGTGAAGCATAACTTGAGGAGCAAGACGTGGAAGAAAAAGTCCAAGATGTTGAGAAATTCTCTCCTCAAGTTTCTGTCACACGTGACCACTTTTAGCTCAACCTCTACAACCGATTCATTGAGCTTTTCAAGGAGGACTCTCTACTATAAATAGAGAGGGCAGATCAGTGAATCAATATCCAGAATCAAAATGTAAAAATACCAAGAGAGCTCTCGGAATTTCTTCTCAGAAATCTGGATCACAAAATGTTGTCTGAGTTTGTGACGACATTCTGCATGACATTTCAGTCGTTGTTTCATATTCTAGATTAACTTTGTATGGAGCGATTGTAATGAGATGTTTGTCACTTCTATTTAGATAGATTTTTCAGGCATAAGTCATCTGCGACTTAACCTTTTTATTCTTTTTGTATCATCTTGTAAAGAAAGGAATATATCAATTGTATATACATATATATACAATACTTTGGTCATTGACCATCATGAGTTATATTAATATATAACCTATGAAAATTAAACATTTATATCTTTATTATTTTCGCTGCATTTTACTCTTCAAAGATTTTATTCTGTTTTTAACTAAACACTGTTTTTACCGAAATGTCGTCAGTTATGTCAGACGACATTTTCGCCGCCATTTGCAAATTGTTCCAGCATTCGAATTGAGTTAATTTCCAGTTTGTTTTTATTATTCCATAGTTGTACCCCCGGGACCCAACAAAATCGCATGTTCAAACGCTGATTTCATCTCACGAAATCGCATGTTCAAACGCCTACTTATATATTTTTACCTAAAAGCTTAATCAAATACCTCAACTATCTAAAATAAATATATTTTATTAAAAAAAACATTTTGACTTGAGAAGCTTGGTCAAACAGGGACTCTATTAAATTTGCTTTTACCAAGAGAATATTAATTGGTGTGCAAAAATGCAGGTAGTGAATCATTTTTTTGTTGACGAAGGAACCCGCAGCCGCTACTCTTTCGAATGCGCACATGGTAAATCCCGGGCTGACGCAATAGCCTGCAAACCACGTCAACCGATTAACCACACTTGGCAATCCATGCGTGACAGGCTCAACCAAGAAGGTTTATGCAGGGGATCGAACTCGTGACCTTGCGGTCGTATTCTTCTTCTGTACATTTCTGCTTGCGGGTTGCAGGTAGTGAATCATGACATACCAGAAAGTTTGATAAAGGCAGTGATTGATGGAACCCGTAAATTTTTCAACTAAACTGATGAAGAAAAACGGGAGTTTGCTGGGAAGCATGTTTTAGATCTTATAAGATGTGGAACAAGCTTCAATGCCTCTAAAGAAAATGTCTTCTTATGGAAATCTCAAGGTCCTTGTTCATCCTCATTTTCACTTTCCAAACAAACCCCAAGGCTATAGGTATCAATGTTCTGCTAGTCCTGTCTAAATTTTGGTCAAAACATTTCAGAAGTTCAATCTCAGTATACTCGCAATGTGACAGAATTTTACATTATATAACTACCAGTAACGTAACCTTTCATATTAAGTGAACTAATTACATGTAAGTTAAGGTGTGCAATTTTCCACATCAGGTGAAAATTCTATTGATAGTATAAAAGTTTATTACTAACACAAGATTATGTTTAGTTATTTGCTTGTCTTTTATTGTCAATTTAATAGTGATATTGTGTCGGAGTATTGTGAGAGAAGCCGGGAAGTGGCAAGAAAGTTACTAGCAGGTATATCAGAAAGTCTAGGACTTGAAGTAAATTTCTTGGACAAAACCTTGGATTTGAAGTTGGGCCTTCAAACCTTTGTTGCAAATTACTATCCACGTTGCCCTCAGCCAGAACTAGCAATGGGGTTGCCAACCCATTCAGATCAAGGCCTTTTAACCATTCTCACCAATAACTAAGTTGATGTTCTCCAACTTCAGCATCAAGACAAATAGGAATGGCAATTGGGTGGGGCGGCACCCCTCCCCGCATTCGTAACCGCTAGAAATTTTTATACTCATCATCTACCCGTCACCCGTGGCAGGTATATTTTCAACATCCATATTCGTCTAGGCGGGTATATTCCTAAATTCACACCCGCTCCACCACCCAAGTGGATATCCGTCACCCGCCAAGGTGAGTAGGGATTTGCCTCAAAATTCATTATTATTGGGCTTATGGGCGGCTAAAATTATGTGTGTCAAATTATTTGGGTTTTAGATAAATATAAAGTTGTACAAATAAAATTATAGTTGGCGGGTATAAGGCGGGCGAGTGGATTTGGGGCGGGCGGCTGGATGCGGGACGGGGCAGGCGGGATAACTGCAAATCCACCACCTACCCATATCGTCTACTACCCGTCAAAGTTATATCAATATCCGCCTTAACTGAGGCGAATGTGGTGCGAAATCCGCATAATTATACCGCCATCCCTAAAGGCAAATGGATTCATAACACCGCCCATAATCTTGAGGTAAATCCCCTAATTAATTCTCCACTTGTTCACCATATTGTGGAGGTAGTAACACAAAGTTATTCAACTATGTGTATTGTTTTATCAAGGTCATATTTTTTTGTTTTATAACTATAAGGTCATCAAACTTTCCATATATCATATCTAAAGTCACTCAATTAATATTTGAACAATAAAATATGACATGTCATTTAATTTATTTCACATAACAAGGCACGGAACGCCTTTAAAAAGGAGAGTTGCGTAGCTGTTCGAATTGAACTATGATATTAGAATAGGACATAGAACGCCTCTCTTTACTTAAAGTATAGTTGCGTAGCTGTTCGAATTGAACTATTCGTTGATTATATTTAATTTATTCCACATGGGATTTTCAGCCATGAAAAATACAAGAGCAATGTACATAGAGCAGTGGTGAACAACAAAATAACAAAAATATCATGGGCTATCACTGGAAACAATTGTGAGCCCAGCTTCTCCACTGCTTGATAGTGACAACAGCCCAGCAGCCTATGGTCCAATGAAGTACAGGGATTACTTGGAGTTGCACCAGAGTAACCAACTTGATGGAAATCATGCCTTAGAGAATCAAAATTAGAAAGAACCATGTGCTTCTTTGTCTCCTTTTTTTTATTTCCTATTTCCGAGTGTGTGATATTTCACAATTTAGGGTCTCAAAGTTCCCTTTGTTGCTAAGTATTACTTAGAGCCTGTTTGGCCTACGGTAAAAATCAGCTTATTTTAGAATGTATTTTTGAAGTACTTTTTTAAAAAGTATTTTTCGCTAAGAAGTAATTTGTGTTTGGTTAATTTATTTAAAAAGTATTTTTGACTGCTTTTAATAAGCATATTGTGTTTGACTAATCTTCTTGAAAAAGTATTTTTGGGTGTCAAATTACGGAAAATGACAAGTATCAATGAACGTTTACTATCAATATTATTTTACATATAGAAATTATTTTAAATATTTATTATGATAGACTTTAATTAAGTTTTTATTTTTATTTAATTAAAATTTAAAATACATATAAAAAAATCAATTAATATAGTACGTAGATAAATAAAAAAGATATTCAATATTAATATCATATCATCACAATGATTTAAATATATAAAAAATTAATATTGTAATATTTATGCTACGATTATAATGAGAAGGAAATAATATGCAGGTTTAGATAAATTAATGTAAAATAAAACAGAGTTATTGAAATTAATGAATTAAAAAGGGATATACTTGGTAAATATATATATTTATGGTAGGAATATTTTTGTCATGAACGCTGGGCCAAACAAGCTCTTAATCCGATTCAATTTATGTGATATAGTCATTTGACTTTTCAAGGTTGTGTTTAAAATATAATGTAATATTTGTGTGACTATAAATCTTTTAAATCTCGTGATCTTAAATATGTTACTATAACAATTGTGTGGTTATAAAACTATTCATCAATGGTACAATGAAAAATGTAAAGTTAATTATTTTCAAATTTAGAAGTCTATTATTCTTTTTAAAATAGACTAAAAATAAAAGTATGTCATATAAAATTAGAGGGAGTATTTGTGTTCATTCAATTCAAAACATGTTGTTATCTCTATATGCATATGAATCTTGCTTGCTTCTTAATTTTATCAATAGAAAAATAATGTTTTTCTCAAGATAGCGAGTCCTCTGTCTCTATAGTTGTTCGGGGTGAATCAAGCTGATGAATAAGCAAGTGATTGATAACTCCCAAGTTAATTGTAAAGTAAACCAAAATGTAATCCTTAGACGCAAAAAACTCTTAGCAATGTTATATGAAAGAGGCATATCTTGGATTCAATTATTTGGAACAAACACTAGGACCGTATATTATTTTTTCCATTTTTGCATAGCCAACAAACCTTGGAAGTTTGAATTGGAGAGAATATGATTAAAGTAAACATTAGAATATATTCTATAGAATGTGCCATTCTAGACAAACAAGTCAGGATGGCCGAGTGGTCTAAGGCGCCAGACTCAAGTTCTGGTCCTCGTGAGAGGGCGTGGGTTCAAATCCCACTTCTGACAATATTTTATAATAACTTAGGCTTTATTTTTCAGCATAAAACAACTTGTTCTCCTTTTTCCCTCCTCTTTTCCTGTCTGAGTAAAAAGTTGAGGCTGCAAAGTATTTCTGACGTTAAAGAAAGCAGCAACAGCTAATGATGATTGCTGCAATACCACTTCCTCACGCTACTATATGATGATGAAAAGGCGTTTTCTATTACAAGAACCCTTTTTTTTTCTTCTGATTTAATCTTTCGTGCTCCTACATAGTTAAGTTGTTCATTACCGTGTTTTTTAAAAATCTTTTGGGACTCGTACCTCGGATAGAACACTACACTTGCAATACATTATGAGTCTTATGTGTGAGGCTTACACTCCAAGCGTTGTATGATTTAAATATTGAATGTTTAGAACTACTTAACAGTTCATACAAAAATTAGTGTTGTATTTTTTAATTAGCCTGATTGACACTAAAAGTTCTTTAACAAATGAATAGAAATATGAAAATTGGGAGTAATTCAAATACAAGCCATAGTTAAAGTTGATCTCATAATTATTTTAACACTAGCATTGTTTATATGGATAAAACATGCAATTTCTCTTATAATTTTATTTTTCTTAAACTTTAAATGTATTTCTTATATAACACTATTGCATTCTTAATATATATATATAACAAGAAGATATATGTTGACTATTGAGTGAAAGGTATAGTTAATCTTTCATTCTCTACAATTTAGGCTCAAACATCTTTTGAAAAAGTGGAAATAAGAAGTAGTGAGACATGTAGTTGATGAACAAATTATGTAGGTACTATGCTACTTAAACAATAGTGCGTAACCAAGGTTCAACAAAGATTTGTCGTTGCAAAATATATTACTCCTGCGGTCCCGCACATCGTTGAATGATAAATGAGGTGAATTTAAAATACAGCTGGAGGCATATAGCGTGAGTTTGAATACCGGTGAAAACATTTTGCTCTCTTCTAAAATATGACTTTGTAGGTGATAGTAATGTTGAGGAAACGATATTATATATATATAAAAATATAGTACTACAGTGCGCATTTATAAAAAAATAATGATTGCGCTTCCCCGTCATTAAAATATATATATATATATAGTACTACAACTTTAGTGGCAACCTAAATATAGTACTCCTACAACTTTAGTGGCAACCTTCATAGTGGAACCCACGTGAATTGATTTTCACCGTCAGATCTACTGACGTGGCGCTACATGACACGTCGAAAGAAGCAGATCGGTTTCAGAATCACGTGTCTGTACCGGAAAGTGTTCACCTTTCACCAAAAGCAACAACCCTTGTTCACTCCTACCCCCATCACTACATTTCTTCTGTATGAAGGTAAAATAATCTCTCTTTCCCTCTTATTTCAAGCTATATGTTCGGTTAATTGAACTAATTTTAGGGATTTAGGATTTCACTTTTGATATGTTTGTTTTTGCTTCTCGATTTCAGGATTACCGACTTAGTTAGGTATTGAGGTATAGTATCTTTACAGTTTATCTACTGTGAAAGGAGCATAGCTATGTCTTTTACCTTGCAACTGTTCGCTCAAATGTCTCGAAGGAAAAGGAGTAAGAGGCATTTTGCATTAAGAGGTTATTAACCCCTTTTCTTCTTGTTTCTTTTGTTTTGTGATAATTTTTGTGGGTTTTGTTTAATCCCTTTTCTTGAAATTGCAGAATGTAACAAAAAGTTGGAACTTTTTATGCACCTGTTTTCGTCATTATATGGACGTTAGATCTTGTATCTGGTTGGGCTGTTTGGAACTAAAGTAGTTTTATAGTTTTGACAAGTTAGTGAATTTTACAATTTATGTGCCTTTTGGTTAGTTGTAGTTTGGAGGACTGCTTATGATTTATAGGAAACTTAGTTACTATAATCTTTTACATGGAGAACTTGGGCAAGAAGAGAAAGGGAGTAGACATTTCAGTGATTTGTCAAAAATATGAGAGTCCATTGACAGCAGTCAGGTCACATTTATCGTTGGAGGATTATTCACGAAGGAAAAAGAAATCTAGGGAAATTGTGGTTAAAGATGCAGACTTTAGTAGGAAGAATGTGATCACTGGAGTATCTACTGCCCCGCCTTGTGGGAGTGCACGTTCGTGCTCACCTGGACGAGGTCTTAAAAGGAAAATAGGTTGCCTTGATTCAGCCACTCGATTGGGGCGGAAGAAGAGGATTGAGCAGGATTTCGAGATGGGAGAAGTTATTGGACAAGGGAAATTTGGGTCTGTATTATTATGTCGGAGAAAGCTGAGTGGGGAAAATCATGCTTGCAAAACTCTGCATAAGGGGGAAGAGATCATTCACCGTG